>VWZT01016185.1:782885-927042 GCA_013397055.1 Pachycephala philippinensis
ATATATACAGTATTCTTTTAGCACTTACCCGCTCAAGTATTGCATTGACATGGGGAACTCTATGGGTATCCTCAAACTGCAGGTTCATCTTTATAAATTATTTTATATTTAAAGTAAACTTTAACACTTTAAAATGAAATGTGTCATTTTCATTCTGTGGGAAAGAAAATGAGAATCCAGAGAACTAGTTAATAATACAGTGCAATTCTCTTGTTGATCCAGCAGTAAATAAATACAACAGTAAATAAATATAAATGTTAGAAAATGTTTCCCTTGATATTCTATACAAAGATCGAACTTGATGTGGGCTTTGCAGTGGATGTCCATTAAATGAGTGTATAATCTATCACCTTTCCATACAGTGTCTTTAGCTGGAACACAAGACCAAGAAAAACACCATTTTGTCTTAAAAATAGCCACAGCCTCCCTGAGAAGCAGATTACACTGAGCTACAGCAGACTCTGTGGATGGGGAAAATGTTTCTCATTTCCGTGTGCCCATAGCCTGTTAGCATTATTTATACCGTGGGACTTCCCAGATACCCAGAGGAGTGGAGCTCATTCTGCTAAATGTTGTGGAAAGATGTCATGAGAAAATAGTACCTGCCTGTAGATATAAGCTTTGTGCTTACACTGCACTGCGTAGACAATGCAAATATCTTTCAGTTGCCATTTTCCAATACATTACAATGCCATAGTTTGCCATAGTTTTCATAGGTGAAAAACTAAAACGTGTCTTTTAATCATCATGTGCCACCAAAGATGGGAAAGTGGAGCAGCCAGCCAGGCTTGTTTTTGCATCCAAGTGGTTAGAGGACACTACTAGATCATACCTTTTGCATGCCTTTTTGCCTGCCAGAGTTTATTTAACACCTGCATTACCAGAGGACCCATGTTTTCATTCAGCAAATTCTGTTCACGATGAAAAGTAATGCCCTGCAGTGTAGCTGAAGTGCAATGATAGAGAGGGTCTAGGAACCATTAAACATGCTGGAAACATGAGCAGAGAGTTCCAGTGAAAGAGTTTTAAGGCAAGCACTGACATCTCAGTGTTGATTCCTTTGTTACTAAGATTAAAACTCAAGAAACGAGCGTATTTGGAAACTAAAGTGAATGAAAAATGAACTTCCTTCTCATTCCCATTGCACTTAGGTTTGAATTCTCAAAACCATTTTAAAACCTCTCTAGCAAGTCAATAACCTAGCTCCTGCTAAGGAAGGCTGCCAGGGGTGGAGGCCAAACTGGCAATGCAGTCGCATCTTGGACATCTGTAGTCACTGGTCAGCACAGACTAGAGAGTCTGCTGAGGGTTCTGCAGTGGCAAGAACTGATCATCAACTATCTCCAGAGCTGAGGCTGTGGAGGATCTCATCACTTGTCCTACCACAAGCACCTTGAACATGGTTACCTGCATTATGTTTGCACCTCCCTGTCTCCTGGCTTTGATAAATGTGAAGGTCAGAAGTCCGCACAGAAACTGCCAACTGCCATCCAGAGTAAATGCTGTCCCAGACCCATGACAGGGGAGCTTCATTTGGGAGACATCAATTCCCCTTAAATGGGAGCTGACAAAAACCCACAAACAAGATCAAAACTTGGCAAGCAGAGTGAGACTGAGCACTTGAATGTTTGTGTCCATCCTGTCCAGGCTGGGTTATTGCAGTTACTGTCTGTGTTTGGATCCAGAAGCAAATTAACCTGCTCTCCTCAGTGGAGCAGGTTAGCATGAACCCTCTTTCTTCTGCTCTCTACCCCTTCACTGATTTGTTGTGCACTTTGTTCTCTGCTTCCAGCTTTTACTTCTGATTTTCAGAAGACTCTAAGATTTCCTTAGGACCCCTTTGAGTCATCTCACTACCACATTGCCACACTGACTAACTCAGTTCAGCTGTGTTCCATGAAGATAATACAGCTTACAAAACCTCGGATGAATCAAGTAAACAGAAAACACTTTATGAAAATCAAATGAGATTTTAAAGATAGATTTAATGGTGTATGACTAGTGCTTGGGCATGTGACATCTTCCTCTTCACAAAGTGCTTTTTTCTTAGAAATAGCATCATTACAATACAGGTGATTAAAATGTTTCCCACTGCCCAAACTAGATAGAAAATCTCTCCCTAGTAGTTCCCATGACATATCTAGATCTCAGTAGCATTTCGGCATCCCTTAATGAAATTCTATAAAACCCCTAAGAAATCCTTTGCCTACAGTAGGAAATTGAGCAATTTGATTTAAACTCAGCCAGTGCTGGCTCTGGGTTTGCTGAAGGTGTGGACAAACCCAAACACATTAAAGATGATACACGTGGCTAAAACACAGTTGAAGGAAGTAGGTCAAAAAGAAGTTGGCTTGCTTTCTTCTTACGGGTTGGGGCAAGTCTCACTAGTGTGTGCCCATTTGGCTTGTAATCCAGCCTTTCGTTTGGATCCTTCATTGAGAATGACCTGTTTTGTCTTAATTTTATCCCCTCCTTCCAACAGCGAGGGTTTTGTGTAACAGCTACACAGAACAGCTGCTTGGACTATGCACAGGCCAGTTTACATTAGCCTGGTTTTTCTTGAGAAAGTCATGGTTTAAACAAATGGTTATGTCTATTTTAATCATTTTTGTCTTCTTTTGAAGTGTTTTTTCAAACATTAGCTTTTTTTACTTCAAAATCAAGTTTAGCCTTACAAATTAGTCTGCTCTGTCATGTCCCCTTTAAACACAGCTGTTACTACAATGTAAACAGGGTTTTAAAAATTTAGATGAACAGCTACAAGAAAGAGGTCTTCAAGTGTTTTTAACACATGGTCAGTTCTTGCTTACTTGATTTTCCTTGGTTTAAAAATAGAATTCAAAATACATGCTGTAGTTTACAGATGTCAGCCCCCAATAGTAACACTCTTACATAGTGTGTTACATTTGCAGTGATGAACAGAGACACCAACTAATCCTCCAAATGCCTCTGTGAAAGGGTGAACATTATTTTATAGGAGTCAAAATGGAGTTTTGTTGGTTAGAGTAGGAAACATTTGCAATGATTTCCTACCCTTGCAAACAGCTCCAGTCCTGTCAGTGGTAAGAGCTGTTACAGTCCCACTAGTGCTGCAATAACTATATGTAATATAGGTACATTACTATATGTAATATCTTTATGTAGCAGCAGCTGGTTGGAGCACAAGTCAGGGACCAGGGCTTACTCAGTGGAACTAAACACTTGGTGTATGTGAAAAAACCATGGAAAAATCAAAATTAGAGGTGAAAACACCATTAATGTCATTATATGGGTAGACCCTGTGTTACCAAAAGAGACTGGTCAAAATAACCAGTAATATTTTAGAAAGTAAATGACAGGGCCAAGATCATCACCAAGGGACACAGTGACTGGAGTTCAGAATGGGATTTAAAAGATCTCTGCTGAGACTCAGGGCACTTATCCTTTCTTGGCACCATCACCTCTGTTTAACAGAGCTATCCTCGTGCCCTTTCTGAAAATTTTGCCATTATGATCAGCAGCTGGCCTCACCAGGACATTACCACCCTCTTAAAAGAGTGTCAGTCATGTAACGACAGGGTGCACATGATTTTAATGTGAATACTTCTGTGAATGAGAGAAAGGGCATGGGGATCATAAATCTGAAAATGAGTGTTTTCCTTTTAATGAATTGAGAATGACTCCAAGCTTAGGAAGTACTAAAGTAAAGTGAAATTATGAATGAGCTCTCCCTTCATGGTTATCTCTAACAGCTAAATGTGAAGTGTATGGTATTTGTGTTGCATTTATATCAGGCAACTGGGAATGCATACAGAGTCATTAAAAGTCTAGCACAGAATATCATACAGTTTGTTTTTTCTATAAGACTCCATGCTGGTTCCCCCAGATGAAGTTACATGTGTTCTTTCATCCTCAAACCTCATTTTCAGATACTTAGAACTATGTTAAAACATCACCTTTTTGGAATGCATGTTTCCAGTGCTGGACTGAACTACTTCAAGCAAAATTGGATAGGCCTTTTGAGAAAATTTAGAGTGAAGTAGTATGTTTCAGACACTATAAAAACTACTTGATTTTTTAAAATTGAGAACAGTTGCCTCTTAGGAAACAGAACTTCTAACTTGCCCTCAGTGGTAGGACTCAGATGTCATCCTCTGTGGGAGTCAAGTACCCAGATCCCTTTTGAGGCTGGGTTCTCGGGTTGTAGTTTAAGTCCTCTGAGAAGATAAATTTTGAGCTGGCAGAGTTCAGTCCAATGACTTTGAGGGTGCACAGTATATATTGTCACATAATGGACTATTGATGTAGGAAGAAGCGGGGTTTTTATGCTTTAGGCATTGAAACTGAGAAAGACTCAGAGGATTAAGACTCATTTCACTTTAGCTATCAAAAAAACGAGGTACCCAAGTTCAGACCATCTATGATCAATGGCAAGAGACAGGGCACCGCTAAAGGAAGGCCCTTCAGAACGCGGTATTACTAAGGTAGAGGAGATGAATTGCTCCTTAGAGGTACCCTTGATGAAACAGAGAGCTGAAGAGGCTAGCTTTTAGTCAGCTAAAACAGCTGAGATAAAAGCTGCTTTAATACCAAAAGCTTAGTAGCAAAATAAAAATAAACCTGATTTCTTCACACACCCATCAGTCCCTGCAACTCGTCCTTTGTCATGAACATCTGCAGTACGTAATACGGAAGGAGGGAAAACGAGGTCACTGTTTTACACAATATAGTGTATAAATAATATCAGTTTTCTGATATTCTGTGTCAGCATGTGAACTGAAGGGAAATTTCAATCTGATAGTTGCTCTGCTGTTAGTTTATTTATAGTCAAATGCCAGAGTAAGCAGAAGAAAATGGACTCTCATTTTTAATTAGTGGATGCTTTTAAAATAACCCTGTACTTCCCCTCCTCCGCTCCTTATGTATGATATGCAAAGAAAATGGCTTGGTGAAAGGTGGTATCAAAGGAGAGAGTGCCAAAAGGAGACCTTCTTCTGCCTGATTGGTACTTGTTTCTAGACATTTTTTAGAGGAGCCTTGCCCCATACTGAGCATGAAAACTGTGTGGACTGGACCACTGAAAACTGTTATCTAGCAAATAAAGGAATCCCTTGCTTGATTAATGGTCTAACATACACCTAAGAAAATCTGTATCACCCACTCCCAGAAAAAAAAATAAAGGGAAAAAAAACAACAGGAGGGAAAAGAAGGGAAGAAGGAAGGGAGGAGAAAAGAACAAAGAAAAGAAAATAAACAGCTGGATATTGAGCCACCTGCCTCTCAAGAAATAAAAAAAGCAAGCTGCCCATCCATCCATATCTTTACCCTCCCACAACAAAGCTTTTTATTGCAAGGCCATGTGGTTCCAACCCTTACCCTCAACACGCATTTTCTTTCCATATGATTTTCGTCATTCGTGGTTGGGGATGAACAAGATTGAGATTTTTACGGTGTTTTCCTTTTTTTTTTTTTTAGGGAACTGGGTACAAGACAGACAGAGAGAAGAACTCTGTGAAGAAAAGATAAGGAGTAAAAAGCCAGTTAGTTCCTTAATATCCTGGTTTCAAGGCTAAAGTTTGTTAGCTCTTTCAGAGAAGGGTCCTGTTTAAAGAAGAGGGACTAGGGATGCTTGGCATCTTTGCTAGTGAGGCCACAGAGCCAACCCTGAAGTGACCTTTGCTGCTTTGGACTAATGGACACACATCATACAGATGTTTCCCTAGTTTCCAACCCTACTGTGGCCATGATCTGACAAGGGGTCATTCTTTCTATTTGGAATAGAAACATCCTCAGCACTGTCATGAAAGCAGCCTCTCCATGCACTGGGCTAAACAGGCTCTTTGGTAAAGAGTAAGGCAAGAAATTTCATGTGTTAAGTTATACACCAGAGGGAGTTCCATGAATGCAGTACAAACATCCTGATATTACCAAAGAAAAATCCATTTAAAAATGACAGGACTTGAGAACTGCGATCCGTAGTTCACACTGTAGCTCCTCCTGTTTGCAAAACTTACATCCATCCAGTTTCATTTGCCCTGCACTTTCCATAAGCAGCCAAACTTGGAGGCTGTTGAAAGCAAAATTACGCCTTACGTATTTTTTTCCCAGGATGGATCCTCCTCTATTTCTCATTGAGAAAACCACGTTAAAGTGATTTCCTGTAGGTAATATTAGATAGTAGGATCCATTTAGGATCGCATGAAACAAACACAGTTGTCACATTTGGAACTGCTTTAAGACAATGTCAAAGAATTTGTGGCCATTTGGCCCTATATGATATGTATGATGATGGACAGCCCTCCTCCTCTCCCTGTCCACTCCCTATAATAACATGCAGCTTTAATGTCACTCTGCTTGCTGAAAGGATTCTATGATTAATAACTCATCTTCTGTTTTCATTCATTATAATTACCTGCCCCTCTGGAAATGTTACAAATTCCTTTACAGAAGAGCATCCAGTCTCTGACTTTTCACCTGTACTTGAGTTAGCAATATGGAGCTTCTCCCTACAAAAATGGCATCCAGAAACCTGCCATATACTTTCCTAATGACTTCATGAGTTTACTTAATTCTAGGATTTGAACTACGGAGGAGACACAATGTACCAACCACAATTCCTGATGTCCTGGCAGGTCTTCTTTCCTACTTTCTTACTGTTTTGTATTGTGATGTCTTCTGCATTTCATCAGATTATTTTTAGACCAGGTCCCACCTTGCAGCTGAATTTTTTTCCTTTGAGTAATGTAATGCAAAAAAAGGTAGCACCCTCATGGAAAGCAACTCTGTAAATTAGAGGAAAGGCTTGTATTGTGTGAACATTTGATAACTCTGACTGTGGGCTGAGTTGCTACTGCTCTTTGTCTGAGAAACTCAGAATCCATTAGGCTGATAGCCACTGTTCTTCTGAGGAAACTACAGCCCTTTTGGCCCTTCCTGTTTCCTTTCAACATTCTTAATGTGATAGTGGAAGAGGATATCCTAAGGTCAGACATTAAAATGTGAAGTTGTGAGGTGATGATTAAATGGGAACACAGTGAAAACTTCACTCTTCATTATTTTAATATAGTCCAGCCTGTGCTGATATAATCATTTCCAGCAGATATTTAAGGTAGTTATAGAAACGATTAAAAGAAAGGCCTTTCATTTATTATCTTAATGATATTTTCTGTGTTGCCTTTTTTCTTTCTTTCTTTTCCCAGAGACCAACATTAAGTGTTCATGTTTAAGTCTTACAAGCCCATTTTACAAGACAGTAATATATTTTCAGCTCTGTTTTGCTCTTTGATCTTTCAAAGTATAATGCCTTACAAAGTGTTATAGCAGTGGCCACTTCAGTTGAAATTCATAAACATTTTCCATCATAGCTTCATTGTTTCACAGTCTTACAAAGTTCTGAAAAAAAACATTTTGAGCTGAAACTGTCCATTCTCAGTCAGTGCATTAGTTTTAAAATAGGGCAATTATCTGTTCAGGTTTTTTTACTTATGGGAACAGTAGAGAAAAAGAAGGACCACTTTCCCACGGTAAGTGATTTTCTGAGCACTGCTACAGCAAAACCAGCTGAAATATTAATTTTGAACTTCTTTCTGTGAGCTGACTGCAATTAGTTTTTTTATAGAATATTCTTCTATATCAAACCATACAGTTAGAACAGGTGACAGCACCCAGGTGCATGGTGCTGGTAGATGTGGTCTCTCACTTGCAGGAAAGTTATGATTCAGCAACAGGGAAGTCTTGCAGGACTGTTCATGGGCTTGAAGAGAGACACATTCTTCTGAAAATGGGTTGTAGTTAAAGGACAAATGCATAGTAACCAAGGCAAGGTCCCACGTGAAAACAACAGAGTAAAATAAAGTGCCATGCTCTACATGGTGAACAGGCACTGGGGCTCTGGCAGTCTTTGCTTCCCAGCTGCGAGGGAGGGGAAGTGCAGGCAGCATTGGCAGAAACCACGCACTGGCTTTGCACTTTCAAGGAGAATATTAGGTCAGGCACACAGGGACAGATTTCCATTCCCGTTTTCATTATTTAAATGCCAAAAGTATTATTAATTTACATTTGGGTTCAATCCAGACTCCAAAATACAGAGGATGCGCATCTAAATTACAGTTTGCTGTTAGAACCTTACTTTTGCGTTTCCCAAAATTTTGTGATTTTAACCATTCATCTGTAGCAAAGTATCAGCCCAGGCTGTTTCCCTCCATTTAATTTTAGACTGAGTATGGAGTGAGTACAATAACCTCAGTAAATTAAAGTGTCATGTGATTTCCTTTCCGTGAGCTGAGCGGATGTGTCTGCAGAGCTGTAATGAAGGAGGGTAAGCACAAGAACGGAGAGCTTGCGCTCCAAGCACATCAAAGCCCTCCAGTGCTTGTAGAGTTCACGTGCAAAAAAACGCAAATGCTGTGTGAAATTCCAATTTGAATGATGTATTTGGAGGAGTTGTGGTCCTCTGCTATCTGCTATTAGGTCTTCATCTGGAAAGAAAGTATGATGGAAGAGGATAGAAAAAGCTTCAACACTAAAGATGTGCTAAGATTAGGCACATCAGTAAAAGCCTTGAGACTGGCCTCTAAATTGTTACACCTGGGTGAGATTACAGTCTTTTGCCAATTCATGTCCAGCACTTTCTTGGAGCATGAGTTAACTGCAGGCTTGTGCAAGTGATCATGAATTCATTCAGTTTTGACTTCAACTCTGGTATTTTCACTTTTCCTTTTCCTGTAGAATCATTAGGGCTGTCATTACATCACTTCAAGGAAAGGGAACAGACTCATAATGTTTTGAAGAGATGTAAGGGACAATTGTTGGCCAAGGCTGACCTCTTTCAGGTCCCATTACATAGAGTCAAAACCTTGCAGCACTTCCAGGAAGCATTCAGAATGAATGACCTCAGGAATGGGTTCTCAGGATCTAGGTTACTTAATGAATCCTAAGACAGTGGAATCACATTATTAATTGAAAACACTAAATAGCAGATACTTCAAGCTGGCTGCCTGTAATTTCTGAAGTACAGTTGACTTCCTTCAGTCCCAGCCTTGTTGCAGAATTCTGTGGGGATGACAGAAGGATTTGGATAATCAAATGTGCAATTCTACTCCAAAAACTGGCTTTAAAATGGCATTATGTATTAATGATTCCCAGAACAAATTTGCTCATTTCACAAATGAAAAGCTGAGGGTTTTTATGTCTGCCAGCTCTGCAAATTCCCCCTGGGCTGTGCAGGTCAAGTTTGCGCTATTTCCTTCTCACACATCATCATCATCGTCATCATCAGTAATAAAGATGAGGGCCAAGCTGCACCTCGCTTATACCTATGAAAACTCCAATGTGTTTCATGGGGTTACACAAATGTAAGGAATTGTCCTCCCGTGGCTGCAGAGCCATGCTGCAAGGCCAGCACTGTACAGGGACCTGCACATGGGATGAGCTCCAGGCCCCTCTCCTGTGCCCCACACCATGGGGGACAGTGCCTGCATGTGACAGGTCTAACCCTGCAGTGTCACCTCCTGGTCACCCGAGCTGCTACACCAGGTGAGCACTGCAGGGATTTGTGGATGGAGTTAGGCACCATGCAGGCACCCTTGCTCATACAAAAGGTGAAGGTCTGCTTGTAAATGCTATGGCTGCAGCTAAGGCCCTGGTGCATGTGCTCAGGAAAGTCTTCACTGTGAGGGTGGTGAGGCACAGGTTGCCCAGAGAAGTTGTGGGTGTTCCATCCCTGGAAGTGTTCCAGGCCAGGTTAAATGGGGCTTTGAGCAGCCTGGTCTAGTGGGTGGCATTGCTGCCCATGGCAGGGTGGTTGGAACTAGATGATCTTTAAGGTCCCTTTCAACCCAAACCATTCTATGATTTTCTGACTATTGGCTATGGAAAGGCCTTAGACCTTATGTTTGCTCTCCCGGTGCCTGGGGTTTCCTTCTGGATTACAGGGCTCAGACCCTGAGCTTTCTTTGAACCTGGACTCATGCCTATGTTGCAGAGCAGCTCCTGTACCTTCAGTCAGCTGCATATGCAAAGGACCCAAACGATTTCCCACAACTTTCTAAGAAGAAAGGTAATATTGCAAGGAGATTTAGCCCAATTCATAAAGTAGTGCCTAATAGGGAGCAGACTTCCTGGGGAAAGAAGTGTTATTTTTCCCGAGAAGTGTTATTTTTGCCACTTCTCAGACAAGGGCTGTGCTACAAGCTCATCTCAGTGTGACAGGACTGACTGAAACCAAAAGCTGTCCTGAGGCATATTGTCCCCCAGAGCACATGCCAACATTTTGCTCCCAGATGACAGTTCTCTGTGGAGATGCAGCACTGGACAGGGCTGAGTGGCTAAGCTTCCTGTATAGGATTTCAGAATCAGACTCTACATGAGTTGAAAGTCTTCCCATAATGTGTATGCAACAATGCTAGTGAGAAAGCTGGTGGCTTTCTGTGCCTGCAGAGTAAGTTCAAGGGTGTTTTCTACTAGGTAATGGCTTTGTCTTTTGTGTTGTTTTGTATTTGATGTCTACCTGATGCAGGCTGTGCTTGGGATTAACTCCAAGAGCCTCACTGCAGCCACACAGGAAGCATAAAAAGAGGAGAACTAGACCATACATTTGTTAAACCTTGGGCTTTTGGGGGATATTGTAAATTTATTGCTTCCTTAGATTATTTTTTGAATATTGCAGATGCTTGGATAGTAAGACCCATCATCTAAGCCACACAATGCACAGCTGACAAGAGCTTTTTTTACCTGCTTTCTCTGTACCCTTTCACTGCTGGACTGTTCTGGGGATGGTAGAGTTAATTTGGCATCATTTCCATGGCACCAGGTGCATTCCCAATGAGCAGTAGCAGCTTTCTCAATAGATTCAAGGTGTTGAGAGGCTGCTGAAATCCTTGCAGCTGTGGCTGCCTTCTCTTTACAGCCCTCCATCACCTTCTCTGTTTCTAATGAGTCGTTGGTACTGATGCTTCCACAGGGGTGTTGCTGTGTTTCATGACCCAGGTAACTCTGCCAAACCAGTCAGGTGCTCTTTGCTTTAAGTGCAACCTCTTGTACAAAGGGATTGAAATGGAACTGAATACTTAATTTTTGCACTAAGGAGTAATCTCATCCTTAATTTTTTTATGTGTCGAATTTCTACCTATGTGAACTACACAGATGTTTGTGAACAGATACCCTGCTGAGCTACACTGGGTGAAATTACTCTGTATCATGAAATGCCAAGGAGATCGCTCAGAATTGTAGATATAGTGGGAGCACAGAGCCTCTGCTGGCAAAAACTTGTGTTCTACCAACAAGTCAAAGGCTATGGGAGAAAATAGGCACAAAAAAGTGGTGGGACTTGCTGTGCAGCTTACCCAAGTCCTTATCTTATCCCCAAATAGAAGAATCTGGAACCTTGCAGATTACAGCATTTTTCTATATAGTCCTTTTTGCTTCGGAATAAATTAAAAGTTGAAACATATGCTTAGTTTTAGTGCTGATCATGACAATCTCATATACTGCTTGTTCTCAAAGATGTGTGGTAGATGTATGAGTACCATTTTTATAATTCTTTGTGTGAATATGCAAGGTGCAAGTGAGAACTATAGCTCATGCAAGCCCGTATCTTCCTCGTAATTTGTATGCTGCAGACAAGAAGCCCATAGAAAGTGCTCTTTTTCAGCTTTTGGCCACTAAAAATACCTTGAGTTCCCTGCAGTCTGCAGCTAGGGATAGAGGAGGTGTTTCCAAAACTTTTTCAAGCACATTTTTTAAATTCACACACCCTTGGTGGTTATAAAACAACCAGCCAGGCTTCCCAGGTAGCCAGGGCCAGGGGCAGTGGGACTTAGTTACAAATGGAAGATAGAAGGTGTCATGCTGGTGAGGAGGGAGAGCATGCAGGACCATAAGGTGGTGTCATTTACATGCCACAGATACCAAAAAGCAGATTTTCAGACGGGGAGCCATGCAACAGAGCGAAGGGTGTAAAGATACCTGTCATGGACTCTTCACAACCTCTCGTTAGTACTTCTCTCTGCAGCTAACTTGCCCCTTGCTCTCAACAGATACCCTCTTCCAGCAGTTTTCAGCCAAGTAACTTATAGCACCAGTTTCAATTTGATGTCTGATCTTGCACAAGGTGAAAGCAGGCACTTTATAGCATCACAGAAATCCCCTGCAGAGTAAACTAAGCAACCCTAGTCCAGCCACTTGCTCCTGATGTGACAACAGCCTTCTCTTTCACAATTAAAAAATTAAAAAAAAAAAAAAGTTTTACTCAAGTTCTGTCCCAAACTAGCACTTTTTCTGAGATGCTGGTACAATGAGTACCTATGGTGTGAGTGTTAATGTAACAAGACAAGGTATTTATACACTCTTATTGTCTCCACTACCTCTGAGCAATGCTAGGTGATGTTAAACAGGTTTGTGGCCTTTTCACACCCTTTCACCTGTCACAGCAATCCCTCTCTGTGGCATTCTGCTAGATTTAACTCATGTCATGTTCAGTGCTTTACTGAAATTTCAGAGAGTTATAGAGCTTGCTCTATAAGAATCCTGTTGAGAGGTGGAAAAATGTGGACCCACAGGCCAGATCCAGCCCACCAGAATAGCCAGATCATACAATTATTCACTTCCACCTATAATCCATCCTCCTTCAAGAAGGCCTCCAAGAGGTAAGCAAGGGCTGGGGAGATGGATGAGTTGTCACACCAACACACACCCACTGCCTCTAATATTCCTTGTGATGTGACCACACACGCATTTGTCAGCTCACCTTTCAAAAAAGAAAGGTCCATATATCATCTTGTATCCTCTAAAGAATTTCATCCTCAGACAATTATTGACTGGACTACCTCTTGAATGACCATGTTCTTCTGCTTTTCTGCATCTCATTTATTCCCTTGTGATAGGAAACACAAATTTCTCTGGATTTTCTGTCTGTCCTTTCATACACCATGTACTGCTGCCTTCTGCAATAACTCTTGTTGTTGTCTACAATCAAGCTGGTCTCTAGCAATGTTCAATCTAGTTTTTCATGTAGGTATGACGTTATCCTGTTACTGTGTTAATCTAAGACTGTAACTGGAATACTTTCCAGTGTAGAATAAAGTATCTAATTCAAACAAAAGACTGCACCATCTTTTACTCAGTCTACTTTGTGGATGTCACATTTCTATTGTATTTCCTACCAAGCAAAGGTTTTACTCAGGTTTTTGTTTGTTGATTTTATGTAAGAGACTGGAATTAACCAACACATACACACACCCCCCCTTTTTTTTTACATGTATAGGTACATATATATATAGCTATATATAACAAGGTGTGTGTTTTTCTACTGAGTATTACAACAAGAACAGTTTTTTGATAGCTCACTGTTAGTTCTCCTCAGTGGATACATTAACATACCCTTCCAATGGTTCTGTCTGTCTGGTTGCTACCCAGTTTTTGTTAGACAAAGTTGCATTCAGCATCTCTTCATATGCTGAGTACTGACTCCTTTATTCCGTAGGGAAAAAATGCCTCCACGTTGTAAGGAACTGCCTTTCTGTGAAAGCAAGCTCTGTGTGCTGGTGTGATGCTAAGCTCCTGCTGCTTCTCCAACAGCCTGGCTGGCTGCTCTTCAACGCTTGACTTTAAAGATACCAGCCACCTTTCTTGCCTGCTGCTCAAGGACTCCCCAACCCTTCTCTCTGTGTTTGTGAGCATGGTGCCTGTGGAGACATGCTTTGAGCTCCTGTAGGGAGGATGGGCAGAGATGGACAAGCACAGTTCCAACCTGATCTTGCCAGCTCCATGTCTGCAGGCCTCCGTTCCCTTCCAGGCACAAGATGTGGCTGACATTGGGCAGACCAGAGAGCCCTGGCTCCTCCCTGGTATGGTCTCAGCATTGCTGGCCAAAGGGAGCTGCTGTTTCAGGGAGCTCAGGCTGCTCCATGTCCTGTGGATAAGTTCCTGCATATGGCAGAGGAGCAACCAGAGTTTGCTGAGCAGCTGGGATGGGTGCAGCTCCCAGCTGCCCATACTTTGGGATGGTTTCTTGAGTTAGTCTGTGGTTCTGCTCCTCTCCCTCTCCTGTGGGTTTTCCACAAGCTCCTTGTGCAAAAGGAGGGGAGAGGCCAGAGAACCTGGTGTTTCTGACCCCAGCGCAATTAACCCTGGGAGTCAAAGCGCCATCAACTGGCATCTTATTTGTCTCGTTGTCCTTGTCAGGATCCTTGGCTGAGGCAGGAAAGCAGGGGTTATATAAGCAAAGTGTTAAAGCAATTGTTTTCTGGGCAATGAACAGATCAGGTGAAGGCTGTTTCCTTTCTCCCATCTGTTGCATTGCAGACCCTTTTAGACAGAACAAGTGGCTGCACAAAAGCCAGGGGCCAGCTACATGTTTTAGTATTGTGTGGGTCTAATTCTTTAATCCTGTGCCATTCTTACCAAGTGATCACTGACTGACTGAAAGGGAAAATCCTAAAGTATAGATTTTAAAAGTGCAGAAATGGAATCACTTGAACCATGTCTGATTAAAAAGAAGGAGACCAGACATTCAACAACAAGTGGATCAAATTTAGTTGGTTGTAGGATTGACATGTCTCCGGTGTCGTCTGCGACAAGAACCAAATGCTAATTGCCTGACACTATTAAACACCTCATCAACTGTGACTTAGGGCTCTCCCTGTGCATGACTTCAGAAAAACAAGCCTGCCTTTATGCTTATCCCAGTTTTGTGATTTGCAGCGGACCTATTTTTCTGATGCTAATGGGGGTAATGTACTTTGTTGCTACCGTTTTGCAAACTGCTTTTGATGAAGCACACAGAGGAAGCTTTCACACAGTTTGGATTCACTAATTGGAAAAAGACTTGAGACAAATCTGAATGGCATCATGTTTCCCCATGTCATCACAGAGCCGTTGATATGCTTCAAAAGACCACAAGGAATGGTGGTGACATACTTCATTTTCAGAACTTTCAGAAGAAGGGAGAAAACAGGGAGATTCTAATAAAAATGCTAAGTAAAATATATTATCTTGCCAACAAGAACTTGTCCTATGAAGCCATTATTCAGAACAAGATGAAAATATGAAGAACATGACCACAGTTTTTTCAATCTTTTTTTTTTTTTTCCCCCCGTAAGTGGGAATGTTATCCCAGGACTTTTAAATTGTTGGGAGTCAAGTCAAATTCACAGATTCTGATGTACTGCTTGAGTAGTAAAGGGTATTTCCAGGAAGTTTCTAAGAAAGTGGCCTGCTGCTGGAGTAAATAAAAATCTGACTTACCCAGTGAAGGGCAGTTGTATTTATATTTGCAGTACGTAGGTGACACAATGCTTGTGAAGGTTTTGCTGCAAGACAGCCTGTACACTGGCAGAGATAATTATATCTGCAGTCAGAGTCATCTGCAGAACCGAGTATTGACTACTGTTATGGATCACGCTATGCTCTTTTTGTTTGTCATCCTGAAAACATTAAAAAGAACCTCAACTCATGAATACGTTTTGTCATGAGCAAGCTGTGACTTTGCTGACCATGGAGTACGCAAAGCAATACAATGAAACTAGAGCTCAGTGAGGGTTGATATGACAACACAGATGGGAAAATCCGAAGAAACTGATACTGGGAGGATTTAGAAAGTCTTAATTATTGAGTAGAAAATGCATGGATCATACGTTACCGTCACAGAAGTTCTGTTACCTGGAAAATTGTATTTCAGTCCATGCATCAGATCAGACACAAGTTATTCTAGGAACAAATCCTTGAGAAACATGGGAGTGAAATAATTGAATTTTAAAGGTGAATGAAATTTCCAGGAAGATATCAAAGGTGAAAGAAGAACCCAAACGTGGACATTGAGAAAAGAAACTTTATGGCCTCATCAACTCAGAAATAACAAATTATAATCAATATTCAACCAGGATATGATCATAGAGTTTATGTCATTATTTGAAATGCTGAAGTTCTCAAAATAAACTGTAAAAGAAATAAGTGTTCAATGAGGCATGCCCCTTATTTCTATAAAATGAATTGATATTTTTGCTTCCCCTCTTGCAAAATGGCTAGAAACTTTCCAGAAGACAAATAGGGATCTTACAGATACAGTTCAGAGCTTGTGGTCTTGAGACACTAAATTCTAGGCAGAAGAAGCTGGATGAAATAAAGATAAGAAGCTGAAGCTTAATTCATAGATTACATAAGATCCCTGCTTCGACATCATTATTTAGAAGATACTGTACCTCTGATTATTGTAATATATATGTATATATATTCTACATATAGCCATAATGCATACTATCTGCTTTCTAAATTGGTGTAGTTGATAAAAATATTTTAGTTGGATCCATGGTGAAAAGTAAAATTCTTGTGCTCAGCATGAAAGGAAAAGATGGTTTCAGTTTTGAGTAGGACAGTCATGACTCAACTACTGCAAAATTTTTTAAGTCTGCCTTGACAAAACTGGTGACCTACAGCTTACAGCTGCTGCAGAAGAACTGTTTTCAAGAAATGATTAAATCAATCATGTACAAGATCTTTTTTTTCATCTATAATTCATGGGAATTTTAATACTGAAAAGAGTAGTGTTTCAAATGGTTGGTTTTTAATATGATTAAATGTCCAGTTGTCCCATTTTGACAAGGTTAGGTAATATAGTCCATACTCCATCTTTCCTTTATGGGTAAAATCCCTAAATATGGAGGATGATACTGAATCTATTTTCCCAGTCTCAGTATCCTGTGTCCTATGGTTGTATATGGAAATGCAATATGAAACTAAAGAAAAGGAAAAATTTCCTCATCTGTATCAGACCTTCTCAGTCAAGACTTTGGGGAGATGATGCGGAATGTGGATTTCGTGACAAACAATGTTTTAAATTTTTTAAATCAACTGTTTCTTGGTGATAAAGATTCATTTAAAAAAAAAAAAATTTGGAAGTAAGTGGGTATGGTCTTCTCAGCCCCAAGGACTAGGACCTCTCACAAGGCTATTTGTAAGAAATCAGACCGATTTTGATTTTCACTATCCAGAATATAAGAAGAAATGTGAGGGAAAAAAAATTAGAAAAACATTCACATTAGATAATGACATGTACACTGGATTTGTAGAGCACTTTCTATTTACCAGCATGTTATCTATCACATGAACAAAGATTTGTGAGTACAAACTTTATTTTTATGTGCAATATGTCAATTGATTTGTACCATTTCTTCAGATTGCACAATGGTTCTACATCAGAGAAAATACATCCCTCTCCAGGCGGGCAGTAACTGCAGCCAGCACCTCTCTCATTCCAATCGCATACCTTTTTTTAGGCAATATATTACGTACAAAGAAACCATTGTACTTTCACTCCTGCCAAATGTGATACAGCTTACAGGACACAAAAGAGCAGAATGGTTCCTTTTAATAGATCCTGAACCTTCAAGTAAATATAGAGAAGTTGCTCAAGCGCTAACCCCTGAAAACTGAACCCTGCAGCTTTGATTGTAGTAGCTCAAACAAACCAAACTCCGCAGGGCTTGCCCGGTGGTAATTGCAACAAACAACATACAAAAGCTCCCAAATATTGCTCAACCGAGCACGGTGTTGGCGACCTGCCAGGTGTCTGATGGCCACTTCTGATCTGCATACACCGGCAGGGCGCACAGCCACCTGCCGCCAGCGAGGAGGATGGCAGAGGCCCAAGGGACCAGGATGGCTTTCCTCAGCCAGCTCTGTGGGTCGGCGGTGGAGCAGAGGGGAGGCACTGGGGAAATCCTGGACATCTGTGGATCACATTTGGCCTCTGCACCTCCCCTGGTGCTTACACATAATGAGTCGAGGGATAATACATACACAAGTCGTGGAGAGCAGTAATACAACGGAGCACAACCATTGTGGCCAAAATAAACAAGACTAACAGCGCTTTCCATTCAGAGCGGTGCTACTTGTAGCCACTGGGAGCATTTTATTATATTTAAAGCAAAATAGCGTATGGGGAATATGTCACTTGGAGAAGAAAATCACTTGTGTAGAGAAAGACCTGTTCCCATTCACATTGAAGTCTCCAACAAAGCTCCGACTGCTCCTTCCCACTGGGCTGGTTTGGCCTGATGTCAGCAGTGATTTTTGCAGGTTGTAAGCCTGTGCATTATCATGGCAGAGCCCTAGTGAAACACTGGGTGGTAAAGGGGGTAGTTTTCAGCAGAGGAATCGATATTCAACTTCCTAAGTACCTGGGAGCAATTCCCCTGCTGCCACCACTCCATGCTGTGCTCCACTGCCTTCCCCATTAAATGTGTTTGAACACATAAAATTGACCTCTGCATGTAGAGAAGGGTTCCAAGGAAAAACAAAAGCCGAGTTTCCTTTCAGGATTGCCAATATGGGCAATATCACTTATTTGTAGTTATTACTCTGGTTGACAGGTGGCTAGGGGGAAATAATACCTGCAGAAACACTGTACCTGATGAGGGAACCCTAGCTAGAGAGCAGTAACAAAGAGACCAGGCAGTGACGGTATATAAATTAATCAAGAGTGCATGACAGGATGCTTTGTGCAAAAAAGCAAATTGCTATGTTTGGACATGTTCCAAGGGAACCTGAGTAAATCAGTGACATAAAGCATTCCCCTTTTCACAACTCAGAACTCAGGCATGAGATCCTGGCTCATGTTGGTGAGCACTTAGTCACACCAGCAGTCCCACTGACTCCAAGAGCATAACTCATGGAGTCTGTTTTGTTCTGGGCCCCTTGATTCAGAAGAGCTAGTGATAAACCAGGGCCACCTAAAATCTAGAAACACAATTGCTAAAAAGGTCAGGGGTCATGACCTCTCAGAGAAAAGCAGGTAGACTTTGGTCAGCCTGGTGAAGAGGTTACAATGGCTATATGTTTTTTGTCAGGAGATGATGCAAGTGTCAGTGAACAATTTAAAAAAAAAAACACTCTAGGAAAAAAGTTCCATGAAAGGGAGAAAAGAAGGTGCAATAAATACCATTATAGTAAAACTCACAAGTGCAACCGTATAAAAAGGTCTTTAAAGATCTGTTCAGTCAGGCAAGAACAAGTATACCCTGAGAAATCACCAAAGTACATACAGCCCCCCTCCAACCCCCCCATAGGCACAAGACAAAGCCAGACTTAATACTTAGGAGTGAATGTTAAACAAATACAGCATTAAAGTAACAGTATTAAAAAGTGCTGCAAACTTAGCCTCTCCAAAACCCAGAAGGGCACTCAGTAATGGTTCCCACACTGATTTTGTTGTGATTAAGGGACACTCCAACCCCCCCCACCACAAAAATAAGCTAAAGCAGAATTATAAATAAAACCAATAAAAATAAATGATTGAACAGCCACAGTGGTTGTAACAATTTCATCAGTGGGAAAGAAAAAAACTCTCACATTTTAAGCCTTTCTTGATGTGAATGGGTGAAAAAACAAGCTAGATTTCAGAAAGAGGAAATCACACAGTCTTGGGCTCTTGCAATATTACAGATCTGCCGAAGGACTTGTGACTGAAAAACCTAAATGGTGGACAAGTTGATTCATATGAATATGAATATAACCAGGCTACTTTTAGGCTGTAAATTCACACAGTATTAAGGCTCACCTAAGTTTCACTGTGTCTTAAAAGGTACCAAAAATATATTTTAAAAAGACACAATTAGACTGAATATTGTTACAGGACAGAAGGCCAGGAGTACCATTAATAAGTTATAACCCTGGGGTCAGGATTCTCCAGACTATCATGAGATAAATGGGGGGCTTACTTTTGCAAATCACATAGCTGGAAATCATGTTTTGACTCTATAGCCAGCTCCAGGCTTTCCAAGTGCATGGAGATACTTAAAATGTTGCTAGTATTATTAAGCTGATTCACAATCTCCCAATAAGCCCCTTCTAGCCAAGAAGACAGTATACCCAGTATCAATATTTCTGTCTTTCCAAAGCTGAGGACAAGACATCCCTAATGCAGCCAAAAAGCAGTATCATCCAGACGTTACTCCATAGTTTAGACTGAATTTTCAGTGTCCCCGTGAAATACAAATATACTCTGCCTTATGCTTTATAATGTTCTCCCCATCAGGCTGTACTTTAAAGAACACAGACAGCGAAGATGGCCCACATTTCAGAGTCCTCAGTGAGGAGATCGAGTAGCCATCACCAGGAGTGTATTCCACTACTCTGAAAGAGCAGGAACCACCAGAGAGCTGCTTCAATTAACACAGCAATATCCCTGGCTGATGATCAGATATATCACTATCAGCCAAGAGGTCCAACACAACCAAGGTAGCTTGAAGATTTTAATCTTACACTATCAGGAAACAATTTAGAGCTTCTCATGAATGATATTGACTCCTAAGAAAACATCATCTGAATCAATATCCCTTGAGGTGGAAGAATCACTGCATTTCCTAAACTGGAGGTTTATTAGTTGGGCTGCAGCTGTCAAGCACTCCCCAAAAAGCAAGCAAGCAATCTGCTCTTGAGGACTGGGTGAAATGTCCATGTATTTTAAGCTAGCTGGTGGTTTACAACCATTAATAATGTGTTAATAATGACTGTACCTTTGCACTTACCTAAACTGTGACGAAAAGGAGAGAATTACAAATGGCTGTCTTCAGGATATAAGAATGTGAGAGGTGGCCCCACCAGAAGCTAACCTGAACCCAAACACAAAGGAACAGCCCATGGAAACCCTAAGCTCCTAGTCAAAAGAAAAGGAAAACTTGCTAAAAGCCAACAGACCTTTTCCAAAACGAACATTAGCAAAGTATTCATAGTACTTTATAGAAGGCAGCTGTAGAAGGTGCCACATAATGCTGCAGCCACTTTTATGTCCCAGCTCCAGTCACGTCCCCTGCTTCATGCCCCTAGATACCTGTGAAGTCCAACAAATGATCAAATTCCAAAATGCTTTTCAGCTATTTCCTCTGCAGAATGTAATGCAAGTGTTCCACATCTCCCTTAAACATCAATGGCTTCCCAGAAACTGAAAGGCTAAGGGTTATGGTATAGCATTAATAAATCAAATGTTTCTCTTATTAATGGATCAGTTTAGGATGAGCCCTTTCCTGGCTAGATGAGTAAGTTACATCCATTTGTCAGTAGTCAGACACTGAAAGAGACTGCCCAGAGAAGCTGCAAAATCTCTGTAGCTGGGGGATTTCAAGGCCTGAGAGGACAAAACCCTGAACATCCAGGTCTGAACTCTGTGTTGACCCAGGTTTGAGCAGGAGGCTGGAACAGGTGACCATGGGCCAAAGCCTGATGGGCAGTCCTACAAATGCTATCTGATAAGATGGTTAAAAAGATTGCATGAAATATAGTTAAAATGGTTAAACTGTCTCTTTGGGTCTATTCTCCATCACAAAAAAAAAAAAGTCAAACACTGCTTGCCTTGAAGGCCAAAACCTCTAATGCTGTGAGTCCACTTGCCTCTCCCATTCTCTGTGAAACTGCAAAATCACTAGTGGGGACAATGGGGAGCTCCTATGATGTTGAGAGGTAGGAAATGAGTTGTATGCAAATCCAAAAATATGCAGGTAAGTGCAGTGTTATTTATGTGGTACCATTAAGATTGGGTTTTATTTCAGCAAGCTTACAGACTCGATGAGACAATTTGAAAAGTCAATTGAAACAATAAGAAAATAGTATTTCATCGATTTCAAGATTCCTTGCCAAAAGTTTAAGAAAGAACCCTGAACATTGCTCGGTTTCTTATACAGATTTTTCTTTAATTTTTTTTGGCTTATAGACAAAATTCTAATTTCAAAATATTTTACCATAAGCATGAAAAGCAGAAACATTTTTAAACAAATGCACTTTCTATTAAAAATAATGTGAAACAAGTGAAAACCCTGAGAAAAAAAATATTTTGACAAAATACATTTTTTCATACCAACATCTCAACACTTCCTTAGTGAGCATTCTTTGTGTCTGGAAGTTATTTCTGATATACATGGTGTAGGAGAGGGAAGAATGAAGCTCTGGTGTGTATAGCACTGTCAGACGTATTGGAATAACCTCAAAGGCCTATGAATGAAAATCCCAGTCAGACTGTCTCTACAGGAAATAGTCCATTCAAGGTCTGGATCCCTTTCAGAGAATTTGCTAGCAATATATATTAGCATTTATCAGTAAGCATTAAACAAGCCTTACAGGTATGTTACCAGCTGTTTGTTAATGACCAGTACAAGATTTTTCCAGGGTCACTGCCTTCTTATTTGCCTTTCATGAATGCAGAGCCAGTCAGTCTCTGGGGCATGATAATGCTTCATCTCGTGCAAAAGATACAGATTTATCACTCAGCTCTCCAGGGAGCTGCAGCACGCTTGGGCTGTGACGGCTACTTTCTGACATCTAGAATTTAATGTGTGATAAGTTACTGTTAGCATGTATGATTGCAGGAGATTTTTTTTGTTTTCTTACTTAACTTAATCTTTGATTTATCACCCAAAGGTTGGTTTATTTTCCAGGTCCATTTGGAAATATGTGGAGTCCAAAAATATTAAAGAATTCCTCAGTGTGGGTTCACTCCCCTAGGAATGTGCACTTCTAAAAGAATGCAAGCAAACAGGAGACTGGAAAGCCATCCTGTCCTGCATGCAGGATTAGACATCAGTACAAATGGGTGTAGACCCTCACAGACACGCAGAAGAGTAAGTGGGTAGAGATCCAGTGGTTGTTTTTCTTGGTCTTTAGGGTGAGCAGGTAGTGTCCGGTAGTATCTTTACACTGATCTATTTTCATCTTCCCTGCAGTCTCCCGAAATACACGAAGTTCAGATTTTATTTGCTATAATGCTAGTAACAGCAAATTTCTTCAGTACATCCTTCTCTCAGTGTCCTTAGCTGCAGCCAAGACCTGTGATTAATCAAAGAAAACACTTCAGCAATGTCCAAAAGTTCACACTGTCTACTGGATCTTGTTTTGGTATCTATGTGGAAGAAAATTTAGCATGTTCCAAGATTTGAAATGAATTCTTTATCGAATTATGAAGATGTCAGTGTCTGACTGATATCAGTTTTGACACTGCTCCTATAAACTAAAGTCAGAATTTTAAGTCATGACAAATCTTCCCCACCTTCCCTGAATTTGTTACAGGTTTCATAGAACCAAAGAATATTTTGGATTGGAAAGGACCTTTACAGGTCATCTCATCCAACTCCGCTGCTATGGGCAGTGGCATCTTCAACTAGACCAGGTTGCAGTCAACCTGACCTTGAATGTCCACCTGGACAGTCATCATGGAGTAGCTACCAACAGACTTCCATGGATTTGTTCTAACCTTTGTTTTAACCTACATATCCATTAAATCACCATGACATTCTAGTGTCAGCACACTGCGCAATTGGGTGAAGATCTGAAGTTTGGTTTAAGTCTTATTCTGTCCAGACAGTTCATTGAAGGCCTCTTGTTTTTTGATTGTGGTGATAAGCAAATAATCATTTCCCACTCTCCTGGTTTTAGGATTTTTCTTTTTTACCACCCATTAAAACACAAACAATGGGAAACTTTGCGTGTCTCGCAGAGGAAGGCAAGCACATAGAACACACTTTACTTTTTTTTAGAACATATCAGAGTTAATTTGCAAGCTTTTTCTTTATGGTTTCTGTGCCATTAACAAAATCAGCCAAAGGAGCAGATTTGAACAACTGGTGCAGGAGGAACCATCTGGCAGCCAAGAGGCAGTGGATTGTATTTACCACAGCGTGGGCAAAACACGCTTGCTGTGAAGCTTCAGAGAAACTGAGTTGCTTGTGGTCACCTCTGGACCAAACCTGGCCTCTATGGTGCTCGCTACTATATCTCATTCATCTTTTGTCTTTGGGAATTCTATTAAGCCTTGAAGCACCACAGAAAATACAAAAGGCTTTCATTTCAGATTGGTGAGTGTATTTCCTTAAGAAGGTTCTTGGCATCCTGTGGAAGTAAGTGAATGACTGGCTACTCTGGCTGCTGCATAGCTACTTATTGTTTTATTGAACAAGAGAGTAAAAAGTCACATAAAACCTTGCATATTATAAATGACCAGGGTATAATTCAGACCTGCCTATGTATGCATTAATTTACACATTGGTCTTTTTGGAAAAAATGTCAACTGAATAAATATAGCTCAGGCTGAGCACTTGAACCACAAAGGATTTTTATTATTTTTTGGTTAAATTCCACTCATCTTTTTTTTCCCCTTTCCTGGCATGTGAGTTTTTCAAGTGCAGAATGAAACCTTTTGCTAACAAGGGGAAAAAAAACTAGGACTACAGAAAAAGCACATACCTTTTCCAAAGTCATTAAGAGCAACTTTTGGCACTTTCCATATATGGGACATAAAGCTTTATGAACCTAATCCTTAATCTCTAGGTTCTCTGACTGATTTATATGTTTACTTATGGTGTTGTGTATTTTCTTCTTCTGAAGAGTACAGTCAAGTCTCTTAAAATTCGTTCGCAGGAGACCTTTTTTATGTCAACAGAATAGTGTGAATTTCAAGAAAGTACTACAAGCTCCTTAGTACTTCAACATCCCTCGAGCCTTGGTTGCATATGTATTTTTAGGAAAAGCCCAATTTTAGTTTCTCTAACAGAAGCACATGTGTCCTACAGTTTGTCATGGACTTTCCTGGAGCCTCTCTGAGGGCCTGATCCCCAACAAACCAGCTGTGAGGTGCTAAGAGCCCACAGTGCCCATGGATATCCATGAGTCACCTCTGAGAAGTGTTGAGTACCTGCAACTCCCTCTGAAGTTAATGGACATAGCAGGTGCTCAGCATTTCTTCAAAGGGTGGTCCAGAGAGACGGGGAGTACCCTAACTCCGAAAAAAACCTGAAAGCAGAGGGAGGCCTTAAAGGAAAGAAAATTTGCTGAGGCCCCCTACATTCCATTCTTCACAAATCCTGCTCCTGTGGAAGGAACAGGGAGCCCTTGTGCTCTGGGAGGCTGCACACCTGAAACGGCTCTTGTACTACCCTCAGGACTGCCATTTAAAGGAAGAGAGGTTAAAAAGTCAGAGAGGTGCATCCCAGGAGTCACCTCAGCAGGCAGGAGCATCGCCTGCACTTCACCCCTGCACACAGTGTGTCTGCAGCTGTCGAGGTCCTTCTGGAGGGCTCACAGCACTCTGGGCTATTGGCCAGTCCTCCCAGCTCTGTGTTGGCAGTGACCTTGCTGCTGAGAAGGCTTCTGCTCCTTCATCCAAGTCACTGATGAATAAGTTAAACAGTACTGGGCCCAGGATTGAACCTTGCAGGGCACCACTCGTGACAGGCCTCCAGCCAGACCCTGTGCCAATGATTGTGACCATCTGAGATCTGCTGTTCAGCCAGTTCTCAATCCACCTCACTGTCCACTCATCCAGTCCACACTTCCTGAGTTTGCCTGTAAGGATATTTTTAGAGACACTGTCAAAAGCCTTGCTGAAGTTGAGGTAGACAGCATCCACTGCTCTCCCCTTATCCATTCAGGTAGTTGTTTCATTGTAGAAGGTCATCAGGCTGGTCAAGCATGATTTACCTTGAGTGAATCCATGCTCACTGGTCCTGATCAACTTAAGGGTCAGCTTTCCAATAGTATGAGCAAAGTGTAGTGGGCTTATAGAAAGGCTTCCTCTGAAGATGCAGTAAGAAGCAGGCAATAATTGTGGGCCAGGATTTTGTTGGGTGGTGAGGTGATGGCAGACTCCTACTTGTATATATAATATAGGCAATAAATAATGACATGAACAGCCTATGTAGCTTATCAGCTGCTCATATCCTGTGAAAAGTAAAAAAGCACATCCACCTGTTCATTATGCTCTTCCCCATGTATGCCATAGGCAGTTCTGCAACAGTGTTAAACTGGAGATGGAAATATATGGAGAATGGATGCAAGTATTTGACATAAAAGGAGCCAATCATCCCAAAATTTACATAGGATCTGAACTGTTAATGGACTCTCCTTCCACTGAATGTAGCACTAGATAGCCTTGCTGATATTTCAGTACATGAATGCTTAATCGGGAAACCTTCTTCTTGTTTTCAGGTCCTTTGAGCTCACCAGATAAGTAAACCTTGTGTATGTGCAATAGTGCAAGTTGCCTATGAAAATCTGAGTTTTAGGTAATGCACTTAAACTTATGTGTTTAAGTGCAAGACATATTATTCATGTGCAAGACATATTATTCACCTTTATAAAGGCACACACGGCTATTATTGCCTTTTGCATTGCTGGGATCATCGTAAGCAGTGGCAGTATTTGTGAAGAGGACAGCCTTCCCTATGGGCATTTGAATGTGTCTCTCTAGTGTCTCTCTGTATCTCTCTGAAACAACAAATCAGTCTGGGTTGTCCCGTGTTTACTTACACAAATGTTGGCTCCATCTGATCTAACCTTCTCCTTGCCTCCCTTGAGTGTCAGCTGGAGTCCTGAACAAATTAGTGCTCTCCTGGCTATCTCAGGTGCTGTGGGCACTCAGCACTGAAGCTCAGCTTGGCTTTAGAAAGCTGTGAGCACAAAGGATAAAGAAAGGAAAGATTATGTTCATTCTGTGCAACGGGTGGTTAAAACAGGTATGTGCAGAGGATGCAACTGGCAGAGCTGCTGGATAGAGTCCTCATTTTTGTTAAAGAGTGGAAACCGGTACAGGTTGAGCCCAGAGAGATGCATCTGAAGGTAGAACATGATGGGACTATAGTTTTTATTGATACTACATGTTTTAGTTTCCCTTCCCTTAGAACAGAAAGAATGCTCATCTGCAGGAACAATCCACTCCTTCTGCTGAGATAAATTACTCAGACTTCTTCCTCATGGTTCATTGCATTGTAAATACAATTAATGACTCGGACTCAGAATGTTTCGTTTCCTGCAAATACAATTATTGCCTTGTAAAACAGTATCTCCTCCCATTATCCCTTTAGTGACAGAATAACAATCACTACAAGTACAGAAAACTCATCTTAGTCCAGCTGAGTTCAGTTGGAGAACAACTGGTTTAGATCTGCTCCTACTATTAAGTGAGGAATGTCTTTATTTGTATTACACATGATGATTAGTTCCGACTATCTCTGCAGAGCTTTAAATAAACAGGGGCTTTAGTGTCTGATTCATGAAATAATGAGTTCTGAATTATTTCTTCCATGTGAGTGGAATTTAGGGAAATTCCTGATATGAACCAAGCCCCAAGAAGGCAAGGTTCTCCCCCTTCAGAAGGCATGTATGCAGTTTCTCCAGCATCTACCTCATCTTTCTCAGATGGTGTAAACCAACACAGCTTTTGTTGGCATCAGTGGAGCAGGGACAATTTTCACCAAATGAGCCTCTGGCTCTGTTTTTTCTGCCTTCCTGTAAGAGGGCTATTTGCAAATGGGATGCTGCCTTAATGTGCTTCCCAAAAAGGACACAGCAATACACCGGTATGCATTTTGCTTCTACCCTGTGAAGTATTTTACCATCTCGAAGAAAAGTCTCAATGCTGAAGCTTCAGTTCTGTGATGCTGAAGAGTTGTTTTCACACCATTCTTACCTTTTACTGTCAGATGGTTTTCGCTGCAGTAAACACGAGACATGCAGATGCACGCACTCAAGGCCAAGCTTCAACCCCATGAAGAATCAACAGCAGTGTTTCATGGACTTCCAAACTCTTTGTACGAGCAGCAGCAGCTAGAGATTTCCTCTACTCCTGACAGTCTACAGCAGAAAGGAGGTATCTGGGGAAGTTTTGAAAGATGCTGGCACAGCAAAGGAGTAGCAGCACTATGCTTGCAATCTAGATGGACTTGACAGTGAGACTCAGACTGCCAGAGAGACTAAACAACAGCACAAGGAACTGAAAAAGTATCAAAGGTATTTCCCCAAAGATTAGCTACCCATGTTGCCATTGTAAGGGAGGGAAAGAAGCTTCAGGCTCTCTGACAAAACCTGAAATAGGTCACTAGAAGCAAGCAAACCTCGGAAACCTTGACCTGCCTGAGACTACAAGAATTTCAATGTGTAAGAGAATAATGCATTAAGGGAATTCAACAATATTACTTCAAATTTCCTCAGAAATTCCTCAGGAAAAGGGAGCCTCAGTACATAACTAAAAAGAGATAGTAAATCTCACATGAAATATCCACTAGGGAGAAATGTGGAAGGAAGCTAGCACATTAGCACATGGCCAAGAGCTACGGGAGGGAGACAAAATCCAGCCCCTCAGTTTGTCTGTGTTGAGGTGGTCCGGGTCAACATACCATCCTCTAGTTGAAAGAGGATCTTTGTCCTGTTCTGGAGGTTCCCCAGAATTGTAAAGGAGCTGAGAAAGGAGAAACTCTCCAGAGTCTTCTTTCCTGAGCTATATCTTACAGATGCTCTACAGGAGGCTGCAATTTGCCCAGCAGAGCCAATAGATGAAATTCACCAGCGCTGCTTTGGTTACTGTGGACAGGGTCTGGCTCAGTGTGCCATCACTGAGGCATGAGGTACATGAGGCATGTATAAGAACAGCTGAACTTCAAGTCTTAGTCTCAAGGATGTTCAAATATCTCACTGGAAATCAGAGGAACTCAGCTTCTAAGTCACTTCGAAAAACCAGAGTTCACCTTATTCCTCATGTAGAAACCTTCCAAATGTTTATTCACATGTCAATCTTTAAAGTGCATACAAATACCACATTTGCTAGGTCTTTTGTATAGCAGGGAAATTATAGTAACAGTTGGGGAATTTAAGACCTATTTTTGTCATTTTGGTGGGATGTGTGTTTCTGAGAAGATGTAGCTGGTAAAATTCTTCCATTCCAGCAGGGCGAGTGAGAAAGTTCTTTTTGCAGGACCTGAAGTAAAAAACTGTCACATTAGCAGTGATGGAAAATCACCCTATGCTGTGCAGGGGATTGTCCCCACATGCTCCTGACTTTAGTCTAGAAAAAGCGCCACGACTTCCTCCTGCATTTAATTTGCAAAATTAAAATTCACAGGCCTGGCAGCCTTTTAGGGGAGCAGCAAATTTTTCCCACCCTTCATGCAGTGGTCCCTTTTCCCAAATCACACTCGGTATAAGTAATTTGCAGTCAAAGATTACAGACCTCAACACAACCTTTACCCTCTGTTGATGAAAGCCAACAGCAATTCGTTAGTTCTGCCTGTTACATGATGTAAGGACTGAATGCACTTTGTACAGCAGCATAAATATGCCTCTTCTGAGATACACGGTGGCTATACACAGAAAACTTACACACTGCTCACATGAGAGATCTAAGCTCATCTAAGAGGTCTGGGCAGGGGCACAGGTCCTTTCTTCATGGAGCACAGGTTTGGCATTCACAATGTGGACTTTGAAAGATGAATAAAAAGCCACAGTTGAGCATTAGCTTTCTCTTACCTTCCCAGGAGTAGATATTTGCTGCAGAGTTGACACCACTGTTCTGAGTAGTGACAGGGGAGGACAGCATCAGGTGACCCTTCCCTTCACCCCCTAATCTGTAGCCAGTTTGGCAGTCCTACTGCCCACAGATTTGGAGAAAACCTGTGGTACATGGGTGGCAGAACCCACACAATTTTTGTACACTGGCTGACTGAGGAACATCTCAGAGCAGGAGCCAGGACATCTTCTTCCCCATGCCTCCCTACTTCACTGAGTAGGAAGCATGAGGTTGGGTAGGGCTGAGAGGTTAAAGTGAGGACAGGAAGATGGGGAGGGGGAAAGAAGGGGGGAAAGGGGCTAGCAGAAGGAGTGGGGTGAAGAGCAGACAGAAAACAGAAGAAGGAAGGATTTTCATGTCTCCCTTTGACACACCAGCACAATTCATGAGAAAGGCAAGCTTTTGATAAGAAAAATATTTTATTCTCATTGTTAGTTTAAATATTTGCAGAGCCCTGAGATCAGAGAAACACTTTGGGTGCCATCACACATGCAGACAGCCATCACATTAAAAGCAGGAATAAGCACAGCAATATTACTCCAGTATTATTTTAGTCATGAACGAATGTGAACGCTGCACTGAGGGTTGGAGGGTTGCAGATGGGATCAAGAGGTGGCTCATAAAACAATCGTGACCTTAAGAGTGGTTTCACACCCTGCAAGAGCTTGTGTGCATCTGTGGGAAAGCGGCCCCGCAGGCCTCGCCGCTACACCTCCACCAGATGTGAGGGCCCATGGGCAGCATCTGGTGCTGCACAGCTCCAGAACTGAGCACACCGATGTTATATGAAAATCCACATCACACACCGCACACAATAAGTGAAAGCAGAGTGCTGCAGGGTAGATGCAACATCAAAAACTAGGCTGCCAAAAAGTGTAATCTTCCTCTAGGAAATTTATTGCTTGGAGGACCCTGTGGTGTTCCCACATGAAGATATTTTCTGCTGGTGGAGCCGTGGGTCTGGCCCAGCTGCTCCTGCATGCAGCGTGCAGGGCTGGGGTGCCAGGGCACCCCACGAGTCAGCAGGGGCAAAGCTCTGCTTCTGCTCTAGGGATCACAAGTGATTGCACACCTTCATGTGCAGGCACCCCACTGACACTGTGCCACTACTCCCACCACCCTGGTAGTAATTTTCTTGCTTTGGCTTGTTTTTAAGGACTCAGTGGGTACATTTCCATGCTGGGCCACCCCTGCGAAGTGGTACATGAGCTTGTGCTTTGTGCCCATGGAGAGAAGAGGGGTGTAACTGGGGGACTGATGGGACAAGCCCTCTGTCCCTGATCCAATCCCACCAAACAAAAGGTGCTTGTCCAAGGAAAAGAAAAAGCCCCCCCACCCAGCTGGGGACCAGCTCCAGGTGGCTCAGAAGTGTGAACAGCATATACCCTTGCTTCTGTCTTTCTCATTTCTGTTTTTACTGATCTCACACACACACACACACATACATATACTATTTTTAACCTCCAAAAATAGGTTTGTAGGAAATTTTTTCCTATTGGCTACAAGCTGTGGTGAAATGACTTCATATATTGACTAGATTTTGTCTCCAAACATGTTGAAATATTTGTGTGAGGGTTGTGTATTGGGACCCATCAGAGTGCTGCACAGGTTGATGCAAGTGATACGCTGGTTGCCACAATACTGAGAATATCGGGATCCCTCGACTGGCCCAAGCACAGCTCAGTGCACAAAGCACTTCTTATACCCGGCCCCGAGCAGCCCAGACTCACTCTAACAAAGGCTGGGAGTTCATTTAGCTCATTGCAATCTGCAGATTCATTCACAAATGCTTTCCAGCAGATGTGCAAGCCCCTTTAGAAATGGCACATGCGTCGATGGCCGGTCATCGCATATGAACGTGCTTGCTTCATCACTTTTAACATACCTCTTAGAAACCCTTGGCTTGAGGCTTAAAAAGAACAGATTTCAGTTGCATGCACAATTTCAGCTTATAAACGACTCCTCTTTGCCTCAATAGCCATGCTTGTCCTGAGGAAATGTGACTTAAACTCAGACAGGGAGAGACTTTCTTTGTTTCTTTTTCAATTTCAGTTGACAGGGGACATGCCCGCTGTGCCATAGGGCCTGCTGTGGGGGTTTAAAGCTTGTATTATACCCAGATGGTCGGTGCTGACAGAGCTAGCTTTGGGTGTGAGAGACGGCTGGCAGGCACTCTGGGGCTTGGGGGCCGGCCTGTGAGGCTGGACCATCGGTCCCCAGTAGCCATGGGGTGATATGGGCCACCCTGTGATAGCCTCATTCTTTGAAGGCTGTGACAGGTACACAGTGCCACGAGGCAGGGAAACATCAAGGGGCAGCTTTGGGAAGGTGGCTGCCTCCAGAGCCACCCCCTTTGTACGGTGATGGAGAGGATTGGTTTCAGACAGATAGACCTTGACACCAGGTCTGTGTCCATCACCTTGGCCAAACCACCCAGGCTGCTGGCTTCAGGGCAGTCTGTGTGTCTGGGCTCACAAAGACATGGAGGCTGCTGGCAGGACTGGTCTCCTTGTAGGAGTGTGGGTCCAAGGCTGGGAGTAACCATGAATGATCCTTTTGTCCCCTTTCCCCCCTCCCCTTCCTCACACTAGCACATATATATCCTCAGGTGGCCAAGGACCAGGGTATAAATTTGACTTCTCCTTAGTCAAAACTTCCACTAATTTGATCATGGTTTTGCCAAGGAAGGAATAAATATGGAGCAGGGACTTTGGGGATTTGTGCTATAAAAGTGAGAGCTGGAGAAACCGAGACTGAAGCAAATTTTTGAAGCAAGCGGTCAGATCCAGGCATCCTGGCTCCTTTCTGTGTGTGAATCTGGCCAAGCCTCTACCCCCGGCCTCAACACCTGCCCCCATGTAGAGCACAGATTATCAATTGCCAGTGGGGGACCTCTGACAATTGATAACAACAACATCCTGAGTTTCATGAGGGTCGAGTCAGCTCTAGGTCAGGTCAAGCCACAAGGGTTGAGAGCCAGCTTCCTACTTCTGATCCTTTACACTGGTGCTGTGTGCAGCTCTTTGTCCCAAACCTCTGCATCACGCTTATCAAGCGTACTCATATTAAGGCAAGCTGGAAATTCCACACTTCTGAATGCAAAATAGATCACTCCATACAATTCTCCCATTTGTGCAGGTGTATTTTGCCTTGGTGCCAGCATACACATATTTCCAGGTACAGTGTATATCCCTATCTTGTGAAAACTCAGACACTTCTTGTCTGCTGCCTGAAAATTTGAGATTTGTCTTTTCCTTATAAGCTTTAATGCCCAGTCTAGAAGCAGTTTAAATACCCAAAGGACTGGGGTTAAAACCAGCTGAATGATCCCCAATGCAGTCAAAAATGAATTTCCTGTTCCCTCAGGTGTGGGGAAGTCCTTTCCTTGCAGCTGGCCCAATGAATCGGGCACCTTATTTCTTTCATTTTCCCATTAGCCAGTGTGAAATAAAGCACCACAGACATCAAGCATGATTTAAATCTCCACTTCTACTTCTGCTCAATATGCATGTCTGTGTAAGGTATAGGATTTTTTGCCTTCCTCTCTTTTCTGTTTCAATTTATCTCCCTCACTCAGGAGTTTGCTGGTGAATACAATGGCTTCAGACTGGAGAGAGCTGCAGCTAATTTTCTTGTTCTGTTTGAATAAATGGCTGTTGACTCTTACAGAAGTAGGTTAGCCTTCTCATGTGGTTGTAATCTCCTTAAGTCCCAGCCACAGAGCTCCTTATGCCTGTTGCATAAAAAATACGCCTTTCATACTTGGCTGTATTTGTCCTTGTTTAGTTTTTTTTTCTGCATATCCAGCTCTAAAAATACTGACCTTGGGACTGTCTCATTGTAAATGTGTTTTTATAAATACTCTAGTTCTCCTTGTTCAGGTAGCTTTTACTGCTTGTCCTACCATGAAGGAGGAAGGGAAGCCTTCACACCATGGGAAAAGTATAAATTTCTTGTTGTAGGAAGCAGGGTCCTTGTGGGCATAAGTGCACCTTGCCACACGCCCTGCATTGGCCAAGGGAGCAACTGCATGGTGAGATCCCAGTTTGATGCTACCCTCCTCTGGAGCTCAGACGTCATCTCCCATGGCCTCGCTCTTCCTGCTGTCCCTAGGATTCTTAGGATAGCACTCAAGGAGTCCTGCTGAAATCTTCCCAGTATCCCCAAGGACAGATGGTTACTAGGGAAGCTAAAAGCATAGAGGTCCAACAAAACTGGCAGCCTGTCACAGTGTCTTTCCACCACAGTAAGCTACGCACTGTGGTTATTCACAATAAACCAGGTGGCACCCAAATAATTTTTGCCTTCTGTCATGGTTAGTCTCTATAAAGGCCCAGGAAAGAATCAAGTCTATTGCTCCATTTCATACATTTCCATAAGGTGGGGTGGCCTCTGTCTGGATACAGTGTCTAGAAAATAAAGTGTTGAGGTCTAAGGACGAAGGTTCACAGTCTTCTTAAACCAGCATAAGGTGATGACCTGCCCTTGGTCAAGGTGGATTGGGTTAGAGAACACCCAGGCAAACTCAACATCCACGGGTCCTGACAGGATACATCCATGAGTGCTGAGAGAGCTGGTGAACACCATAGTGAGGCCACTAACATCTTTGGAATGTCATGGAGATCAGGAGAGGTGCCTGAGGACTGGAAGAAAGCAAATGTCACCCTGGTCTTCAGAAGGGGCAAGAAGGAAGACTCAGGGAACTGCTGGCCAGCTGGCCTCACCTCAGTCGCTGGAAAGGTTATGGAAAGGTTATAGAGGGCTTCATTCTGGAAGCCATCTCTATCCACAGGGATGACAAGAACGGGATCAGGAGTAGTCAGCATGAATTCACTGAAAGAAAACCATGCTTGGCCTACCTGATGGCTTTCTATGATGAAATAATTATTTACCTGAATGCATGAGGGGAGAGCAGTGGATGCTGTGCACCTCAACTTCAGCAAGGTTTTTGACAGTGTCTCTCAAAACATCCTTACAGGCAAACTCAGGAATTGTGGACTGGATGAGTGGACAGTGAGGTGGATTGAGAACTGGCTGAACAGCAGACCCCAGACGGTCACATTCAGTGGCACAGGGTCTGGCTGGAGGCCTGTCACGAGTGGTGCCCTGCAAGGTTCGATCCTGGGCCCAGTACTGTTTAACTTATTCATCAGTGACTTGGATGAAGGAGCAGAGGCCTTCTCAGCAGCAAGGTCACTGCCAACACAGAGCTGGGAGGACTGGCCAATAGCCCAGAGTGCTGTGAGCCCTCCAGAAGGATCCTGACAGGTTGGGGAGATGGGCAGAGAAGAATCACCTGAAATTCAGCAAAGGCAAATGCAGGTCCTACACCTGGGAATGAATAAACCCCTGCACAGGCTGGGGGCTGATCTGCTGGGAAGCAGTTCTGTGGAGAAGGATCTGCGATTATGCATGTTGAAGGCATCCTCTGAGAATGGCAGGAGAGACATGAAGGGCAGAGTTTCAGTGGTCACAGATCCTGATATCTTTAAGTTTAGGTGAGAGCTGGGAAACAAGCTTTGGGAAGCATGTTTTGAGGTTTAAATGCCTAGCAGAGGGCAAAAAAATAATATTCAAGTGCTTTCGTGGATCCAACGTGTAGAGCTTTGAAGGTATAAATGCAGCACACTTGGAAAATATGCTTGAGAGTTATGCTCTTGAGAACCAGTTACATACAATAAAAAGAGCTATCATATTCTACGGATTATAGGGATTTTATGTATCACTTATGTATCTTTGGGATAAGGTTTTAGCATATGGAATCAAAACCCATGAGCATGAGGAAAACCAGTGGCTATCCACTGTTTCCTTTTCCCAATACCATTCCATCAAGCATAAATTGGTCAGACATTTTAATTTATTTACTGTCATTTCTCAGCTATAAACATTCTGAATGGTTTCAAACACTCAAACCTTGCCATAGCATCCACAATAATGAAAAGTGCAAGTATTTTGCAAACTGAACAGCATCTGGATTGTTCAACAGCTTAAAAATATGTAGCAGAAATTAAAACTTGCTGAAGTAACCTTTGAGGGACAACATATTCCTCCTTTTAATATTTGTTGCTGACTCAGAGGCTTCAGGTTAATTATTTTGCTTCCAGCATATAAATCAACAGTTTGACTTTGCTAGATGCACAGTTCTGTTCCTCTGAATCCTAGAAGCATATTGTTTACACAACATAATCAGCAAATGAAAATTATCTTGTTCACAGAGGATCTGGTTCCCACAAAATATCCACACCCTTCCTTGCTCATGAATTATGGATGTCTGGAGTCTTTACCAGAAACTTGGCTGGGCTATGTAAAATCATTTTCTGGAGAGTGTGTTTTATTTTGAATGAAGCAAGCAGGCAAGAGGCCAGTAGGATTAAAATGGATTCTTTATTTAAAACAACTCACAAAATACAGCAGCTCCTACCATTTTGTTAGTGTCGCCTATTTCTTTCCAGATCCCTTTTCCAGGCTTTGACTGGTGCTCTCAAGTACACTCTGCATCTCTCAGGGCACATCAGAGGGTGGCTTCTGCCCAGGGCCAGTCGCCACTGGAGAGCCAGTGGACACGAGAACAAGGAGACTCTTATTGGAGCGCCAGCTGCCAAGTCACTGGGTCCATTATCCCAACCCTAGCATGAGGAAGGGACATCCATCTTTCTGCTCACTCAGCTTAAGGGAAATAATTCCTCCAGGTATAATTTGGAAATACTGTGAAGCTTTAATTCTCTGAAATCATAACAAAGAGCTCTCAGATTCACTGATAAAAAAGGGAATGCTCTGTATCTATCTAATATTATGTTGCATTCAAAGCTCTCTGAATTTATTTGGATGATATTAACAGAAGTTTATTGAATATAGGCAAAATAATAAATGAACCACATCCACAAGAGCTGGGATAACATGAGGTACTCTGGCAGTGCCAAGAACTGTCCTGCTTGACCAAGCACAATGCAGTTACTTTCTTCACTCCCAGCAAAATCTACCTGTGTGATCTCCTTTCAGTCACTGCAACATTTTTGTCCTTGTTGAATTTGATACAAAACAGAGGAACCAGACAAACCTGAAACAAGAGATATGGACCTCCTTTGCTGAAGAAGAGGTACCCTGACAGCAACAAACAAACTTTACTTTAGTGTCAACAAAAGATACCAGAGTATTGTAAAAAGTACTTCTTGGTGCAATGAAACTAAAAGCTGCCAAATTGCTTAGCAATGACCTCTGACAGGAGAAATCAAGTCTGTGTCTTAAACTCCCACCTCCATTACTGTTTCAGTGTCAACTGTCTGTCTGCTGTCAAACCTGGAGAGCCGTGGATCCTGCCCTATGCCTGTGTCAGCAGAGCTGAAGTGTTTCTGAGTTCAAGCAATAGCCACCCCTAAAGGCCCATGAAAGTACTTGCTCTTACCCAATGCCCTTGGGTTCTCACCATACAGGAACCCCTTCCAAGGCCACTGCCCTGAAAGAATAGATCATCCTTTTGCTATCCGACCTCCAGGGAGCCAAGAAATGGCCTCTCCCACAATGAAAAATCTTTCCTGCCTCATGACACCCTCATTACGAAAGTGGCCTTGCCACCTCTTTAATCACTGCTCCTTCTTTCTTATTTTGTCTTGCCATGTTCACTGCTTATTAGTTTGCTCAGCTCAAGGACTTTGACTTTTACAGGTTGTCAACACCATAGGGACTAACCCTTGCAGAGCACCCTGAGCTGTGGGAACAACTGCTCGCCCCCCTGTCCCAAAATTGCCTCTTCCCTGTGCCGCATCTCACAGCTGAAGCTGGGATAGACAGAGGTGAGCCCTTCTAGGCTAGGACAAACAACACTGAAAATGAGGGAGAAAAAGGGTAAAAAAGCACAAGAGCCCTGTAGCTGCAGTTGGCAGCTGTGTTGTTAGGAGGACTTAAGAGGGCTCCAGAAAGAAAGCATTTCTCTGTGCACTTTCCAAGTCTTGTTTTGAAAAGATGCCAGGCAGAGCTCTTCAGAGCTAAGTGCAAGAAGTAAGCATGATGGTGACATCTTTAAAACTGGCCAGCTACCAGTGGGCTTTTACAGGGCCAGAGCGATAAGGCTGGCAGAAGATTATTTTCTTTGTTGTTGTGAAATCATACAGTCCTAGTCCTTATAGCTGTGAAGGTATTTATCCAAGAACACATGCTAAAGAAATACCTATGTCACTGAGACAAGAGCAACCTTCATAATTCATATGAGAAGGCTGACATTCCAGCATTAAGTAAAAAAAATATTCTTGACATTTGCCATTTTTAAATCACCTCTGGGCAGGATATCCAGCCAGACATTGCCACAGTCCAATTAACCAGATAAGAGGAGGGACAACAGTTAATGTTCAAAAATACACAATTCTCCCCCCTTCCCTTGCCTGAAAATAAAAAATAATTAGAGTAGGATTATACATTTGTTATCGTGTCTATTAATAATCAGCCCAAGGGCATGAAGAAGAGACCTTTTGACAAAGAAGAAATCAGTAAGAAACAGCTCAGGGAGATCTGCTTAAAGTAGATTAGAATTGCCGTTGAAAAGGTTTCCCCCTCCCCAGAAGATGCTTGGAGTTGCAGTATCATATTAGGGGAAAATACTACGAAGGCTGCCAAAAAAGCATCAGAAGAAAATTAATGTAAGAGGAAAGGCTGAAGCATGATGGTGTTCCAAAGATTACTGGCTCAATTCTCAGAATTTCTCTAGTCCAGCTTTTGTACTATCAGCAAAAGGTCCAGAGTTAAAATAAAATATGTGTATTCTATTTCTGCTTTCTGATACTACTGAATTGGATGTAGCAATTTATTTCCTACATGTGGTACTTTCCTTGGCTTATAAGGGAACCAACACAGAGATCCACTGTATTACAAAAAAAGGCTGTATTTTGATGTCAAAAAGGGTCACGTCTCTGACTTCTGCTATTTCTGATCTGAGTGACAATGAAAACTGTTTTCGTGTGCAAGACAGAAGGGTCATCTTGGAGCTTGTGGAAGTTAATTATGCTTCAAATCAGAGGGAAGAAGGAAAGGACTATTTCTGAAAATGAGTAAACACAAAAAATACAAATGTACTAAAAATTGTCACCCAGCCACTAGAGTGAGAACTGGGAGTCAGGGGTGTTCAGTGATTCAAACAAGTGAGAAATGGAGCCAGGGAGGGAGGGGAAGAGCAGGGAAATACTTCTTTTGGTGACAAATTCCATCCTACAGGTATATAAATATCCCCAGACACATGCAGACAAGAGGAAGAAGATCTACCCAAGAAGACAAATAGTAAGACATGCTGATGAATTTATGTATTTTCCTGTCGTAGTTCCACTGCTGCATATCCTGTTTCCTTCTGGTCAGTTAAGTATGTAAAAAACCAAACCAAACAAAGCAAAATTCACTAGAGCCTTTTGTACTTCGAAGTGGAAAGAGAGGAAACAAAGAAAAACAATACTGGTTCCAAGGGCACACACTAAATCAATTTCTGTAGAAAAACGGAGGCTTGTAAAGTTCTATTAACGAAATAAATTCTCTGTGTATGACAAAAACTTCCTAACTTAAAGCTTTCACTGACAGAAGAAGGTACATTCTCCCATGTACATTAAAGCCATCAGAAGCAGTTTTGTAATCACACTTCAGCTATTGCTTCCTGTCCAAGCACAGTGTAATCAGGAGAGAGAAGTGCTCCTGCCCATAATAACTTAGAAGCCCTTAGTATGAAGTAGCAGCAGTTGCTTTTTTCCCAGATGAAAGACTCAAAAGCAGAACCTATGCTATTTTTCCCATGCTATTTAATGAGATAAGATGAACCTGAAGCGAAATCTTTGCATTACAAGAAGACCCAAAAAAATAATATTTGCATGCCATTGCACATGGTAAGATCATTCTTAAAAACACAAGACTTAAGTGCATGAGAGCAATCATTAACATGAAGAAGGGAAAGGTGGGTCATCTTTAGCATCTGCAGTGTGAAATTCTGTGTTTTTTCCTGTGTCTGTGGAATTTAACAAATATTACCACTCAAGATTTGTGAGATTTTTTTTAGCAGAGCAGTCAGGAAAGTCTTTCTACCTGCTCTCCAGGATACTGTGGTAAAACAAACCATTCCTTTCTCAATCTGTCTGCATGGTTCCTCATTATTAATTGTATTTCCCAAGCTTCAGGAGTGTCTTCATTAACCTTAGGAAGTCTTGTTTTCGAACTCCAAATGTGGTTTCTTCTCTGATCCTTCTTACATCCCCCTCTTTAAAATGAAAGGCTCCCATTCATAGTTACCCTTTCTTTCCTTCTCTTCTGCCAGTTTTCAGTCCAATATGCTCATTGTCCTTCTATTCCATGACTTCAGACCTTAGACATTTTAACCAACAGTGGAGAATGTTGTCAAATGCTTTCTGAAAAACGGAGTCTATAATATCCTTTCCCTTTCCTTACCAGGGCAGTAATTTCCTCAAAGAATTCCAACAAATTAGTTAGGCATGATCTCCTTTCCCTGAATTGATGTTAGCTGTCTTTAATCAAGCTCTGCTTTTCCAAGTGTTCCCTATTTGATTCCTTAAAGGAGTTTTAGAGTCTTTTCCCTTCAGTGAAGTTAAACTGACAGGTCTGATTTTTCCCAGTGTTTGGGGAAGGTGTCTCCTTTTTTTCCTTTAGAAAAAAAGATGAGAAATAAATTTCAAGTAATTTCCCATCTAGAGACACTGATTCCCCTGGATTCTTAAGCACAATTTTTGCTGTCAAGAAAGGGGATGCATGCTAAGAAGACAAGAATGAGAATGAAGAAACACAACATTACAGATGACAACTCTGTGTAATCAGATGGTATACTTTGAAAGCTGGAAACCAGATAATAACAAGTATTTCCGATGAAGCCTGAGATTTGCATGGATCAAACTCATGTCCAGTTCCTCCTGCAGGCAAGCAACAAGTGGGACCCATACAACCCTACAGTGCTTCCTCATGGACCTCGCTGGGGAACAGCTGTTGAAATGTGGCATCGTTTGTGTTGAAGTCTTTGGTGTATGTACTTAAGGAGCTTTTCAGGCTGCCCCCTGAGGTCATCCTTCACTTCAAGCATGAGTAAATTGGGAAGGGGGATGTGAGAGATTAGTCCATCAGTCTGCACATCCTCCTGTACACATGAAGGATGTAATGCATGACCTGGCTTCACGATGGCGTGAACCTCTCTGCACACACTGCTGAGTGCAGCTGCATCTGTGTCAAAGCCAATTATTTGCCCTGCAGTGCCATAGCCTGTCTCTTGCTCTTTGTGGATATTTGCTGGCCATATCCAGTAACCTCTGACTGCACTCGGGACAAGCCACAAGGGGCAGGCAGACCACAGTGAGGTGGGAGGCTGTAACCCAGCCTTGCCTGCAGTGCCTCAGGACAGGGCAGCCTGGGAGCCTGGCACAGGGCACTCGCCATACCCCGCTGCTCTCACGCCTGGGTTTGGCCTTTTTTGTGGGTGGGTTTCACTGTAATCTTTCCATAAATCACCCCTTTCTTCAGATGGAAGCTTCATTCCCACTGTCTTCTGGGGACAGAGACAGAGGACAGACAAGAGGAGAGCTGCCTCAGGGAAGAGGACAAAGGCAGGATGGCCTTGCACCTGGCTATTGCACCTGGTCTCATGAAGTAGCAAAATGCCCAACATGTAATTGCATCTGAGAAAAAAAGAGAAGTTTTCACCACTGTCATGGGTAGGAAAAAGGAAATAAAAAAATCAAAGAAAACAAGGAGGTTCTGCCTCTTTGAAGTATACGAGATCCACTCAAAGTTGCAGCAATAAGCATATCCCATGAAACTTTACATTTTTATACAAAGTTGGATTGTATGCACTATGCATTTCTTGGATTCTCATCTCTGCAAGTGATACTGTATCGATCTAAGATTAGAAATAAGAAATCCCTGTGTCAGTAGATTTCTGTCCAGAGTGAAGGCAACTGCTAGATCTCCCCCATTTCAAACACAGATTGTTAACACAGACTGTTCCGGGAACACATCATTTACTGCTTGACAGGAGATTCTGGAGGCTGCAAAATCTCTCGCAGGTAAGGAATATACATTTTAAAAGATAACAGAATCAGTTATTAGCATCAATTGTGCTTTAAACACTGGATAGCCCTCAAAGCCATTTCTTTATGCTTAAGAGGACAATATCCACTTCCTACTTCTGAGTCTCCTCTTATTTCCTTCTTGCCACTGAGCACCATTCTTAAAGCATCAGAGTTCTGGAAAGGGAGTTTCATAAACTCTCTCTTAAAGCCTTCTCCCTCTTTAAAAAAAACAATTCCCCCACAAAAAAAAAATCCAAACAAAAACCAAAAATCATAAAAAGATAGGTTGTTTGCTTCTGTTACTCCTACACTAGAAGTATTCAGAACTTCATCTCTCTGTTGTTCTGATTTTCTTTCTTCCTGTTTCCAGATTTCATGACCCATCCATTTGTCCTTGTGCTAAAATTTCCCTCTGAATTAAATATATCTTCTTGTTTCCTGAAAGGTCTCCTCTCTTTTTGCCATTCTCCTTACTTTCTCGTTTCTGATGTCTGCTTTACAAAGTCTTATCTCACTCATGACAGCTTGTCTAAAAAAAAAATTGTTGATGGATCAGGCACCAAATTTGTTCCACTAAGCTGAAACTCTTTTAGAGTTTTGATTTCAGGAAGAAAGTGACTCAGATCTGCGAAACTGCAGGTAACTGACCTTAGTTATGCTTGTGGCACATCTCAGGTAAATCGTGTCACTTCGAAACACAGCAGAAGGGATTAAAATTAGTATTTGAGACAGGAGCACAAGCATGGTCATTCGGTTGTGTTGCTTAGACTTGTTCTGGAACAAAATACAGCAGACATCCCAGCTTCTGTAAATCTTATTCCGTTTTCTGGGTTTGTTTTTTGCAGAACTGATGAGAATTAATGGTCTGTAAAAGGCAGCAAACACTCCTACTTTATGAAGCAGCTCCCGGGGCTAGTACAGGATCTGGCAAAATGGTGAGGGTGTCAGCCCAATACTGAAAAGTTGCTCTTACAGTCAGAGAAGAGGGAAAGCAGGGGAGTGGGAACCTCAGCTGCCAGCCCACGGGTTAAAGCATGGTACCCTTCCCAGCCCTGCTGGAGAGCTGAGCACACAAGGATGAGCCGGAGGAAGCGGCCAGCAGAAAGGGAGTTTCATAGCACTACTCAGAAAGCCAAAGCATATTAATCTTACAATTAATTCCTACAATGCTAACAAAGGATAGCCTTGCAAGACTGGTGAAAAGACAAAACAGGGACACTTTTAAAAAAGACATTTATAAACTAATTGGAAAGTATATTGTGCATGGTTTTCTGCAGCAGTCAGATGACCTTCTCCTTTTATAACCAGCAGCTTTTCACCACAGTGGACACACTGTCTCCAAGGATGGCCAGTGCAGTGTAGAACCCAAAAGAGGAGCAAAGGAGCAGGCACACTTAATTCCTGACATTTCAGTCCCATGACAGCCCAAGCATGCAGCAGTAACTCCATTATTAAATCTCAGCCCAACTCAATGAGTGTTTCCAGACTTTCTCCAAAACCAATAAAACACTATTTTTAAAAAGCCAGGAATGCTGGTGTTTTGATGGGCCATTAAAAGACACATTCTACTGCTACAATTTTATCATTTACCTATGTTACTAAGACTTACAGCAGCTTCTTCGTATTATCAGGTTTGAGATTTTTGGTAGATTTCTAATTGACCTGACATCACTGCACCTGAAAATGTATTCTTGCTACATATCTGGTGTCTTATGAAGTTCCACATAAAACTACTGTGATTCAGCTGATTTAAAACAGTTTGAGTTTGCCTTGAAAACAGGCCTTCAGTTAAAGATGTACCTCCTTTTTCAATTCCTATTCACAGCTTCCTTTTTTTGGCTAGCTTTCCTATGCTGACTGCTAGGCTGGCCCTCAGCAGACCACCCCACACCACTCACCCTTAGACCTCACCAGGCCTCCACATGAGTGCAGATGCTGATTTTGTCTTTTTGATTCCTGCTGTGCCCCTTGTCCTGACTCAGCATCCTGGTGAGAGCAACGTGATTACTGCTACCATTGTCACTCACCCAGCTGGCGAGGTTCCTCGCCATGGTTATTTGCCTGTGGTAGCTTCAAAGACCATCAGCATCACCTCCCTGGGGTTTACCAGATGCAGGTTAGCAGTTGCCTGCTTTGTACTACATGCCCATTGCAAAAGGACTTATGGAAGAAAACCACAAAGAAATGAACTGTAAGTGCATCCCATCATCCTCCTATGGTGGGCCCAGAAGTCACAGTGTTGTGAGCCTGCCTCAGTGAGGAGTGATTTCTTAGCTGACATTTGGGCATGTGGAAGGCTAATAAGTGCTCACGCTGCTTTTCAGCCAGCTAATCAAAATCAGTTGTGGTTTATTTCTAGCCTTCACCTCCATATGCACTAAGGAAAAAAGTCACTGGTACCGTCCACTGAAGTCGTCTGCATTTTTTCCATGTCCAGTCAACTCTTGAAGTTATTCTCAACAGACTAATACAGAACATATGTAAATTGGACTGTAAGAACATATTTAGTATATTTACCTTTGAAAAATGAAGTTATGATGAGGAATGAACATCAAGGGGGAAGGGGGTGGGGAGATGGCTGGGAATATTTCATCAGGGCACAGCTAATCTCCAATCTGGATGCACTGTTCCCAGGTGATCAAGAGCTGACTGAGTTTCAATCACAAATGTGGCTCCTTTCTTTTCTGCTTTAAACCAAAGTGAGAGTGAACTCTCTGGGCTAATCTACATCTTTTTCTCATTGCAAGACTTGGCACTATTCAGTACAAATAGCATGCTTTGCTCAAGGAACTGCAAGAGTAATGAAGGCCGAGGCTTTTTGAATCGTGCCTGAGATGCATTAGCAAAGCTGTGGGGCACTTCCCGCAGCACCTGCCTGGGCTGTTCCTGGTAGCACTGGGAGCTGATGGGTTTTCCCTTTCCAGATCTCCAGATGAAAACAACTTTTAAAGAGGCAGCTCCTATTGCATGCTTGATTTTGGCAAGTAAAGGCTGATGCTTAGGTGGGAAGAGAAATCATCCATTCCTTTTCATCGTGACCTCTTTACCTTAGCTTCACTCCACATCTGGTCCTCTTACCCTGTGCCGCTGCCTCTGATACACCCTTTCTTCTTTCCATTTTTCTCCCTTTGTAACTTATCCCGCTCTTATGTTACCACCTTTCTAAATCATAATAGCTTAACATGATGTTTCCTGCTATCATTCCTTCCCCACCTCCTCACCTGTGGTCCTGGTTGCAGCCATAAGCTCTTTGGGAAATGGACTTCCTCCGCCTCCTTTCTGCATCTGCTGGATGGGGGCCCCAGGCCTGGTTGCTCTGTAGGCTAATAAACATGAATAAAAGTAGTGATAACAAGTAGCAACTCTGCTCCTCAACTAATCAGTTCCTACATATGTTGAGTACTTTTTTCTTTGGAAATTGCATATCCAATAGCAGAAAATGGGAATTAATCTGTAATTTTATGTGTTGTCAATTTAAAGGACAGTAATCACCTCACCCGAGTTATGCTGCTGACCTGATGCAAAATGAATTTGGAATTCAAGTAATGGGAATACATTTTTCATGAACCATTTGAAGATGGAATTCCTGAAGAAATTAGTGAAAATTTTTGCATAAGAATCAATAACAAGAAATTCCTGAACTGCTCCTAAAGAGTTCACAAGTCAAAAAAGTACTGAACTTCATCCAATAAATAATACATTGTGATTGTTCGCACAGCTGTGCTCTACTTGCAAGGGAAGTTCAGGGGGTCTAATAATCCCTCTTCATGCAGAATATTTTGTTACATGGGGAAAATAGTAACTCAGAGGATTCTCAATTTTTCTCCTGTAATAAATTAAGAAACTGTTTGATTTTGGCATTTGCGAGGAAAACACTTTTTTTTCTTCACTGCTGTGAACTATCTCAGAATAGATTTTTTTTTTAAAGGAAATTACTAGCACGGCTGCCATTAAACAATCAGCATTGGTCCAGTAATTACCACACAGTCCTAAATGATGTAGTACAGGAAAATATATTTATCCCAGAGATAGTGTGTGGTAAGTTATGGTGAAAGTTGCTTCTTTAGGAGCAGCCACCACAACTCCATCTGTTTTAGCTAAAATAACTGTCCAAGTGACCCCAATTTCAACTTTATGAGGCTTATACTAATAGGGAATCTGAAGAAAATGAGACAGAGTTTAGCTTCGTGTCACTACTCACATTTTCAAGCTCTTTATCAAGTATCTCTTAAAAGTGTCCTGTATGCTAGAGCTCCAAACGTCTGTCTGCAAGTGATGGACTCATCTTTAAAGAAACAGATCCACTTAATGTGTCGAGCTACAAACATGAGCCTATTGGTGCATATGAACTAACATGTCACCCCGTGATTGATGTTTCCCTATTACTCTGCCAAAATACATTAAGTTAAGCTCCTTTTCATCTCCACAAATAGTAGGGACTACAGATGGCCCTCATTTGTAATCCTCAGGAACTAGCACAACCAAGCAATGCGAGAGGGTGTCGGTACCCATTGCCCGCCTGAAATGGATTAGGGAGATTTCAGTATGGAGCAGCATTACAGGAACAAAGTAACACAGCGAGAAATAATGGAAAGGAAGGGGTGCTGACAGTGGCTGCAGGCATTAAACTATGCAAATGACAATACTCTCTGAGCAGACAATCACAGAATCACATTGTCACAGAACCACAGAATGGGTAAAGTTGGAAGGGATCTGGTTCAAGCTCAAGCAGGGTCATCCTAGAACACATTACACAGGACTGCATCCAGTCAGTTCTTGAATATCTGTGGTGAGGGAGGCTCCACAGCTTCTCTGGGCGACCTGTTCCAGTGCTCAGTCACCAGCAAGGTAAAGAAGTCCTTCCTTGTGTTCAGGTGGAACTTCTGGAACTTCCTGTGCATCAGTTTCTGCCCATTGCCTCTTGTCCTATTGCTGGGTACCACCAAGAAGAGCCCGGCTCCATGCTCTTGACACCCTCCCTTCAAATAGTGATAGGCATTGATGATGTCCCCTCTCAGTTGTCTCTTCTTGGGGATTAACAGGCCCAGTTCCCTCAGCCTATCCTCATAAGAGAGATGCTCCAGTCCCTTGATCATCTTTGTTGCCCTCTGCTGGACCTGCTCCAGGAGCTCCATGTCTCCCTTGTACTGAGGAGCCCAGAACTGGACACAGCATTCCAGACATGGCCTCACCAGGGCTGAGTAGAGGGGCAGGATCACCTCCCTTGACCTATTGGGAATGCTCTTCCTAATGCACCCCAGGATACTATTATCCTTCTTGATGAGAAGGGCACTCTGCTGGCTTATGGACAACTTGTCCACCACGCCCTCCAGGTCTTTCTCTGAAGATCTGCTTTCTCAGCAGGTCACGCCCAGCCTGTGCATGAGGTTATTCAGATTCAGTGATATTTTAGCAGTGTGCATGACTCAAATCTGCGTATTCTCTGGTGGCATTCTGATCCCACTGAATTTCATGGCTCACCTACTGACTTCAGTTTTGGTCAGGATTTCATCATGGCCTGAAGATTGTTAAGGTCCTGGATGAGAGGCAGAAAAAGGTGGGGTTTGTTTCTTAGCACTGTTTGTCTAGTGGGCTTGCATGACTGGGAGATGGCTGGGCATCTGCTTTTTAAAGTTGTGCAAAGCAATTCCCCTGTGGCCTCAGACTGTTTGCTGGAGGCTCCCACTGTAGGTGTCTTGGCTGCAGCTGGTCATAGAATCATGGAATGGTTGGAGTTGGCAGGGACTTTAGAGATTGTATAATTCTAATCACTTTTCCATGTGCAGGTACACCTTCCACCAGGCTGCTCAAAGCCACATCCAACCTGGCCTTGAACACTTCCAGGGATGGGGCATACACAGCTTCTCTGAGCAACCTGTTCCAGTGCCTCACCACCCTCATAATTAAAGAATTTCTTCCTTTTAGCTAATCTAAACCTACCCACTTACAGTTGGAAGCCATTACCCCTTATCCTGTCATTACAGGCCCTTTTGAAAAGTCCTTCTCCAGATTTCTTGTAGCCCTCTTCATGTACTGGAAGGTCTCCCCAGAGCCTTCTCTCCAGGCTGAACAACCCCAGTTCTCTTAGCCTGTCTTCAAAGAAAAAATGCTCCAGCTCTCTGATCATCTTCATGGCCCCCCTCTGGGCCCACGCCAGTGGGTCCACAGGTCAAGCTGTGGTCCAGCAGACTTGGGAAGAGGAGCTCTGACTGCCCAAGATGTTTTCTTGGAAAGCCAAGCTGTGCCAGCAGAGAGAGGAGATGGGCCCTGTATCAGCTTCACCAGAATCAGGGCCAGTGGCAGGCAGGGCCCCAGCTGCCAGACTCTTCTCAGGGTCGCACACACCCTAGCAATTGAAGGCATTTTTGGGCACAGCATATGTCTGTCTGCTCACCAGTAAACACGTCCTCTCACTGTTCTCAGAGCCCAAGTACACAGGGTCCACCTCAGCCAGCCCTTGGCTCTGGAGCCTGCCAGTCCTCCTGTGAGAAGAGGAGGGGGATGGGAGGTGGATGCAGGTCTCCCTCTCCCATGGGTTTCATTTTACCTCACATCACAACTATTCCCACCTCTCATGTGAAGGGAGTGATTGTAACACAGATCACTTGATGCATATTATAAGAGCGAATTTATGTCACTTCACTTTTCACAAGAAAAGAAAAAAAGCAAAGAAAGCAAACGACAATAATTTTGAGAGAGGGATTTGAGAGGCAGAGGATGGCGGATGTGGCTGTGAGCAGACAGTGCCAAGTGCAGTTCGGAGGCCAGGAAGGAAGGGAGCCCTGGCCTCCAGACAGCACAAGAGATAATGAAGGTCTTTCCAGACACCGTTATCTGCTTCAGCAAAGCACTGGGACTGGCTGATGGACCTTCTCCAGGGAAAGATGTATGCAACTCCTTGGAGGTCCACGCTTTTTCCAGGGGAATGAGGCTAGTGTGGGTCTAGACTCAGAAACGGCAGAGACAGGGATGTCTGCAGGGTTGCTGCTTGCAGCCACTCAGAAGTCTGGCTGGATCCTAGACGTGTGGCAGAGGGGCAGACAGCGTTCTTCCACATTTTCACATGGTGTAGTTATTCCTGACTGACTGAGGGTAATAGCAGAAAGGGCCTCCTGGAGCTGGCACCAACCTCTGGCACTTCTGTGTTTTCCCTTCTGTGCCACTCACTGCTTGCTTCATCAGTCCAATGTAGTGCTGCAGCTGGCTCCTAACACCCAACATTCCTTGAAATGCCATGAAACTCACTGTCGTAAAAGAACTCCAAGTCTGGCTGCTCATCCTGGGCAGTGCCATGGTAGCATCCTTCCAACATCCTTCCTTCCATCATGCTGACAGTCATCACCTTGCATTTTCCTCATTCCTTTCTTGACTCTCTGTGTAGAAAGAGATGTACCAGTGCAGGGATAAACAAGGAATATCCCAGCCTTCTCACCTTGAGCAGGCCCACACAGCCTCTCTGTGTCCCCAGGGACTGGGGGCAGCTTCACGGTATCTTGCATAAGTGCATTTCTCCTCCTTCTGTGCCTTCCCTGGGATGCCCAGGGCCCTCAGCACCACGGTCATGGCTGACAGGTTCCCACCACCCTTCACCACCCATATTTGTCCCTCTCCTTCCATCAGAAGAAGCCTCAAGATGAACTTCCAGGTGAGACAGGAGTTTCGAAGCTCACTCTGGCCCTAGCTAGAGAGATAGTGCAGAAAGAGGGAAAGGTGAGCAAGGGAGGGGGAGGAGATGACATGGTGAGAGAATCTGGAGGCTGGAAGCATAGTCTAGGCAGAGTGTGACTCTGAGGTAAAGGGCTCCTCCCATTCATGCTAAATTGTGAATAGCTTTTCCTTTACATTAAACAGCAAACTTCATAAAATTTTATAAATTTTCTTGTCAGAGATCCAGTCTTAGATGTTGGATTTAATTGACTGGCATATCTTTATCTTAATCCAGTTGAATTTAAATAGGACTGTTCTCATTATCCCTGCAGAACCAAGTGTATCAAACCTAAGCCAACTGTGTTTTCCTCTAGAGTTTAATATAATAAAGATTTTAATAATCATATTCATAGGATTCCAATTAGGATGAGGTTGAAAATGATACAGTGCAAAGATAAATGCACTTTGGGTGGTAACTAAGTACTGAACTTCCAACCTCAAATATACAGTGATGACACAGGTATTAAATGTGCATATAAAGTATCCACATGCAAATTATTGACTGAATGTTATATCTGTGTGCATAAGAACATGCTTCCTTCTCTTATCTGGAAAGGATACAGGCTGAACTTCTGCATCTGCTTTTCAAAACAAAAAGGACTCCTGAAATGGAACTCATTAGTGCAGGCTGGTCTATATTTCCAGGACAGCTGAAAAGGTAGTAAAACCAGAATTATTCACTTCTCTTAAAATTTAAGTTTTGCAAATACTTGGATGTTTCATATCTACAGAAAGAATGTTCCCTCTTGGATACAAATAGCTTGATCCTGCAACCACTCCAGAATCATATGGAATGAAATTGAAAACAAAAGCCATTTTCATATCTGCTGTCAGTCTTCATTTAAAAGGTGGGGATGAGTGATCCTTCCTGCTCACTTTCTCATGAATATTTCTGTGAATAAGATTTTGTTTGCAGTGGAGTAAAATAATTGTGGGCTTTCGTGTGGGGCACCATTGGTACTGATGTGGCCATGTTCAGTCTATGAGTTTTGAAGGCTTGGGAGAAGAATCAAGTGTTTTAAGCTCCCCATCAGCAGAAACATAAGTAGGTACCTTACTGAAGAGAGGGACAAGGGTCTTGGAGAGGAACTACACAATATAACCCCAATGAGAAGACAAATCCCATGGTCTGTGTTGATATTAATGTGCTGTACTAAAGGAACTTAAAGGAACCATATGGGACAACTGCTATGAGTATTTTAAAACTTGTTTAACTCATCTTATTTATTGTGTCTTTTTGAAGAAAAATGGTGGAACTTTCTCCCAGTAATTTTTTGTGTTACACAGGAGATGCAATCCTGATTCTTTTAACAGAAAGAATATCACAAAAAATGATCTGGTCTCTAGTAAGTCTCCTCAGAGGGGTTAGCTGCTGTGGTGCAGCACAGCTGTTCACTGCCATGAGATCCAAGGACATCCTGCAAGGTGGCTGGGTCAAGGAGTCCAAGCATGGTTAATTCTGGAGACTATGGGACAGAAAGTCTTGCAAAGCAGCAGGGCTAATGTTATTGGACTGGTATGTGGTTTGCCATAAATCAATTCAAAATTTCCTCATTGCAGTTTTTGTTCTGCTAAAACAACCTTAAAAAAAAAGTAAAAATATATCTTTTCCAATGGCACATAACATATATGTTATATCAGTCAGTAGGCAACCTCTGCAATATCATATATTTACTGTGTATCGCTGTAGGAAAAAAACCTTACCTTTGCAAATAGTGTATGTTTTAAAAGTGGAGACAAGCAGTTCACTACAAAGTTATTGTATTAAAGAGTTCAACTTTTCTGATTATTCTTTCTCTCTCTCCAGAAATATGTTCTAGTTCAATGCATTTAAGTGGAGTTTGAATTTTTCTCTCCCAAATCTCTGTTTAAAATCTCAAATGCCAACATAACTCCACAGTTTCTTCTCTTCCCAAAAGTCCCCTTTCTGTGGGCCATGGGGGGTTATTTCCAGGGGCTAGCACAGGATTTCACACAAGAAACAGCCAGCCTTCTGCATCCCAGTTTCTTATTTAATTTCTGGATCATCTGCTCAGTGGCAGCATTTCAGCTGCTCATGGAGTTTTCCAGCATCCCGCAACCTCCACTGGGTGTGCCGAGGCTTTTGTTTCATTGTTGGTTTCCCTGCTATGCTGCCAGTGACTGACAGCACACATTTGCCCCCTGAGAGCACGATGGACTGTGTATAGCTCACCAGGGACATCCTGGCGGCTTGTGAACCGATGCAGGAAATATTGTCAACTATGTGTTAGTGATATATCCCAGCTCTTCTCATGACTCATATCTTTGAAGGTTTTGTTTTTTTTTTTTCTACTCCAGCAATTGATGGTGCCTGGAGTAACCCAAACCTGGTCATTACCAATAAGTACTTGGTTTAAAATATCCTAAGTTAACTAATTTGCTTTAAGAGAACTGACTGAGAAGTCGTTTATTTAGTCCTTATGATCATATCCTAACTGGGTGCCTCATTTACAGCTGATGCATCAATGTGCATCTTTAAAAAGCTGACTCCTGTGAGTCCAGCTGCACAATGTGAGATGAGAATGAGCGATGAAGGAGCCGTGGGATGTGGAGGAGAGGGCACTAATGGCAGCGCTGCCTCTGGGAAGTGCTTCTCCTGCACCAAGGGGCAGCTTGGCCTGCCCACACCCCGGATCATGCTCCTGACCTGGGCTGTGGCCACCTGCCCCACTGCAGCCCTCCTCTCTGCACGGCACTCACACCCCTTTGGCGAATAAATGCATCGCACCTGCTTTGGGTGTATGTGCCTCACACCCACACACACATCGGGCTCACTCTCATCGGCACACACAGCTCACAAGCTCACAAACACATCTTGCATCAGTCTCCTTCCTGGTGTGGTATCAGGCCTTTCTTCAACACCTCCAAGACAAAAACTGACAGTGAAATGTCTCCTGCAAACCTCTTTGGCATATCAGCAGACAATGCAGTGGGACAAAGAAAATTAGTTTTTTTCTGATCATTCAACCTCTGCCAATGCATGACCCTAAGATAAAATTTTATTTAATCCCAGCTGATTTTACTGTTGCTTTACCAGTCACAACAAAACAAACCAGGAAACTAGATGTGATTGTTGGGCAGTTTCCCCATCACAGGTGGGTGGGGAAATTGAAGCAGAAGCCCTCCGTCCAGCCCAGGGCAGCATCACCTTCACCAATAGATGAAGCAGGGCAGGGCAGCACCTGATACCATTTCTATGAAATGCCATGCTTTTCTGATCCTAAATGTCTATCTGCAGCAGGGAAGAGAGGCCGACTACACAGCTGGGCATCTCCAGCTGTGGAACGAAGAGGAACAAAGGCAGAGGAACGAAGCTGCTTCCCTACTGTCCAGGGAAGTCATTGAGTCACCATCTCTGGAGGTATTACAGTATCTGTAGATGTGTCACTTACGGACATGGTTTAGTGAGGGCTGAGCAGTGCTAGGTTAAAAGTTGGCCTCGATGATCTTAGTGATCTTTTCCAATCTAAATGATTCTGTGATTCTAATTCTGAAGGAGTCCAGACCCTCCAGTCCAGATTGCTGAAGGTGTTTTGGTTGTATTTTAATGGACACTGGCTTCAGTGCAGTTAAGCAGGCAACTATCCAGATGAATTTGATTCATCCCATCCTGGCTATAAGATATCCTCCCACTTTTTCAGCAGTTCATGCCAGGGTTGCAGTACTGTGGGGCAGTCACCTCTGCCTGTATGGGTAGCACAGGTCCCCAGGCTTGTCTACAGCCCAGAGAAAAGAGGGTGGATCACTGTCACAAACACACTGCTTTCAAAACAGCTAGCTGCTCACTGACACCTACAAACAGCCACCAGCCCTTCAGTGTCAATATGATGTATTTCTGATGGTTTAATTCAAATTATTAGTAACTCAGAATGAACAGGACAGGAGAAGATATCTCCCACCTACTTAGTGGTGTGCTAAGGAAAGAAAGCTCCGACATTTAGGTGACTGACCACCTTCTAACACTCTATCTTCTGCTCAAGTTCTGCTACCTGGACAAAAAGGGGTGAGTTTGAGCTTTCAACTGATGTTAATACCTTATTTTGTGAGCAAAAAGCATTGCTTACCAGGACATCATAAATCTGGTACAACATGTTTGCTGGAATTCAAACTGACAGATACTGTAGCTAGCTGCAACTTCCCAGCTAGGCATATCCTAGATCAGAGGAAAATCCACAAAGTGTGGAAAAGTGGTTAAAGTTATGATAATTCTTACAGTCCTGTATTTTCTACCAACAATGAAATCAGCCTGTAACTCTTGAATGGAAAGAATTATTCTGTACCACTGTCCATTGTTCTCCATCATTACCAGGAAACAGGGTTATTACGTAAGATTAGGTTAACCCTAGAAGAGAAGAGATACATTTTGTTTTTAAAAGATATTAAAGACAGAAGAAAGTAAATTCTTTCTGACCTGGTAAATTGCTACTGTGCACATTAATCAGAAAGAAGACATTTTAAAGAACATCACAGGCATAGCATGAACAAAGTAAAATCCAAGTTAAGGCAGGTGCTGTGTGCTCAGCTAAACCAGGGATAGCTGGTTAATAGACATTAAATCTTTCCAAGAACACCAGAGGGGAATAGCCCTGTTCAGGAGCAGCCACATCCATCAGGGGCTGATAATCACCACCAAGGACAACCCCAGCCATGGCTACCCTGCCATGGCAGGTGTCCCCACACCAGACCTCCTGTTCCAGCTTTGGTGGGGCTGCCCAACATGCAGCAGTTCTGTGCCAGGTCAGCACCTGCACCAAAACACCTCAATAACTCAGGAGCCAAAGTTCCCTTCTGCAGGACACACTGGCAGCTGGAGCCAGGCTCAGGACCACTGAAATGTGCCACTCTGATACACTACAATTTGGGGAGTTTGATTAATTTTTAGGCTTTTAGATACATTATACCAGTATATTAACCACTAAATACCAGTAAACACATACTGTAGATTTTTCTGTGGTATGCAGTCATCTTGATATAGTCTTTCATGTATTATAAAAATATCAACAGATCAGTCAAGGTGTCAGTCATTACATATGCTTTGTTCAATAGAAGTGAAAGGATAACAGAACAAATAGGTAATTTTCAGCATCATTACGTCCCCATGTGCATACTTGCTGGGGCAGGGGCAGATATAGAGTTGTTTCTAGGCTGTTCCAAATAATACTTTTTTCATCTGCTCCAGTCATTGTTTTCAGGTGTTTTATCTGTTGTTGTTTATTTTTGAAGGGAATCAGATTTTCCTTCTCCTGCTACAAAGCCATAAAGAAGAAAGATTGAAAGATGAGCAGAAAAAACTGCCAGCCTCTCTTCACCAAATGGCCCCCTGCTAATGTGCCTTGCCCCTTCCTGGCTTCTGCCAAACCTTTTGCATTGACTGGAGAGAAACCATGGAGCAAGAAGGAGAGGTGATTCCCACCAGATGATGAGAAATATACTTCTCTTTCACTGCCTAGGCCCAAACCAGTCCCCAGCCAGGGCAGGAGTGGGAAGCCAGGTCACCACATGGACAAACCTGCCCTGGCTTGTATGGGCAGGAAGAGGTGTGGCAGGTTCAGGGGATGCCCACCTTACCTGCATGCCTGCAAGTGCTGCAGATGGACTTTGGAGATGACGTCCTTTGGAGATGAATTGCTCTTTCCCAGTGTTACAATCTGATTGTTAAAATTATGAGACAACTCTGCCTAAATTAAGGTGTAAACCATATGCTGAAGTCAATAACATGGATTTTACTTAAAATTAAGTGAAGGGTAGAGAGAGAGAAAAGGGGGAGGCAAGGAGAGAAATGGAATGACAGAGAAACAGATTAAGTAGAAAAAAAGATATCACCACTCCGTAGATTCTGACAGCATCCCATTGCTCTTCTGGTCTTCTCAGTGGTTGCAGACTGTACAATTAAGTGGTGGGGGAAAAGAATCCACAAAAGCCTCCTTTCATGGGGTTTATATTGTTCAGCGGCTAGGTGGAAATGCTCCCGGTACCTCCCCTGGATGATGTAATACTGGATCAGGAACATTTCATGAGTCCTGGACACTTTCTAAGATGTTGCAGCTGTCTCTTACCCGTAGTTGAATCAATCATTGCCCATTATGGTCCATCATCAGAGATTAATAGCTCAGGCTACATGTGAATGTCCTTGGTGCTCCCAGGAGGGTTTTCACAGCTGAGTCATTACGTAAGGGAGGACACTGGAATGATAAGAAGGACTATCCCACCTAGCAGGATCTGCCTCTTGTCAGCCTCTTCCCTTATCTGGAAACCCAGTTTGTAGCCTCAGGTGTGCCTGCCCTTCTGCACCTGGGAGACCTCTCTGTGCATCAGTAGCAAAGCACCCAGCCGATTGTTTGAGCCATGAGCACCCATCTCTTGCATCACCTGGGCGGATACTGCAGCTGGTCAAATGTTAGCAGTTCAATCTCTTACACTTCTGGATACATTCTTCTCCTTTGACCTGGATGGCTGGACAACAGTACCACCTTATCTTATCTCAAGGTCCTTTTGCAGTCCAAATCAGTAAGCATATTCAGGGAGGGGTGCGCTTCAGTAGATGAGCAGCTGTTTCTTTGCAGTTTACTACGGTGGACAAAAGCCTTTTGGTGATCTTAGCAATGTTTAAGCTATTAACCATTTCAGTCTCTGGCACCTGGGAGCCCTGCTGCCCTCCAGCCAGGCAGCAAGGGCTCTCCTGTACCAGTGTGGGGCATCCTGTGTGTGGCTGGGCCCCAGGGCATGTAGCAGGAATAGAGGGTTAGTCTGGTCAGTGGGAATACCCCTCTGGGTGCAGTACCCAAAGAGTGAGTCCCACACCCGGCAAGCGAACACATGAGGCCAAATTTGCACATCTGCACCCGGCAAAGACACTCTTCTACCACCTCCTTTCCTCCACTCCCTTGCCACCCCCATTGCCTGTGACTTTCTGTAGTTACTTGGATGTTGAATTAGAAACATTTAAATATACTCTTTGATCCTCCACTGGAAATGGTAGCCCAACAGATTTGGCTGTTAGCAGATTGTGGGGACTGTATGCACAGGCCTGTAGAGCAAAATATCTTTGGTTTTGTATAGAAACCCAGCTGTGCTCACACACGTGCCATGGCACATGCTGCATTGAAGTGTGATGACAATCACAACTGAAAACACAAGATGCTTTCAAGGCCCTGTAATTGAAGCAAAAGAAAAAAAGGCTGGGCTTAGAGCCTGTAGTGATCAGTACCAGGCCATGCTCTCAGCAGAACGCTGCCTTGTAACTGGCAGCATTTGCCAGACTTTCTAATTGCTTCCCAGGCCTGGTGGCTGTTGCTTGTGCAGAACTGGAAATCAGAGCCATATGGGACCAACTGAGTGGCTGAAGTCTGTGCTGTCCGAGTTTGCCTGCGGATGAGTGGCAGCAGAGGTGATCCCTGAGCGAAGTGAAGCGGGGAAAAGAGGGCTGGAAATGGCCAGCCACCATCTGCAGCTCCTTGGGAAGGTGCCCCATTACATCAGTGCCCTGCATCTCAGCCAAGGGAAGGGTGTTTTTTGCAGGAGCAATGACTTCATTACATGCCAGTGCCTTTTGGGTGAGTGACTTTTAATGGAAGGCTGGTCCCTCTGCTGAAGTTGCCTTCAAGCCCCCCAGGAGCCTCAGCTGGGATGCAATTGCTGTGCCACCATCCATCATAAGCCTAAGTAATTGGGCTTTTGTATTTCCTATCTTGCCTTATTTGGCTTTCCACAGGTGTGTTTACTCTTGCCCTCTCCCTCCTTCTCTCTCTAAATACATGCCTGTACATACCCTACAAGTATATGTAGAACAAAACATACTCATTTATGTACTGTGCTTGTGATATTGTTGGCTTATTTCCCTGGATTAAAGGATTACGTGCTGAAGATGTCCATAAATGCTTGACTATTCATGCAATCCTTTGGCAATTATTTACTGTCAGTGTGACCAGTCTGGGCTGGGTTTGATTTTCTGCTGAGACAATTCAGTGTCACCAACTTAAACTTGCTGTCCAGAGATCCAAGAACTAAATGCCCCATGTCAAGCAGCAGGAAGGACTAACCTCTCTACTTACCAGATTTTACCAGGGCTTAAAGAAATGAGCTTTACTAGAAGAACTGAAACAAAGAAGGGAAAAACAATAAAGTATCAGCTTGGAAAATCTGGTGAATCTTCCCAGACTCAAAGAAAACTAGGGAGAAAGTTGCTGTCGTGCACCTGAAATGCATGTGGATTCAGGGAAGATTACAGCATATTCCAAGAAAAGTAATCACACTCTTATGGCTTGGCAGAGAGGCCTGAGATATCTTTGCTGCTCTTTTTATTAGATTCAGGCTAACACTATCTTGCCAGACACTTGCTGCCGTCAGTCTTCTTTGTTTGCACCACTTCTTCTCTACCACCACCTCACTACCCAGAACATCCCCAAAGTATCCAGCTTTTTTAAATAAGGAGAAGAATCATGACGTGGTCTCTTAGAGACATACCTGGTTGGTCAGATATTCCTTCCCAGAAACTCTCCCCGTTTCCTCATGCTCTCTGAGCCCAAATCTTACTCTTCTTCCTATCTCTGCTGGCCCCTGGGGCTTGTGGGACAGAAGAACTCCATTTCTCTCAACTTCTAAATGCAAATTTTTGTAACAAATAAAATTCCCATTCTTAATTATAACTAGCAAAGAAATCCCAGCTGGTGCAGTTGGCGTATTGTGCTCCTCTGCTGCTGGCAGGGGACTGTCTCGAGCTCTCACAGCTCAGCTGTTCTTCTCCCTGTCCTGTCAACAGAAACAAACGTTGAGCTCTTGCCCTTTTAAATCTCCCAGTCCCCAGTTTGAGGATATGCACGTAAATATATACATATACATACTTAATGTATGCAGGGAACCCATGGGAGAAGGGAAGGCAAGAGAATCCTCCCACTGCCCTCCACTTTGTGGGTACACTGAATTCAGGGAAGAAGTTCACCATGTGAAAGACCCTAATAACAATTTTAAACAACTAAATGAGGAATAGTTCAGAGAGCCTGTGTGACTGTTTAAGCTCAGTTGCATTATAAACTGCATGCTCCCATCTCTTGGAGTGTGTTTGGGGAATCTCCACATTGGGATGAGTCTCATTTTGAAAGTGTGGCCAAGCTGTGCTGTCTCTGAGGTTCAAGACCTGTCCAGAGAAATTCTGTCTGGCTCCAGGTTTGAAAACAACTCTGGCACCTGGAGATCTTCTAAGCTGTGTCTTTGTTAGTTGGCCTGTAGCAGAAACCACAAGGCTATGACAATTCTGATTCTTCACAATAACACAGGACCAATTTTTTCCTTACATGTTTTCAGAATAGTTTGAGGTTATGTGCCCAGTTTCATTGTTTCCCTTAGTCCTATAAAATAATATCAGTCTTAACTTGTCTGCATGTTCATAGAGGTGGTTATTTTTTTTATAATTAACAAGAACATTAAATCAAGACAGCACTTGTTTAACATTTCAACACATTTTTGTCTGAAGTGATTCACTCAGCTTGTTTTCCTGGAAAAGGTGTTTTCTAGGCCTGTAATCTCCTCGGTATGTGTTTCATCTTCCAATACTGAACTGGTATGGACACATGGAAAGAAAATCTTATCTTCTTGAATAACACCTAATACCATTTCCAAAAAAATTAATAATGATTTGGCAAATCTCCAGCTATTAATGTTCTATGAGTAACTAACCCCTCAATATGCAGTTTTCATCCTTCTTCTTCAGTATAGGAACAGAACGTCCCAGGCACTCCAATGCATTTGCCAAGTTTCTCAAGCACTGCATCATCATGGCTTCCATAGATACTTATTGTAATAACAAAAATCATGGTGTACTGTCTGATATTTATGTGAATATTTAATGTATTTTTATAAAGTTTCTTGCTCTTTCTCTTCCTTTTGGATTTTTACTTCAATGACAGGTATGAACTCTATGCATAATACAGGGAATGTATTTAATACACAACAGTTGTTCTCTCACATGCAAGTGGTTCCCATAAAGAAACCATCCATCACTGCTATATAATAAGCCACATCTTTTCCTGAATGGTCTGTCCTTCTGAACTGACATATGTGGGGATAAATAATATCTACTATAAAACAGGGAATGTGCAAGTACTGAAGTTACTCTTGGAAGAGTTATTAATTTGAGATAAAACTATTAAAAGTGCCCAGGTAACTTATGAGTCCAAAACCCATTTTCAAAAGGAGGTGAGATCTAAACCAGTGAAAATATGTAGATGACTAACCAACATAAATAACCTAAACCCTAGTGTGGCTGTTCCAGACTGTTTTTACTCTTCAGTCCTTCTGTTGCATCTGAGTTGCGCACTCCTATTTCCATCAGTGACATTCCCTGGGCTTGTATATAACCAGAGGGTCACCCCAGGATTTTTGAAGCTAATTCTTACTTCCAGCCCAGGTTAGTCTCTTTGATATAACCCAGTTCTCCCACTGGTGACTGGCATAAAAGCCACTAGGATTGTCCAAGACCCATGATGTGCTTCACTACCCACCAAACCTACATGGTTCCTAACTAGTCAGGAACTGGTGACTGATTCATGGTCATATGTCAAAGCCAAAATGTTTCATGAAAATATTTCTGATTCTGGAAACTTTTGCCATACCCAGGCTGGAGCTTTCTTGTCTGTCTTGCAGGCTGTGCTCCCTGGCAGCAGATGGTGTTCAGCTCCAGTTGAGGAGTTGCAGCTCCCAGGCTCTGCAGCACAGCAGGGCTGGTGGCCGCTCTGGAGGCCCAAGAAAGAATGGGACTGAGGAGTTTCTATGCCCCACACATCGCAGAAGCAGTCCAGGAAATGCTGTGGAGTTGCCTCTGACACCATTGCACTTCAGACGTGGCAGCTGTCTAAGAAGACAACTCCTCTCCTCCCCATGAGCATGTCTGCTGCATTTCATTTTAGAAAAGGTGAAAAAACAATGTTTTGAGCTTCAAAGAACAAAATATTTTCAGAATTTCATTTCCACAGGAAAGGTAAAACTTTTTTAGGCTTTGTTCTAATCCAGAACAGAACAAGAAACTGTCTGGAAATGTCAGCATTTCCACAGAAACAAAATGCCAAGTTTTGACCTACACTTTCTTTTAAAATCTCTTTTTAATCTGCGTCCCAGAACATGAATTGCTAAATATTCTGTGGAAACTGTAGTACCATAGTTTATAATCCCTTCTTCCTTATGAGGATATTTCAAATTTCTGTACCCACATCCTTCATCTGGAAGTCACCTCATCCATGTGTCCCCCCTCCATGGTTGTGTATTACACTGCTGTGTTGTGGGGTATTTCTGTGTCCAAATATGAAACTATGACAGAAAATGGAATGCCACACTCTCTGTTTAAATTAGAATTAAATTAAATTATGTGATGCAAAGTGAGCAATGTGTCATAAAAACATAATAATGTGCAAAGAGAAAGGATCTAATTGTGTTTCTGTCTGAACATGACAGATTGAATGATGATGGATGGTCAACTCCTTTTATATGCATGGGCTTCTTAATTTCTCCTAGCACGAAGTGTGGCTCTTTAGGTATTGGTGTGGGACCTGATCCTCTCCTGCTTTTTCAGGGACTCTCGCTTGCTCCTCTTGATGCCACTTAGGCTGCATGGGGACAGTTTATATCCTCTTGCTTCCTCCATGCACAAGTGAACCTGTTGGCCTGCGCAGACAAGGGTGGTGATGGGAAGTGAGAGTGACAGAAATCTGGAATTACTAATTTCTAATGTTCTGAAAAAACACCAATTTTCAAAAGCATAGAAAGCTAGAAATAAACTAAACATTACATCAAGCAACACCCTTTCAATTTCAAACATTTTGCCTGAAATTTTGCACATTGTCCTTCAGGGTGGGAAAAAACCCTGACTTCTCTAGCCTTCATTACCCACCACAGGAAAAACGTCCTTCCCAGCCTTGCAGAGACTCCTCTGAGTAGTCACAGTGAGCTGCCTTTTCTGCTGGCCAGTGTGGCCTCTGAACATCTCTTTTTCCACCTCAGCTGTTTTCTTCACTCTCCCGGTTCTAAATTCTTGTGTTGTGGTCTGCAAGATAGGAACCTGGCTATATAAATGTAGAATAACTTTATCCCACCTGAAGCTACAAAATTTTTATTCCTCCTTAATTTAGGAAACAGGGTATTCCAGTGGAGGATGAGTCTCACCAATTTATCATTGTTGCCTGGACATAATCACATGCGTTCAGTAAAGAAGACACAGATTCTTTTGTAGACCTTCCTAACAGGCCTTAACTCACAGCTTCCTGATACCTGCAAGTGAACAATCCTGCTAGCAATAAAATATAATCTCCCAGGAGGACCTCTGCTCCTAAAGCAAATGCTGTTTAATTCACCACTCATTAGGAGTGTATCTGGATTGATTTATTGAGCACTTCTGACCCCAAATCTTTTGAACAGCATTCCTTCACGATTAAATAGGGAATGGATTTGGGCAACACTTCTGGCAGGCAGAGTGGAAGAACGCAAGTGATTCCTGAAAACATTAATATCATGTAACTTAATGAAAATATACTACATGTTGGCATGCACTTGGCCCAGACCAGAAGTGATATGTTTTCCAACCAAGGCTCTGGTAACTTCTGTAGTAAATATGGCTAGAACAATTCATTAATTATATATTTGTGGTTATCCCACCTTTGTGTATTTTAGAAATATGCAGTCACATTCAATCCATTTAAAAAAAAAAAAAAAGGCAGTATCTTTGGGTCCAAAGAAAATCAATGTGTTTGGTAAGTACACGACAGTCTGTGGCAGCAGAAAGTATTACACCAACTAGGGAATCCGCTTCTACTTTTTGCTTAATATTCAAAGAACAGAGAAATGGATAAAACTATACCAAAAGTCTTTTATATGTGACTGGCTACAGACAATTGCTTTCTAGTTGAGAAAAACAAACTTTCTTGCCAGTTGTACCCAAGTAATTACAAACATGAAGAGAATTGGCCTCTCTTCTTTGAGCATATAAACAAAACACTTTGAATCTTGTAATAAGAATCAAGAGTGCAAAATACAACCTCCTGCTGTATGCCTTGCCATGCTCCTTTGGCTACAAAAGCAGGATGAAGCATGGAATAGGCTGTTGGCTGTATGACTTGTTTGGCCAACAAAGGTATATGCAGCAAACCTGGTATGTGCACTCCCCTCTCTCCTAGCTTCTACTTAACAAGAGAGTGCAGAATCTGGCTTGTCTCTACCCACAGAGATTCCAGAGAATTTGCCAGAATATTTGCATCTGCATAAATCACTAAGAAAAACCGTTGCTTAGGTGCCACTTGAATGCTAAGCAATGTCATTAGCTCTCATGAATTCATCAGAAGATTCCTAAAAAAGTGAGCTATTATCTTCAATCAGATCTCCTGTTTGCAGGAGACTAAGTGGCTGGGAAAATGCCTACTGAGAGATTTTTGAGGATGTAAACCAGGTTTATCCCAACTGACATTTGGCACGTAACTCTCCAAATCAGATGTCTAATTCTGGTGGGTTTTCTCTGTTCTTAGCAGAGAGCAAGGGCTTCTTCAGAGTGAACTAGATGACAGAAGAGCTAACAGTGTGTGATTAAGGTCCTGAAGTCAGGTGCCTGTTGCATAGAGTTAGTAGGAATTGTGCGGAAAAGACCTACGATGTTGAACATTGTCAAACACAATTTGTCAGCAGTAAGGATCTGACAACAGGATTTTCTGTGTGGTGTAGACAGGTTCCTATGAGTCTGCTCCACCTGAGGTGTGCAGAACCACAGTTTTCCCCAAAAGGGGCACCGCTGGGTTGGCTCCTTCAGCTGCTGCATAGGGTATCAGAATGGTTGGAGAGCAGAATTCCTTGCTTCATGAGTACCCACAGGACTGGGAAGGGTGAGTTCGTGGGACAGGTGTGCACATCTCACCAGGCTTCCCTACACAGAGTCTCCTGAAATGGGGTTGTGTGGTCCTCACCAAAACATTGATCCCAGAAGAGCTGACCTCTCTGCAGGTGGCTTCCCAGAGCAACCACCCTGTGGTGATATTGGGCATAGGGCCAGCTGCTTGCTGAGGTGGGCGCCATGAGGGCAGCCTCATCTGGTGTAGTCGGCAGGCTCCCTCCTGAGACATGAGCAGGAGCCTCAGCAGAGAGGAATGGAATCTGCCCATCTCCAGGCACTGTCTAACCAGGGAACAGGACTTCTTTGCAGTGCAGGTATGGGAGGAATCCTTCTCTCAGCAGGACCAACACACCCAAGAGCAACACAAAGCCATTAATTACCTTGCACTGCTAACAACAAGTGACAGAAAAAGCTTTGTGTCTTACACTTGCTCGCTGAAAATGCATGGAAAGTTTGTTCATTCTTCTGAGACCTTTCCAAGGGGCCACACAAGTGGCGAGCCAAATAAAGCCAGACACAGCCAGATCTGCGTTTTGCTTGGGCCTTCTGGATAAAAAAAAGTTTGTGGTACATGAAAGAGCTCTTTGAAGTGACTGATGTTGATGCTGCAATGCGTTTGGGTGAGCACAGAGAATACCAGGGCTGACGGTGTCAGGAGTCAGGGGGGCTCTTCCTCTGCGCATGGAGAAGCTGAGGATATCTGGGAGGTCCTTCGAATACACTACGTGTCTATATTTAAAGGACTGCGTAAATTTAGATTCTGCTGGAAAAGGAGAAGGGTTCACGACACAGGGCTGAGGGTAGAACAGCACTTGCTGCAGCTCTGTGTCCTGCCTCTCAGCGTGGTTGTGTCACCAAGCCCACCTTTCCCTGGGTGGCTGCTACAAATTATTCTGATGGTAGAGTAGTTTTCTGACTTTGGAAAATGTTCCCCACAGATGGCAGTGAGTAGATTTATTTTTAACAAAAGCAAAATTTGTGATCTAGGGTCTCCAGAATAAAACATACAAGAACCTACAGTAGGGGGGCTTTTTACAACAGTTCAAAGAGCTGCCAAAGGACCTTTCTTCTCTTGGTGGTGAAACAAATCAGTGTGTTTGATACAGAGCTTTCCGTGTAGATTCGTTGTAAGGTAATTAGAAAGAGAGGGGAAAAAGGCATAATGAAAAACCAATAAAGAGAAAAAACATCTGCTTTTTGTCATGTCCAGAGCAAAATCCACATCATAGACTGAGAGTTTGTGAGTTGGTGGAACTTTCACTGTGTTATGGTATATTCAAGCATTAATTAAAAAACAAATGTTAATTGTCCTTGGGCAAAGGTGTAACAAAGAACAAAATCCAGTATGCCTTATCCCATTTGACTAAGAGGCACCACATCACAACCCTGCCCCAGCTTAACCCCTCTGGATGCTGCTCTGCTCCCTTTAGGACAAGCAGGTAGAGGAGATCAGCACATTCTTCTGGGAAAGCACATGGTGCAGAGGATTTGAGCTGGGGTGACCTGGCAAGGCACTGGCAAGGAAGTAGAACGGCGCTTGTGCAGGAAGATGGAGCAAAAAAAGCTGAACAGTGAAGGAGTTACATGAGGTCATCTTTCAACCCCTTACCCCTGTCACCTTCCTGTTTTAAAAACTGAAAACTCTAGGGCACAAAGCAACCCAAAGATGAATACAATCTGTTCAGCTGGATGCTCCTCCCCGTTCATAAAGTCATGAACAGTTCTCAAATATTACAGTGTGATTAAAAAGAGGAAATTCAAATACTTTATAAGCTTTGAGTTATAGGATTAGGTCTGTAATAGTTTTACTTGGCTTTATAAGCCTGATCCTGTCCCAGTGAACATGATGGGAGGTCAGTTACCAAGCCACAGGGGGCAAGATAAAGCTCTATATGAGTTGCTATTTTCTAGTCCTAAAGTTAGTCTTATTGGGCCCAGCCCAACTTCAGCTGAAGTTAATGAAAAGACTCCTGCTGACTTTAATGGGAGTTGGATTGGCCCTATTGTCCTTTGTTGAGTAAAGTAATTTTAAAAGGTCAGGAGGTGAATTAAAAGAAAAAGAAACAACTACATCGATAAGCTTTATTCAACGTTCTCACCTTATAGAGAAGAAGTGTTGTCTTAGCTGGTGAGAGTAGTTCAAACTAGTCCTTGTAGACTCTGCAAGGATAACAAAGTATGGTTTTACTCAAAAAAACAAGTGGAAATGAAAATTGCTGAGTTCCGATTTAATGATCTCCCAGTGGCTTCTATCTGCTCAATTTACAAATAAAACAGACACCAAGGTTAGACTTTAATCTCAATGAAAACAGCCTTGTGCCAGTGCAATTCCACTGACTTTAATGGATTTCTTCTTGGTGCTTCAATGGATTTTTTCTTGATTGCCATGGGTGGGAGAGCTAAAATAGGTGTTGTGTTTCTAACTGCTATGGCCACACTTTAACTTGGACTATGGACTATTCTTTCAGGACAGTCACTCCTCCACCTGCACCTGAAGCAACTTGGTAGTCAAAGTGACAGGGAAGAGAAGGAGGATTAGTTAATGAATCTGTTGGTGGTGTAAAAAGGAGCCCAGATGCAGCTGATTCTCCAAATGCTCCCTTGGCTCTGAAGGACAAAGAAGACAAAAAGGAAAGAAAAACCTACAGTTGTGCTGTGTGAACCGTCTGGGTTTAGACTTGCACTCTGTGTCCTCTCTAGCTCTAAAAAAAGCAGAGCACAGGTTTTATCACCATAGTCAGCAGCTAAAACTATCAGATTAAAAGTTGCTATTTTTACACAATACCTTTTCATTATAAATTATAGACCAGTCTCCCTGAGAACAACTCTCATGCACTAGCTGTCAGAACATGCTGTTGGCAATCAGCTTCACAAAATTTTTCTTTTCCTGCTTACCCTTTTTACGGGATGTATTCTAGGATCCAAGGGGCATAAAACATGCTACATTTCTTGGGAAATGCCTGAAGGAGTTTGGTTTTTATTTCTTTGCATTGTCCTTGCTAAATATTTCATGCTGTGAAATTCAGATAGCCTTCTCTGACACAGGAAGTAGCGACACCAAAATTAAAGTGTACACCCCCTCCACACCCCACACTCAAATTTACTGCCATTTTATATATACAAAAATAATCTCTACCAAGCTGAGATGAATCAGAACCATCTTTCCAGCAGATGGTTAAAACTAAAGGGAGAGAAGGATGGCTTCATTGGGCTAATCCAAGAAAGGGAAAAGCCCTCTAAGCAGTTCCCTTTCCAGGCAGGTTAACAGTCCTGCTCTCAGCAGGTTCTAACCATCAATGAACTAACCCTTTCCTCCAACCTTGCCTCCCACTGGGCAGGAATTCAATGCATGAGCAGAGGTCAGTGTTAATGCCATCCTGCTAAAGGCATCCAGCTTTCATTCACAAAACAAACCACTTTACTGGCTTCAGAGAGAAAAGGAAGTAACCCAGGAGAAAAAATGCACAAAGATTTTCTATTAAGAGAGAAGCAGTTTACGATATAATACCAGTTGCAAAAGGGTTGAATCAAACATTGATATAATATATCTTTAAAGCAGCTTCTTAAGTGAGAATCAATGAAAGATTATTTTGCCCATGTCTAAGCTTAATGGCACACTTACACAAATAAGATGAGAAACTACAGCTGCAGTGAACACTTGTGCTGCCTGCTGCAGTTTATAGAACAAACATTTGGGATCTATCTGGCTAATCATGATATATTTTTCATGTGATCATCTGTTTATGCTTCTTTGGTTTATATGTCTTGGGACTGGGCTGCGTGCCAAGGGGCTGGGGGCTGGAGGCAGCAAACAGCCCCCAGTCCCACAGGACCCTTGCGGGATCCTCAGTTACAGCTGCTCCAGCCTCACAAGGGAACAGGTCCCCCCCACTCCTCCTGCCCATTTCTGAGGACACAGTGTGTTTGGAGCTACACAGCTTAACCCCTCCTGCTCTTCCCACAGCCCCTCTTGCGCCGGAGCCACAGACTGGGCATGTTTATGTAAGGACAATGGCATATTCTGTTTAGTGAGCATTTTAACTGAAGAGCTGTATGGTTCCCTGGGGTAGCTCAGTTGGGCCAATGATAGAGACACTTATTTCTGTACTTGCTTCCAAAAATTTTTTCTTGTTATTATGTGGTTTTTGTCCACCAGCCCACTTGGCCAGTGGCAACATAAGGAACTTGCCATGGCTGCCTACTGAACTGGGGGCCCTGGGTTGGCCATTGCCCCCATGTGCCCAAAGGCTCTGTACTGTTGTTCCTGCACTAGACCACCCTCTCTCTCCGTATGTGACTCCCACGGCTGTTTCACCAGGCAGAAACCTTCATCTTTCAGCCATGTGCATCCACAGAGGCTGTGCTTTCCAGCCCAGCTCCTTGCCTTGTGCCTCCCCATCCACAGCCCCACAGCCAGCTTGCGCCCCAGGGTACAGGGCTGATTTCTGCCCTCCCAGACCACAGCCAGCAGGACCAGGTTGCCCCAGTCAGGGGCCAGCCCAGGTCAAGTCACCACTGGTGCTGCTCATGCCCACTGCAGCCCCATGGCCTCCCTACACCGGACTCAGTGGGTATCCTCTCCAAAGCACAGGTGCAGCAGTAACACACAGATACTGGACTGTCAGATCATCAAAGCCAAAGAAAAAAACCAGGGTGAAATCTGGGCTAAGCAGCTGTTGGGATGCTGGGAAGAGGCTGTCTGCATGTGAGATCTCCTGCTTCTCTCCCATGGAGGAAGCACAGCTAGTTCAGAAAACACTGAAGCAGACACAATTCTGTAGCCATTGCAAAATACAGAGGTTAAAGGAACTGGAAAATAAGCCAATGATGGCCTATGCCCCCAGCTCAAGGCTAAGATAAATTTTAGAAGTGTTGATGCTGCTAGTGGGGCATCCAGCTGTGATGCAGCAAAAATAGGGCTCTCTCAACATCACAGCACCACCCAGGCACTGGCAGCAGGCAGGAGGGTTCAGAGCAGCACTTTAAGACGGTTCTAGTTTTGGCAAAGGAGTAAGTCACTTTGAGCCCCCACCGAGAGTGGCTGTACAGTAACAAGAAGGAAATGCAGAATGAACCTGGGTAAAGACACAGACACACAGCTCCGTAACAGTGACCCATGCTGTATCTGGCTATTCTGCTGGTAGTCACTGAAGTTACCCATTTTCCTCATTAACCGGCAAATAAACAATATAATTCTTCATCAGTTGTCATGCATCTGCTCTGCAGAGGACCACGGACTCCCCACACAAGTGGTGTGAGGGCTGTGTGGGGTTGTGCCATGTGTCCCTCAGAGGTGCTTGCCCCATCTCAGCTAGGCTGGGGGCTCGTGAGGTTGCTGGCTCTCCCAAAGGAAACTGCAGCTTGACCTTGTCCTTCATCACAACAGAGGCTAGAGACTCCGTGGGTCCTTCTGCACACACAGGCACTGTGACTTTGGGAGCCTGGCAAATAACAGCGGGGTCTGTTATGCCCTGCCTGATCTCACAGTACCTTAGGATTTTGTGGGATGGACATCACATCTGTACCCAGAAGGCTGTAAGCCAAAGTACTCTTATCTACTGGTGGGATTCAAGCCATAGCATGTGGAAAACTGCTCCTCCGAACATCCCACCACTGGGGAAAAGATGGTTGAAGTCCCAATACAAGCAGCCTGCTCCTCTGGACAGGAATGTGCCTGTACTTTTCAAATGCCTCACAGCTGAAAGCAGGTCTCACACGGCCTGGCACGATAAAGGATGAGCATGTGGGACCCTGACTCACAGGGCTCTGCAACCTCCGTGGCTGCTGGCATGGCCTGGAAGCACAACGCTGCATGTGGGACTGTCATGCAAAGCTGAGGCATGTAAAATCCCTGGCTGAAAAGGGTGAGTGAGTGTTTCTCTGTGCGGTCTTTACCTCCCTGAAGATGTTTACTTTGCTCCTTGTGCTTCCCCTCTACTTCCTTCCTCCCTACTTCACACCACTAATACGTTAAGCACAGAGTAGCAATGAAACAGAAGAAATGAAAATGCAGTCTCAGCAGCAATAGCTCTCAAGCTGTGCTGGAAGGAAAAGATTAAAGTAAGATGGGTGGCTGAGGGAAGGGAGCAATGCGCTTGTCTGGCTGGTGGGTCCCCACAGGGAAGCCCAAGTGCAGTGGTCTCTTCCTTACTTACATCCCCATGGCACTGCAGTCTGCAGGAATACCATGCAGATAGAGCAGCAGTGCCATAAAATCGACCCTTCACAATCAGCTGCCAGCAGGATTACTGGTATGTGTCCTTGCTACCATGCAGTGTGGCCAAGGAATAAGAAAAGGAGGTACAGAGAGTCGCAAAGGAAGGAAGTGGGGAAGGAGGTCCCCCTCTCAGTCTGGGATGTCCCAGTTCATACACTTTCGTAAAGAAATTACTTTTCATCGTGCCAAAAGTTGGTTACACACTGTAAACCCTCCTCGTCGTTGTTCATTAGCATCACTGAGTCTTTCAGACAGAGTCTGGAGGCCTTTTGCCCATGTTGAACGTGTTATATCCCATGAAGGTGGTGGGGATGGCTGAGAATAGTTGGCTGCCAGAGAGGCTGGTGGCTGCTGCACTGGCAATTTTTCTTTTCATCAGTCCTTTTTAGGCAAGCCAGGATGTTCCTTTCCCACAAATCTTGATCTAAAAGTACAGGCCCCAGATTGCTTCATATTCTGGGTGCTGAGGGAATTTCAGATTCCTGCAGTGGGACATATGTCTTTAGAAACTCTTGGTAGTATTTGAGACTGTCCGTAATACTTGAGTGGGTTCAAGGTTTTTTTCTCTTTTTACAATAGCAATATGAGAAAGCACAAAGCTCACATATCTGATGATTGCACAAGTGGGATTTTTTGGGGGAGGGAGGGAAATAATTTCAGTCTGATCTTTCTCCATTATTTTTATTCAACTCTACATTCCTCAATTCAGCTCTACTTAAACACAAAGCAGAAACAATGAAGTGGCCCTTGTGTGAGGAGCTGCACTTGGAAGAGACAGTCCCTGGGAGACCACAGGTGCTGGTGGCCTCATTTTATAGGACGGCGACTGATATCCACCAGTGTCTGGAAACACCAAGCCTATTCACATGAAAAATAAATCTCATGTGAAATACGGGCTTCCATGGATCATCTAGCAAAGGTGAACTTTTTTTATATCATATTGCACACTAGGAAATAAAAACCAAACTGCACTGACAGGATGCATTGACAGTGCCCTTTCTACAGCAGATTTTTATGTGTTTTCCAGAGTCTTTAATTCTCTTACTTCAGAGTCCCTCTCACTGTGGATTTATGACATGTTTCCTGCCTCCCTTCTCCTCATCTGTTCTCCCACATCTCTTACTTGAACTACTTTAAAGTGGCACATTGACGCATATCCATGTGATGAAAGCAAGCACATAGCTCCGGACCCGACAGAGCGTGTTTCTCTGCAGAGCGGTGACCCCAGACCAGCCAACACCCCCAGCCAACATCTGAGCACAAATGCCGTGGACAGGCAGAGGGACATACGCCTGGCAGGGAAAAGGACAAGAACAGGGAGGTAGAAAGGCTTGGCCTACATGGAGCAATCAAGATATTGCTCTATTACTACCCTTTGCATGCCTACCCGGGGCTACTGGGAGAGAAATAAAATCCTTACTGTTACGAAGTCACAGCCCATGATGGCAGCAGTTTGATGGCCCCCTCTGGAATAGTTACCCTCTGGTAACTTCTGATACCTGACATAGATGTATTTACCTTGGAAACCCAAAGCCACCCCACCACCGCTTTCACCTGTGACATGCACCCTCCACCCGCAATCTTCCTCCTCTCTCTCTTCTCTAAGCCCAGGTAGCATCTGCTTGCTCAGCTTCGAGTAGCAGGGGAGCAAGGATAGCATCCAGAGCCAGGAGCCTCCGGTGTTGCCATGCTTGTCTGGGGACTAAAGCAAGGACGGTGAGTTAAAGGTTCCCCCCTCTGACTGACCTCAGATCGTTCATAACTCCTTTTGTGTCTTAGTTTCCTCCTACATAAATTAAATGAGTCTATCTGTTCCCCATTGGTTTTTTTTTTCTCCTTTCTATCTGTGTTCCTCCTCCATTCTTACCGATTCAGTTCAATGCCCAAGAGCATCTGTGTTTGCTAATGTTTTGAGATGAAAGAATTTAAAACATGTTTTGAAGTCCTTCTGCTTCTCAATGCACTGCATCTTATGGAAGTGTGAAATCCTAGCATGAAGTTCAGACCCACAAATTAAGTATACCAAATGCTGTAAGAGATCACCTTCCTCTCCACACTGATAGTCATCCCTGCCCCCTGTCTAAACCAGGGAATCTCCTTCCTTTGGTCCTTACAAAGAAATGCTTGTCTGTAGGACAGCCTCCCAGCTCTCGGCAAAAAGTGAAATGCTGAACAACTTTGTAAAAATATTGATCCTCAGCACCCCTTTGTGGGACATTTGTTCCAGGGCAGCCTTCCCAATGGATGCCTTGAGCAGCAGGCATTACTCATCCTGCAGAAACAGCAGCACATGGAACTTTTGCTGCTTTTGCCTTCCACTGGGCAGAGGCTTTTGGAGGTTGTGCATTTTCAAGGGATGCAATCATTTACCTTCAAATGATTTGGCTGCTTTCTGCAGCTTTAGAGGCTGCACATAGTCTGGCTGCATCATCATAGGGAAAATTGCTTGTTCCTGGTCAGTACAACAATAAATTAAATCTCGGCTGTTGTCTGTGTAAATGTGGACACCAATTCCATGTAATGTTACAGCTATTAAGACCCTTTTCACTACCATTAGAGTAAAAAATTGTAAAATAATTATGTGAAAATATATAGATCTGCCTTTTGATCTGCTTGTAAAAGCCCCTACAAGGAGGTGTCTTTAAGGATATTAAAGTTTTTCCAGTGTTAGCATGAATCTTAGAGCTTGCTATCTATTGAGATTAGCAAGTTTTTAAAGAGGGCTATGGAAAATCATTACAAAAATTCAAACCTGTGAGGTCGTGCTCTTCCATAACTTTGCAAAACACCATGCATTCAAACATCTATCATCTGTAATAAAAATATTAATTGAAAAAAAGCCAGTTCAAAGCAAGGCTTGCACAGAGCGTACCAGCACCCCATAGCATTCTGCAGTACTGGATCCGACAGAGTAACTCAGTGTTGTACAGAAAGGTTCTGTCTCTTGCTTCCACTAAAACCTCCTGCCTGGAAATTTCACTGGATCCTTCCACTTCTTCTGCCACAAGAAACAGAGTTCCCTATCCATCTTCTCAACATAAGATTACAGTATTTTTTCTGGTCATCTGCCAGGATACTTTGGACACAGAGAAAGAAGCAAGGTTTGAAACAGAAATAGTTAAAATCTCACTCTGACAGCTGCATAAGTGGGAAAGCAGCCTGTTCATTTGGAAGTGTGAGAATGAAGCCCACTATATACAGAGAAGTGGGCATTTGTGTGACTTCTTAGTTTAGACATGGTCCCTCACAAGGTCACTGTTTGCCACCATTCCACCAGGTCTAACGGGCTTTGGAGTAGCTTTTTGGGAAGATCCCGTAACTCGAGTTAACCCTGACCTAGAAAACATTAGTCCATTTCAATACTATAGCTTTGCTCTCAGCTCAGTCTACATGAATCATGTTGGGAGTCCAGCACATTAAAAAAACATAGAAATGAGGGTGGGCTGACCTCTAATTCCAGGGAAGTGTCACAGGAGTCTTGTCACCAGTTAAAGTAACCCACCTTCCAGCCCTCACCTTTAAGCTCACAGGTACGCTGGCCATAGCGCCTCTCCTCTTCCAACCCAGGCCATTTTTTTTAAGGTTTTTTTTTTTGAGTTTTGTGTATTCTGAATCTGAGCTTCAGTCTTTGTCTTCTCTCATCTTTTTCTATAGCATACTTATGCTACCAAAAGATTAACGACAAACCTACTTTCAAAGGGACCTTAAAATCCGAGAGAGTGACAGGCTGCATGAAATCTCTTAAGTGCATCAAGGAGGTTATCACAAGAGCCTTTTTGGACAAAGGCCTTCCTGGCCAAATAAAGCTGGATACACACCTATTAAGTCTGCAGGACAAATTTCTTAAGAGTTTGCTGAAGTTGATAGCAGAATTTGTCCTGGGACAGCAGGGAGAGCAAGGTGTAGGGTCACAGAGCATACAGCACCATGAAGGGGTTTGCAGGATACGGCCCTCAGGCATGAGAAGTGATCTTTTTGCCACATGCAGCCCAGGAGTCTCAAACAAACATGCTCTGCAGTATTGCTCATACAAATGGCACCGGGCTGCGGAAGCATGGAGGAACCATTTCTGCAATCCGCTGTCAGCTGGTGAGAAATTTTGCAGGAAAAAAGCACAGAGCAGCTCCCAGCTGCCTTAGGCTACAGGCATCAAACCTACAGGCAGCCTTGCTGACACTACATAATTGTCCACAGGTAGGGTAGGCTGAATGGCACCCTTTGAATCACACAGTTTCATGTCTCTGGCAAATGGAAAAGCAGACAACAATAGATGATGAATATAGTGAGAATTGTATTCTAATTGGAAGTAAGACGTATATTACCTTGTACTGGATCAAATAACATGAAGGATTAAAATGGCTGTGCTGAATAATTGAGATCCCAGTTGTATAATTTTTCCTATCATTTTAAAGTTATGCCACGGAACCAGAAATATTCCACTAATAAAAAAAGATTGCTCATAAAAAGGAAAAATATCAAAGAGCCATCAGTGAATAGGAACATTAGAGAGAGAAGCAGAATTTTCCCACTCCTCACCCCTTTTGTATATGCAAGTACTACTTTATAAGCTTTGATTCTTTTATAAAATTATAAACACAGAGAAACTCCTGAGAAGCAGCTAGTGTACTCACGTCAGACGTGTGGTGATGCTGAAAATTTCCCTTACTTTTCCACCCATGCAATTAGAAAGAATTGGCTATACTTGATCACAGTAACAGTTGCATCCAGCTGTACACTGAAGATTCAAAGCAGGAATATTCTCGGGGTTTAAGACAACTCCATCTGAAGGATCACTTTCTAAATCTAGGTGTGAGTAAACAGATTCCTTTCCACTGGGACTGTTTGTCCCCAGTGCCACACAAAGCAAGGGGCTATAACCACAGGCACATTCGAAGCCTCTGTGTCATATTACTAGTAGCTTGAAATTCAGACTACAGCCTCTTTGAAAAGATAGTATTTTTCCAGAAATGTTTATTTTAGGTTTAGAGCTGTTATTGTTATTTCTTCTCAGTGGTGTAGAAGTCCAGTTGGAAGAGTTTTCTTTCCTCTGCATTGAAGCTGAAAATTCCTGGAAAGTCATGACAATATTCAGCATTCATGATTACACAGACAGACATATTTCATGAAAATTGCATAGGCTTTTAATACAGGATTATGAATGAGCTCTAATGTTGAAATTATATTAGATTGGATTTCAGAACGTATTTAACATATTTCCATACAGCAACCTTGGGATGTCTTTTCAGTAACAGTGATTATTACAGGCAGGCTGTTTTTTAAGAAAACATTAGTTCAAGGTGGACAGGGCTTCCTGAAAAATGTTGTACATCTTTATGGCTGATGTTTTAGTTGTTTTGAATTAACTTTTTTCACAGCCAGAATGAAACGTTTCACCATATAATTCTTCATGCATGTCTTCAAACAAACCTGGAGCCTTTGCTGTGAATTTTCGAAACTGTAATACAATCTCAGGCATGAAAACTCTTTGTGAGCTGAAGGTGAGCATTCTGCCCCAGGTTATCTGGTTTCTCTCAAAATATAAATACACTTAGGTAACGTCTGTCTTTTAAAAATAGTGATTGCCCAAGGTGATCCGAAGTCATCTCTAAGTACCAACCTGTGAACAATCCCAGGCTTACTCTTTTACAGGCCTCCAACAGCTGACTGCCCAGCCCACAGATCTCGGTAAGGACAAGCTGCCTGATTAAGTGGAATGGAGTTCGTATTTTTCTCTATATAATGGCAAACACATTGAAATTATGTATTGCCCAGGAAGCATTTGGAAAGCAGAAGTCAGTGACTCATTGGGATCTGCCTGTACGAGCAATTTCTCTCCCTGTCCTCATGGCTCTGGTCCCCTGGACCAGTGGCTCGGCTCTGCCATTTTGCCCATATTTCCTTCCTCACAGAAAGCAGCAGAGTTCATACTCCGTCTTTTGTCTGGAACAGCAGTGGCTTTAAATGCACTTAATTTGAATTTATCTACTAGATTAGGCTCAAGGTAACTGGGTATGCCTTGGGTGGTTCATGTAGTTGTCTCCTGGGGTTGCAGTGCTTGCCTCTCCATATTCACTCACTGCCATGAAGAGCACATGGACTATCGTGGGACACTGATGCTGCCTGCCATTTGTCTCTCTTTCACACTGGTGTCAATCGGAAGTAAAGCTACAGAAAACACTTAGATTTTACCAGTGTGAGGCAATGAAAGGCTTTCCTTCTAGCAAGTTTGATAGCTCTCATTAGTCTGCTTTAGTCACTGGAGAAAAGAGATGTGTGTTTCCTACACTGGTGGCATAAACACTCCCTCACTTTTATACTGCTGGAAGAAATGTGTATTTTCAGGGCTAAAACAGTAATCCATTCACAGTGCATTTCTGAAACCAACCCTATTTTATTCATCTCACTTAAACGGTCAAAACTGTGAAACTGGATGCCCCAGGTTCTACTCCCAACACCTAATAGAGATTCTTTGAAGGGATGTTTTGAAGACATTTGAAATAGGAAGCCCTTGTGCCCTATTCTCACTGCTGTTGTGAAATTCTAGGTGAGTCCACATAGATGTGGATTTTTATTGCAGTTTAACATTTCTAAATACCATGCTGGTTAAGAATAGGCTGAATCCTCTAAAACGGACTTTTATTTTTGCCCTCTAACTTGACCTACGGAATGCATCTACTAATTAAATATCAACAGGAAACAAATGTCTTCACAGAGGTAAAGTAGTTATCTATGGCAATTTTGGTTTGTGGTATAAAAGCTCGCAGGAAAAAAAATCCACATACAGACAGACACAGACATTTTTAAACAGTATATATGAACTCGTGCATGGCCACCCAGCGAGGGATGGAAATGGCTGGAGACAGATACTTTCTCCTGAGTGGACTCGATAAGGTCTAGGAGACCGTGCCTTTTCAGCCAAGCTGTCCATAGATATGACAATTCCTGTACTCTTAGACTGAGCAGGCTTGGCCAGTTAGCAAGGAGGAGCAAAGCTGTGCATCCTGCTCAGTCAGCCTCAGCCCTGCGGTGCCATTCAGAAGGAAAGCAAAACTGTATCTAAAAGTGCCTCCGTTTGTACTAATAGTAGGAACCTACCACACCATTTTTTTCTTGCGACCCAATATCAACTTCTCAAAGAATAATTTCTTCTCTTTTTCCACTGATGACTGAGAAGAAAATCTGACTTTTAGAAATCTCCACAGCCTGAATAGTAGAATCATCTGAAAAATGAAATCAAATACCCAAAGGAAAGTGGAAAACCTACCATCTCATTTGGCATCTGGGTGTAGGAAAAATTCTGCTCCGCTATGACCAAAACGCTTTTAGATAAAACCCACTACTGGGCACTGTCTCAGCCTTTCAAGAAATCACTTCCCACTGTAAACACTGACTGCAGTCAACGCAAAATATTTATTCCTCTCATCTGAGGATCTTCCCCATGCTTTGAGGTACATGAGTTCATAAGTGAGAATACCAAATATTATCCCTGTTGCATGTCCATCAGTCAGCTCTTGGACACTCTCCCTCAATGTCACGGTGTCAGTAAGGATGAGTGAAGCTGCCCTTTGCCCAGGCTGCTGTTTGGTTTAAAACACCAGATCTGGGTGTTGCTAAAAGCACCTCCCACTACTGATGTCCTTGTTTTCCAAAGTAAACAGTCTCTGGCATCTTGTGACCTGAACAGCCCCAAGTGTCTGACCTTGAAAAACAAAAAAATACTTTATTTGAAAAGAAAAATCTGCAGCCTAAATTATTTGAGTCACTGCTTTCCTTCCTCAGCAGGGTGCTGGAAAGTCCAGGCTGTGGTAGGAGCTGCTTATATGCCACAGACATACACAGGAACGTATTTGCCCTCTAATGATATATTAGGCAATGGTTTTGAGTTGGCAGGCTACTAAAAGCCCTAGCCAAACAAAGATAAAATTGTGATTTATCAACAGAGAATACTGAATTCATGATCATTGGTGGCTGCTGGGACTGGTGGTAGCCCACAAAGCTGAAGTTGACAACACAGAGACAACAAATTCCAGACACTGTTTAGACTTTTCTCAGCTTTGGGGGGGAAAAAAAAGCTGTTTGAATTTTTTTCCCCAGAAATTGTTCAAACTAGGAACAAGATAAAATGATCACCTTTCTCAAAATCCAGTACGACAGGGCTCAAGCAGCAAAAGTGTATGAAAATACTGTGATTGCAGCTACCTTCTGCAGCATGTAAAGGAAGGCATGCAAACAGAGCAGTGGGGTGCATGCAGAGAGGCAGCCAGGGCACTGGCTCACTGAGGACACAGCAGTGCTGGGCTTTGGTGGTACAGACCTTTCTTGAGAATTTGGTCCATGGTTTTTAGGACTTATATTCTCTGTACTAGTTATTTTGAGGACTAGGCTTTTCCGAAGGCATCCTGTTCCTGTCAAAGATTTTAAGGATTCTTGAAAATATTTTATCTCAAGTATGTTGAGAAACCTTTCCCAGTAGTCCTTTCTATCACTTCAGATTTATAGGAGCTTTGTTTCACTAAAGTCAGTGATGTTAGACACATATCAGAATGAGGTTAAGAATTAGGACCTATTTGTACAGGTTTCACAAGTCTGTGTTATTTTAATTGTCCTGAGTTAAATGTGATCTTAACAGTGCCATGATGGAAATCCATGCAGTTTAAGGTGAAGCAGAGGTGCAAACACCATGGGGCAAAATGCAAGTTCCTCTTTCCCCTTTCCCACCCTCCATGTACCCCTCCATCTCCTGACTGATCTCTAGATGGAAACCAACTGTTCTTACAGCAAGGAATTCAATCTCCTCACCAGCTGCAGTATCATTGCCACAGTGATTTCAGTGAACTTGTCCCAGCACCAACTACTTTCACAAAAAAAACAGTGAACAGCTAAGAAATCACCAGGGATGCTGGCTGTTACAGACCTAGGGCAAACGTGCAGTTCTGGAGGTGAAAGGATCTCTACACTATTACAGACCTTTGAAATCTCCCAGTCTCAGGGGTGTACTTTCATGGGAAGAAAAAGCTGTTTCAGATCACACCAGATATTTTCTGCACTGCCCAGCAGTTATACCTGAGGATGTTCTCCAGATGTTCGTGTTTCTATGAAACATACAATAATAAAGTTGTAAACTGGATGAGACAATACTAGAAATGGAAGAACAAGGGCTTTAAGGGCAGCCTGGAAAAACATGAACATTAACTAGCCCACACACGAAATCAACTTGTCCTCTTTAAGAGGCCAACAAAGATGTATTTTATTTGCTTTTCCAAAGAACTGCTACTTTTCCCAGCAGGTAAACTGGGAAACACACAACTTCGCATCGTTCTTATACTGCCAACAGGCAATTGTTTGTGTTTTGGGGAACACATACTCCTTTCACTTGGGCATACAAGAAGTGAGAAGTAGAAAATCTAAGACAAGATGAAGCCACAGTTTAGATAGTTTTTACTCCACAGTGAAAAGAAAATAGTAAAGTGCCATTGTCTGGAAAACTACAAAGAGCAACAACTAAGAGTGCACTGGCTAAGACATCTGCAGAGTGAAATGTCTTAACTGTTTGCAAGCTGTCTAACAAGAATACAACAGGAGTTTGAAAAGGGAAGCCTGTTGTCTTTTCAGGAACTGTTTCTCTTTTCTGTTGGCTATATTGGCTAAGCAAAATGTCCGAGAAGACTGGCTACAAGTCCTAGGAGGTCTTTGGGGAAGGCTTCTGAGTGTACTTTTCCTGCTTAATTTGGCTGCTCAAGCAGGTCCTGATCCCAAAAATATGTGGACATAACTGAGACCTTTTTGCTTAGTACACTTAATACTACACTGGTAGCCTGTGCATAGGGATTTCAGAGTGTCACCTGCCTACACTGCTTGGAGTTTGGCTATTCCAGTGACTTCACTGGGGCGTGTTTGCAAGTATTATCTCACCTTCTTTTTTTTTTTTTAAGTGACTGTAAAAGGAAGATAGTTGTTGGCTGCTGTCATGGCTTTAATTTAAAAAGCCTAGTCAGGCCTTATGGTGTATAACTCCTCTTTACAACAAAGTGGGAGCAAGCCAGACTGGAATGCAGGTCTTCACATAGGCAGGATTAAACATTTTTTCAGGTTTATTGTGGGACCTGTAGGTGGCCTCATTTTAATAGTCAATAAAACAAGGAGTATTCGTTCAGTTTCCCAATGTGCTAAGCAACATTTTGTTCTACTGAACTTGGAAGCTGACAAATTTTCTTCTGGTGACATTGAATACTCTGCCGTTTGTTCTGTAAACAAGTGGGTATAGAGCACACTGATTGTAATGTAGAAAGTGCAAACATCTGTTTTGTTTTCATCCTTAAATTCCTTCAGGAATAGGAAGAGAGAGGCAATGATTTTGAAATGCTGAGTTAGGACCAGAAAAGCAGCCTGTGTCATGTATTTGACATTCCCTCCAGACCACGGGTGAAGGACAAGAGGACTGCTGGCCACACAGTGACATTAGCCACTGACATTTTGTAACAGAATGAACAATAAGAAAAAATGAATATATATCACAAATTCTTTTAGAGAAGGTCTAATACAAATTCAATTGGGTAAATGGACTGCAAAACAAGGTTAACTGAATTAAGGCTGAGACCACTCAGTACAACTGAGTGCCAACATTTGCATCCACACTTGGCATCATGTTGGTGGCAATGCATTCTTTGCTGCCACCCCAACAGAAACCCTGACTTATGATGCTGTCTTATGTATGTGCTGTAGCCACTTAAAAGCCTCAGTTTTAAGTACTTCATATACACACACCGGGGTTTTGTTTTAATGTATGAGACCTGATAGAGCTTGTGAAAAAGGCTTAAGATTCAAGTGCCTTTTATATATGGAAGCCATAAAGCTACAACAATAAGAGAATCTCAAAGCAGATGGTTAACTGGCCTTGTCTGGCTGATCCTGCCACCACCGCTTCCCCACCCTGTGGCTGGGGCATCCTGGGGAACACCAGGAGCAGCTGGGAGAGTGTCTCTTACTAGACATTTCTCTGGTTTTGAAGTGGTGGTGTACAAATGTGTGTTAAGAAAAAACTGCATGCCATGCACTGCAAGACACAGCCTGCCTTGAGCTAGACTGGAGCACAGAGCCATCCCCTATGTCTGCTGCCAGGGCAGCACCAGCAAAAGGACTGAATGTCTCTGAAGATCTGCCTTAGCACAGCACCTCTGGGTGCTGACAGACTGGCCAGGTTATGCTGGGAGCACAGGGCAAAGCCACCACGAGGCATTCAGCTCTGCATCTCTTTTTAGCGGGTACAAGTCAGTACCTCATTTCAGAAATATCAAACGATTACAGTTTTGAGAGGGAAATACAGTGGATGGGAGAGTCCCAAGGGATTAATTTTTGGACTAACAGGGATCACACTGAACTCGTAAAATAAGTGTGCAGTGTGTCATCTGGACACTTGGCAATGTTTGAGAACAATTAGCAAGGGATTTAATTTCAATGCAACTCTCTGGTTCCCACAAACAAACACAGAAGCCGGTTTAAAAACAGCCTGCAACTTCTACCCCTCCCTTGCACCTATCTTTTAAAACGCGCTGCAGGGCTGATTTACCAAGTGGCATTAACCTGCTGCCTGTGCAATATTCCAAACCTGCATCCTTGGAGATGAAACTGGCAGAAACCAACTTGCCAGCTACATTCCTCCACTGCACTGGGCACTCAGGGCTCCTATGACATGCTTGCCTGCAAGTCACCATATCCCACACTGAATCTTGCGGAAGAGGCTAAAACTTCTGCTAAGTTAAAGTTGAGCTTTTCTCTAAACATTTCCTTGCCCTGTTGGGGCCTGGGTGTTTGTGATAGTCTTTTGAAAGCTGGTGGGTGCAAGGACACCTGGTACCCTGCAGTGCTGTGTCCCTGCCAGAAACCTACTGGAGATAAGGCAGTGTATGTATAATATTCACAGTAAGTTAATGGAAAGCAAAGTAAAAGCAGTTCCCTCAGACATGCTGCAGTGAAGGATGCAGAAATCTGACATAAAACCAGAAAAATAATGAAGCAGAACAGAATTATTTATAAAGAAATTTATTTTATATTTGTGTACAGCAAATATATGAAAACAAATTTGATTTGAAAAATGTATATTTGATTTCTTAAAAGTATTGAACCCTCTTATGGAAAGGATTTCATTATTAAAAAGGTACAGAAGGCTAAAATTATACTCAAATAATATATGTGTGTGTACGTATATATATATAAAAAACAAGGCAATTTTATATATATATAGAGTATATATAAATAATGTGACTTACATGATTTTTAAGGTATCTTATTTAAACATCTGAGTAAAATAGAGATATTAGAAAACATAGTTTGCTATTTCTACACAGTTTGCATTCAGTTTTTATAAGCATCTAGACAGTGCAAAATTTAAACATACAGAAATATTCTATTATTCTATACATTGTGCTCAGCTCCCAAGTTTCCTCTGTCACAATCATCACCAGAATGAACCAAATTTGGAGGGTTCAATACTAGCCCTTACTAGCATCTTCTAAGAGCAATAAAAGGAAATCTATCTTACCTTGCACTGTGCTGTGGTATAGCTTGTGCACGAGAACAATGCATTTCCTATATGAAATGATCTAACTCCCAGAGATCACATACACCTCACCATATTGACTCATTTCATTGCATTCCATATCCTGCAAAAATAAATCTCCTGTAGGACAGCATACATTTCTGTGTTCTGAAGCTTAAGTAACATATTTCTTTAACATAAGGCAGGAATATACTGAAATTTGATAATACTTAAATAGAACAGCAATCTGGAATTAAACCACATTTATGTACCACATTTTTATAGGTGCTGCCTTTTTAATGTTTATGTCAGAAAATGTGGTAGAGAAAACCTCCTATTCTTTAAATAAAAGCAAGGGATAAAAGTAGTCCTTCTAGAAGAAATTGCTAAAACCTAACAACACTAGAAGAAACAGCTGCCTTGAAACACCAAAGGTCAATCTCCACAACCTTTCTTGCAGCTAAAGAGCAATTCCTTGCATGGCATCTGGGGGAATACTCATATGAGAAGGTGCTCACTACAGCAGAACCCAAGTGTTTTAGCTGTACGTATTTATCATCCTTATTTGCATCTATTAAATGTTAAGGTGCAGTATGTTTTTTTCATGTCTTTCTAATGTTGCCAAAAAAAAGGCAATTCTGACCATTCCATATGCTTTCACAGTAGCTACATTTTAACTGAAGGGTGTTTGAACTTCAGAGAATATGTTTATTATCACTGACATAAAAAACCTCAATCCTGCTTCCATAAAAATCAGTGGTTGCTTTGTTCCTACTAAAAATAAAATTGGATCCAAACATGTTAGTCACAAAGTTTGCTAGTAAAAGTAAATACCATATTAATTAAGTCTTTCAGTGTTTAAAGGCAAAGTGGTGTTAGCAAATGCTGTATAGTACAGCTTAAAGAACAGTATTATGCAAAATTCTAAGTCTTAGTCAACAAAATCTAAAAGCAGCTGTGAAAAACATCTTATGGGACAGTGAATTTTGCTACATGAAAATTTCTGGGGCTGTGACATGCATTTTTCAAATTCATTTCTTACACCAACACTGTCACTCATGTCCTACATCGCAATTGCACAAATTAAATGGATCTTGTATGCAATATGCATCCAGACCAGCTAATCTTTAAAACTGGATACATCAGGAGGGTCTCCCTCTTTATTGCATTCATTCCTAAACTCCCTTCTAGCAGAAACTGTCATGTTTCTGAATCCTTGTAGCAACCGACAAGATAAAGAGCCTAATGTCATCCTTCATCTACTTCACTTTGCAAGTTTATCTCTGCACTTGCCCATATAATTACCCCCTGCAGATTTCAACTTTAATTCAGATTCGCGTTACACTTGTTGAACAGGCCTTGCAAACAGACAAAGCCTCATTAGTAGCCTACAAAAGTGAGCCTTAGGTAGATAAAACCTTGATTTAAATACCAAACAAAGGGGAAACACAGATGCTGAGACAATGTTTACATCCTCTCAACCACACCCTTAAAATTTTGGCAGTAAATTAGCCAAAGGATGGTTTTAACATCTCATCCATTTCTTTCAGTTGGGAAGGAACAGCCATAACTACAAGTTTTCGCAAGGTGCGGCTGATGCTGGGAGATGGTTGAATACATGTGACCAAAGGCTGCATGCCTCACAAGTCAGAACAAAGCAGAGATGTACTAGGAATTCAGGATTTTCTTATGCCCAGAAGTTTCCTATAGACTGGAGATAAACAGAAGTCCCATTTCCCACACAAAAAGGAATAGTGCTTAAACCTAGAGTAAAACAGCATTAAGAAGAAACTAATAACTAATGATGTTAAAGCCTCTCAATTTAAAGATCCCCCAAAGCAATCTCAAAGAAAAGAAGAAAAAAGAAAACCTGTGGACTCAGTCAATACATTTTTCAATCCAATTATACAATAAATGCACTGGCAGGCAAGGCCTCAGTTCTGAAGAGGTGAGGAAGAAGAAGGATGGTGCAAAATGCTTTCATACATTTGAACATTCTTAGGATATAAGAGAGCAGGCAACTTGAAAACTAGAAAACATTCCTTGTAAGCTGTGTGGGATCAACGCAGTTTTCTGCAGGCTTTGCTTCATCCTACAGCTCAGCTTTGCCTGTTTGGGCAGGACTGGCATTACTGCTGCCTTCTCCAGCGTTGCTGTTGTCTGCTGGCTTGAAAGATAATGAAGCAGAGTTTGTGCAGTACCGTTTGCCAGTTGGGCGAGGTCCATCATCAAAAATATGCCCCAGGTGAGCACCACACTGAAACAAAACACAATAGAGTATCACTGTGTCTCTGTGCAGCTCGATGGCATCACTGTGGTGTTAAGCAATGACTAGCAGCTGCTCCCAAGGAGCACACTGGTGCCTACATTGCCTTTTCAAGTGGGATTTACAATCTACATTTATTTGCAGGAGCAATCCAGGAAGATGATCTTCTGAGATACCACAGGCGCCTAAGACTCCAAGCCCAAATTTCCCAGGTGTTTCCTGTCATGCCACTGCATATGCTTGGATGGACCACTGTCTCTGAGGAGCTGCCTGTTTCTGTAATGATCTCATGGCAGGAGCTCAGTTAAAAACAGGGTGGTGAGGGCAGCACTGCCCACATTTCACTTACTACTTTAAGGGTATCTGTGTAAGAAAGGGACAGCCTCAGCTCTGGGCTCTCCTCAGCCTGCAGCCATCTGCTATACCCCTTGGTAAATAAACATTAAACCTTTTGGTGATCCTGGCAAGGACCTAAAGCATTGAAGATATTCTTTGGAGTGTGCTCTCACACTTCTTTTTCCTTTCCCTTTCTACAGCGTGGCACTCTTCTGAGGTCCTTCTGGGTGCACTTCTTTCCCCTGGAGGGGATGGAGCTCAGCCTACTCATCTCATAATAATTTCTATAGTATATATGAGATAGGGACAGGTGACTGAAAAAGACCAGTAGTGTAGATATGTAAAATATTTCTTAATTAATAATCTTTGTCTGGGAGTAATTATAAATGATGCTGAATTTTGCTTTTTGTAAGAAATATGAAAGTACAAATGGTCTGTTGCCACTTTTGCTCTATATGAATCAGACCCAAATACTTGCAGTGCTACTCAGGGTGAACATTACTGATCCTGTCTGTAAGAAAGGTAACAGACCTTTGCTTTACAACAACTGCTTTACAAGTACAATACTTTGAAGAATCTAGCCCTGCTGATCCTTATTCAAAAAATTAAGATTACTATCATTGAACATTATGGCTGACAATTTATCTGGATAATAAGAACTTCTTGTGTAATTAGTCACTTAAATTCCACAAGTTCATTTTTACGGCCTGCCACGAGAAATAAAAAAATAAAACTTTGCACTGGAGAAATATTTATCTTGAACAGGGAAGTCATGCTGCTTTTCCAAAGTGCCTTGGCCTTTCAAGTCAATAGCTGATCTCAGTGAGAGCTGGAATGATGTAATTGAGATCACAGACCTGCTCGTGGGCTCACAGTCAGACAGCAAAAATTAAAGACTGCAAATTATTCTTAACATTTAATTAATTCATAGTATTCCAGATACTTAGCGGCAGCAGTGATTATTCCAAACTCTGAATGAATTAGTGATGGCAAACCTCTACCCTGCGGTTAATGTGTTGCTAATGTTCTCCTGCTGTTATGGCCTTTAATTCACCAAAGCAGCAGGAAAGGTGTCTGTAGAAGCAGGTAAAGTCTTGCCTGCAGGTTAAACTCTCACCAGACTGGAAGGCTGGGGGAGGCTCTCACACCAGCTAGGTGGGACAGAAACTCTTCTCATTTGATGACAGCTGAAACAATAATCTTCACTGCCTCCGGGAGCAGGGCAGGTAGACTTGTGAAGCTTCAGTGTTCCCACCTGTCGGTTACACCCATGCAGACACATCCCACAGCAGGCTCCCTACTCCTGAAGAAGTGTCACTGAGACAGCCATGGCAGTCCAGCAAGGATCCCAGTAACAACTGAGGGCTTCTAGCCCGTGGTATCAGCAGGATGAGCTCCCACAGGCAATGGAAAATGGCATGCATGACTGGGTTAAGCAGCAACTGCTCAGCTTTGTAAGGAAGTAAGATAAAACACGGGAAAAAAGTAGAAGGAAAAGGAATTAATTGAATGGGACCTAGAGAAAACTAAGCTTCATGTCTTCTTCCTGCAAAACTGCTGTTTTGCCACCCTTTCCTCCATTATCTACTGCTTATTATTTTTATAATTTTCCTTTATATTGAAGGTCTTTTTTAGGTTAGTGTGCGCAGAAAATCTGAGCTATTTCTGAAAGTGGGGTATGTAAAAATGAAGCATTTCACCTGACAATCACCATACCTTTGGGGGGAAAAAAAAATTAAAAGTGTCCCAGAGAGAGTATTTTTCTAAATGCTCAGCATCCTAATTAAATCATCTCATCTCAACTAAGACTGCTTCAAAACCTCCTGGCTGGAAGCGTTAAACAGATCTTTTCCAGACTAACATTTAACAAAAGATAAATCATTCCCTCTCTACCGGACAGAAATAGAACAAGAGAAATTGTAGAGAGAAATGGTCTGTAGAAGTAATATATTCACATACAGACTACAAAGACAATCTATCAAAAAGGTTTTCCTCACAAAACCTGAGAAGCTGTGTGAGAGTCCAAGGTAGTCTCATTACACCTTTTTGTGATGGCAGAATCACACCAGGATTGAATTACTGCAAAATTTGTTACCTTTTGAGATTACCCCTCACCAAAAATTTATGTGGCGATTCTCTGTATAGAGGACTCTATAACTCATCTGCCCTAAACAGAAAAGTAATTCAGTCCTTTGTATCACAGTATAAGAAACCTGGCACTCAACTGAGACTACAAAGGATGAATTGACTTTACTGTCCTCCCCACATGTAATAGGTGCTGACCATTTTTCTAGGACATATATACATGCCTGCAGAGCCTCTGAAAAAGAAACAATTATCTGTTGCAGCCTTGCACATAAATATATTGTGCAGAATGCACTGGGACAGTGAAATGGTTAAAGCATTCCAAGTATGTGCTTGGGAGCAGGAAAGGGGGGGTGACTGCTAACTGTCAGTATGCTTGGATCTCCCAAGCCTCCTGGTTCTAATATGCAGCTGGGAGGCATGGAAAGCAGCTTGCAGTCAGCTGCTGTAGTCAAGAGTCCAGGCTACTGGTGTGCAAACACTACTCCTGTGACTATGGAGTCTTATTCATTTGTACAGGTACAGAGAGTAGCTAGGGAGACCACAGGGAAAGGGACTCTTGAACACGACAGAGGCAGAAAAGAGATGCAACCAGTTTTATAGTATTCCTCAACTGCATTTGTATTAACTTCTACCTGTCACTAATCACTGACCTTTTAAATACAACCACGGCGATGCATTTCCAAAAAACTGTGGAAGTTATTTCTTTTGATAATCCCACAGATGTATTTGATTAATATTACAGTGATTTTTTTTCCCCGTGTTTGCTTTCTATAATGAAGAACATTAAAAAAATTTTTTTTTTATTCTCTCAGACAAGTGGGAAGGACTTTTAAAGAAAAATCAACTACTTTTTCATCTGCAAAGGATTAATAAGGTTTTGGGTGTGGGAGATGGTATTTCCCTTCAGTTCTACCAAGGTCTGCCATATCAATCCCACTGCTTTGCAGGTTGCAGTAAAACTGCATTTTTTTTGCAGCTGCATGTGTGATTCACACTCCCAGGGCAGATATACAATGCAGTGGTATTAGCTGTGCTGAGCACTAGCTGCAAAGATGCTCACCACTCCTCAAGCTGTTTTCCTGTGTGACTTGATCATCTGTGGGGTTATTGCCCCAGGAAGCTGGAATAGCTGGTAGGAAGTTGCTATTGGATTACACAGCAACCTTGATCATATTTTTTCCTTCAAATTCAGATTTTAGTTTTGCTTTGATTTTATGGTGTCTGCATGTGACTGCTGGTAATATTGCTGGTTTCAGGTCTGCTAACACTATTTTGTTTGGCAACAGCTAAATGACATTCCCAGATTCCTTGGCCTGACCACAGGCTTCCTTGGGCTTCTCCAGGAGCTCTGGCCATCTCCTGAAGCGTGTCAGCAGATACAGACTCAGCAAGCTGGCAATAAGCAGATTTGAGCACTACTCAGGCCTACTAAGCAGAGCTGAAGAGACTAGATTGCATTTTTGATTATGCCAGTAACTACTGGTGAAGCACAAGCTTCCCAATCTGCAGTCTCATTGCTACCTTGCTAGCAAATTTAGGGAAGTGCATATTCCCACAAAGTGTTGAGTGGATCTTCTAAACCATATCATCAATGTAAAAACTTCAGAATTATGTAGTACACATGACAAACTAGCAGACATGCTAATTGGGCCATTAACATACTGGGCCAAATGCTCTATGCAGACTGAAGTTAATGGATACTCTTGAGAAGTTTCTTAACTCACTGTGAGCCTTATATATGAGGACTGACTGACTAGTAAGGATGCACATTGTCAGGGATTAAATCCCCCCAACAACACTGTCTGGAAGAACAGCAAATTATCACTGCCCAAATGAAGCTGCTGCTTCTCTCAGGAGGAGTTTGAGCATGTGGAGCTGGAGGACTGCAAGCTGCTGGGTACAGCTGCTGAACACCAATGCAGCAGCTTCTCCCTTTGCTAGGTAATGATTATGCCGTTCCCTTCACAGAAAAGAGGGCAGCACAAAGCATGAGAGAAAGTAGAACAAGACAGATAACGGAAATTTTGGGCACATTTTGAATGACTACTGACTTCATTATTACGGCAGATGGGATTGTTTGAGGCAGCCATTAGAACTGCGCTGGGAATGAGTGTTGGGAATGAATTAGCATGGATGCACAGTAATGTAGAGTGATGGAATCAGCACACAGACAGTGTCGCTCCACTGCTTTCGACTTCTCTCAACTGCTCACATGTGGAGTCAGTCAGACAGGCTCAGGCTCAGGAGCTCCTTTGAAGGGACCCTCTTCAGGAAGACTATTTTTGTAAACTCAGCACCGAGTCCAACCATTTACATCTGCTCTGTTAAATCTCATATGAGACAACAACGTGCATTCCAATGATCCCTTTGTGCCTTCAGCTTGTTCCACCCAGCTTTTATACCTACAACCCATTGTGCTCTCTCACAATGATTACTATTTAATAGAACTGAAAGGTTTGCAAATCTCAAGGAAAGCACAGCACACTGTAATGGGTTTTGCAGCCTTTGCCATTGGAATGGTCTGTGTGTGCTGCAAACTAACCTGACTGCAGGATATTTCAATCCGATGCATCCCATAGGAGAAATCATCATTGAAAGTAATTGCATCGGGACTGATCACATCATAAAAGGAAGGCCAACCTGGAAAAGAGAAACAAGATAGGTAAAAAAAGAGGGTGTCTTTGTGGCAGATAGCACGGCAAAAAGCAGAACAGAATCACACTTTGAAAAATGTTTATCTCACTCCAGAGCATGGAAATAATGAAATGGAGATTTTTTATCCTAAATCACTTAGGTACTTTGGAAGACTTCCCCCCCAACACAGAGCTGTTTACAGGAAAGGAGTAATGCTGCCATTAGCTGCCCAGCTTCCATCTCTACAGGGATTCCTGCACTCCACCACAAGCAGCAATAGGAGTTTAGCTCGGGGACAAAGGTCCCAGGTAAGCCAATTCAGCTTTAACCACCAGTTAAAAAAACCCTACAAATTCCACCCTGAAGACAAACAGCAAAGCTTTATGGAATGTAAATGCTTTTGCTTTTCCAATATAAAGGTACTTAAAAAAAAGAGTTGGAAAATTGCAATTTGGAGCCGCCAAAACATGCCTTAACCTTTGCCTTCACCAAGGCGAACCCCAAAAGGATGTGTGCAGACACATGTTAGAGGCAGTGAGACGATTATTATTGCGTCTCATGTCAAAACAGAAATGAGTGCTTCAGATCAGACATGGACAGGTGGAATCATAACTATGCCTATATTAGACACTAGTGGATGATCTGCATATGGTCTGCATGCAGGATAAAACAACTGCACTCACTAATGCACATGTTCAATGCAGCTGATAGCTGAGCACTGAGTTGCATGACCTGACACCAGGTGATGATGAGATGTGTACTTGACCTACCAGTAATGGCCACTTACCAAAATAATGACCTTCCACTCTTTAACTATTCCTTGCTAACTCTCCCCCTTTCCACAACACAGGTAAACAATAAGGCAGGTCTATTTGGTGACCCAGAAGATACCCAATACAGTGACTTTTCAGCCACTCCTCAAAAGCCATCATATCGCTCCATTTCCTGAAGCAGGGTTCCCATATAAGCACCCGACAAGCTTTAAGGTCATGTCAGCATCTACCAGTGCCCATCTGAAATCTCACCAGCTATCTCTCCTTCTCAATCAGTCTCTTGCCAAATATAACACACCCAGGCAACTCATGCTCTCTCCCTATATTACACATATGCCCAAGAATAGAGAATTTCCTAGTTTCTTCTCCTAATATCTGTCAAGCATTTGCTACTGATGATTTCATAAAATGACTTGCAACAAGCTATTAAGAAACACAGCAGCAGCTGTGAATCACTGCATGAAGATGAATAAAGGATGTATACAGCTTTCCATAAGAAAAATGAGTAAAATTTTGTATACAGTAAAAGGAGATGTGGAAGCTATCAACTTTTCCGAATGCGTGTAGAGAAAATGTGTAAACTGGAAAAAGATCCATATGTCTTCAGTTGTATCTTAGATTATTAAATATGGAAGAACATTTATTAGGATGTAAGCATAACAAGTGTATTTTTTTAAACAAAGAAATGCTCAGAAGTGTGTTTCTGCTCCTTTTCAGAACACACATATAGTAGCACTTCTAAGCTACCTGAAGGCATTGCAAGCCACAAGTCCTATGCTCCCAAGGTGCCTACTACCACAAGTGTTTCCACCCCAGAACTCACTGCAGAAATAAGAAGAGTCATCCCCCTCTCTCCAATTATTACAAATGGAAGTTACAGACAGCAGGCAGACTGAGGAGCAAGAACCCTGAACAGGGAAAATATCCCACAAGACAGGAACTCCAAACAATGCAGCAATGATAACTGTAAAAAAACAATTTATAAATTCTTCCCCTCATGCAAAATGTTGCTGTCAACTACTTTCACAAACAGAAAAGGAGTAAACATATGACAAGTTTTGTAAAAGGGGTTATCCTGTTGACAGAAAAACTGATGTCTCCTAATTGATGGCTCCTTTCCAACACCATTTGTCATCTTCTTAGCTGGGCCTCTGTCTAATGAAAATTGACGCCTTACATAGAGCTAGTCAGAATATTTTTAATGAAGCCTTTTTTGTTTTTTTAAATAATTTTGCAAAGCAGACATACTAGTTTGCCCTTGTGTGATGGCAGAGGAATTTCAAAGAGAGAGCTCTTTGGAGCAACCAACTATCTGATCATGTGAAAGCTTTTAGAGAAGGCAAACTTCAGGGCTGCAGAAATTCTCAAAGAAAACCATGCCTCCTTCATTATAGCAATAAGGGGGAAGCTTCAAAGACTGCAACACAGAGATTGAAGCAATCTGTGTCTTGTTGAGAAAATCATCTTGTGAGAAGAGTTTGAAGGAGATGTGTTTATGCCAGCTTTGACATTAAGAAAGACCATCCATCCTTCTTTCTCCGGACTTCTCCTTTTGGTCTTCCTGTTCACCAGAGAAAAATTATTTGCTTTGGATGCACTCCATGCACTTTTGAAAAATGAAGTCATCTGAAACCTATATAAACAGGCAAGCTTCTCCTAAAGTAGTCTTTGTACCCAACTGGAGTGACTTCAGATTAGACTGTCAGTTCATGCTACATGTGACATGTGTTCCAAAGGCTCCACCACTGCCACATGTGGTCCCCAAGAGAAGGACTAGGAAACAGACCTCCACAGGGCGTACTTTTAACTCCCTGCCAAGCCATCTCTTCTTGAGTAACATGGCGGGCCAGGCACCAGAATTCCCCAGACAAACCATTAACTCCGTGAGGGTTAACTGAAAACTGAGCAAACCTTGGAACAGAAAAGTTCCCGAAAGGCACAGTGAGACACGCTGTCACTCTATTGACCTTGAGAGGAAGATGAGTGAATTGCTCATTGAGTTGATGAGCCAGACTCACCAGAAAATCAGTCCCCTTTTGCAGTCTCATTTCCTCTCCTGAGCTAGAGTGGAAAACCCATCTGACAGTTTGCTAAGCCTTCTCGCACCATTTTGTCTACTTCAAAAGCTGCCAGGAACAAGCTGTAGCAACAGTAGTCTGCTTGCCTGCATATCAGGCAACTCCCAGTGGTGTAGAAAGCCAGCCATAAACTCTCTGTCTGTATAAGTGGTAAATGACTCAGCAGCGGCCTCCACTTTGCAGGCCCCAGGCCACTTCACCTGTCTCCCTGGCTGCAGCCCCTCCACTCCTGCCCTTCTGCACTCCTGCCTCCTTCCTGCTGTAAGGCTGCAAAATGGTTGGCTACCTCTACATTTTAGGCTGCTCTTAGCTGTGCATTAAATCTTCAGCCCACCTTTGAAGGCTACCTGGCTACTATAGCAAGGGCATGCTCCTGTAGGGATAGGGGTGAAGATGACCATTTTGGATCTCCTGTGCTTCAGCTAAGCTGAGAGAAACAGTAACCCTTAGCACTGCAGAGGCAGAGCACTGGTGGAGACCCTTGGGTTCTGAGACTCAACCCTCCTTGGGTGATGGCCTTCTGTCGAGTCTCGCCCACATCTGATGGGCAGCAGGAGCCGGGCCGTTGTCTTTTGAAGGAGGTAAAACACACCAGCTGGGAAGAAATAGCCTCTAGGAGCAAAGCGGCAAAGGGTAATTGCAAGAGACAAGATGAGGGTGGGAGGAGTTTCCCAGATGAATGAACAACTTCAAATGACATTCACATTTTTGTGTGTGTGAACAGCAGCTAAGATTTGTGAACACATTTATCCTTGAATGTAAAGTTTAGTTTGAGGGGCAGTATGACACAGTAACTACCAGCAATTTTTATTGCGTTATAGACATTTAAAATGGGTTCATTCTTAGATTCCCAGCCACTTTGCACCACAGTGGCAATATAAACAGGCTTTAAAATAGGAGTCCATTGTGTTTGTGTTCACTCCAACAATCCTTTGCATGGGAGTCAGGCCACTATGTCCTAAGGGCCAGTTTCTGCTAAGTTAATAAGCAAGCCACAGAGATGAATAGTTTTTCAAATATACAGTAATTATCATTTCTTGGATCTAAAATACACTAAATAAAGAAATGAAACTTTCTTCTGTCAAGTATTTAAGTGAAAAACGTCTAAACTGAATATTAGTGACAGATCTTTTCCGCTCCATCCTGCATGAGTAACAGAGAGGATCTTATGCTGCTGGGTGTCACACATACTGAGTCATGTCCTATTCTTTCTCCTTCTAGGACATCCCCCAAATATTTTGTAAAAGCTGTGCAGCATTTCTAAAATCCACTCCACACGCCCTCACCAAAATGGAACCTTTTGTTTTTCATAATGGTCCCTATTCTGGCAAAGAGGAGACAATGGTTTATGCCTCTTCATCAAAGAATGCTTTCTTTCCTGGCACTGGGCAGCAACACAGAAGGACAGGGAGGAAGAGAAATGTTGAGTTTGGTAACCAATGCTGGATGCTGCTTTTGCCACTCTGGGCAGAGGGCTTCAAATCATTCAAAAGAAGCATCTTCTTTTTCACTTTCAGACCTTCTATTCCACGTACCTGATTTAGTCTGTATTACTAATAAGCCACCCACGGCGGGCACCTACACAGGCAGCTGGCATGAGGTGGGTACCAGGACAACACAGCTGCAAGCACACAGCAGTCCCAGAGAGCTGACAAACTGAACAAACTCAGACGCCAGAGTAGTTATAATGCCAGAGGAATGCAGCAACAGCAAACAGTGTGCCCATAGTCTAGCCCTCATTTTGCGTTCCTGATACAGATATGAAACCCCAGCAGGAGTAGATTGTTTCTTTCACATTAACCCAGGAAGCTCTGAAGCCCCTTATCTTGTGGGCTACTCCAGGATCCTTTCTTGGGGCAATGCTGACCTCATGCAAAAAAAGGAAAGACATTTTGTTCCCATAAGCTTTTGGAAAGCAGTCCAGCTGGTGATTGATTGATTGATCAATTTTAGAAGCATCTCAAACCTCCCTTCCGTTTTGCAAGTTTGCACACATTTTATTGGTTAGATCTCCAACTTCCTAGTAGATGGATGCAAGCACTTAGATATCTAACCATCAGAATGTGCATCTATAATCGCTTGCAGAAGTGAAATGGCAGGTTGCTTTGAAAATCAGCCCTCTGCTAGGCTATTTTTTCCCCTATCCTGAACTAATATGCCTTTTGACATTTTTTGAACAGCACAATTGCAATCCCAAAGCATGTAATGCTGTGACATTATTCCCATTTCATACACCTGCCGACTGGAGACCTCCAGTTTTTCAGTAACTGTGATGTCTGTAGTTGTTTTTCATTTTAGATCCCAAGGAGATTAAGTTCAACCTGCATTTTATCATTCTTTGCTGTAATTACTCCAAGCATTTACTTCAGTGAGTTATTTACAGATGGAGAAGTAGGGGGAGATGGAAGATGTTAGAACTACCAAATGGCACCAGATGGAGAAGAGGACCTTGACCTGAAAAATACCTTGTTTCTCTGATGTGCTGTATTTTTAGAATTCCGATTCCCTTTTAACCTAATGCGGATTAATGAAAACCCAAAGGCTTTTTAAGGTAGAGTCTCATCATTTATCTTCACTGAGAAGCCATGTCTGTGTAAAAACATAAAGCATATTAGGATTAAAAAAAAAGGTAATAAAGCTTCTGCTTTGAAACTGCTGTAAAGCTGAAGGGCCTTCACTTCTTTGTTTCTCAAAGGTTTATTGAAACAGAATCTGAAAGACACAGGCATCCACAGCTGTAACTTCTCACATAAAAGTTTAATGTAGAACTACAAAGTGACATGTTGCTATTATGTAGGATGCCTGTACAGATATAAGGCTTTTTTTTGGCTAGCACAGAACATCCTGGGTTATTTTTCATAATATTTCCATGATGATGAATGAATAATGAATATTCTTACTTGAAATTATTTTACCATCAGGTAACACTTCTTTCTGTGGAGGTTCATGTAATTTACCCAAACGTAGCCAGAAACAGAATCAGGCACTGAAACATTCTTGTTCACCAGCAAACAGCTTTACATTAGATATGTATTCCAAAGGAAAAAAAAAAAGGCCATTCCTTTCCAGCGCCATCCAGATACAAGAAGGAAAACATGGTACTGTTTTTCAGCAGACCATGCCAAAAGAGCATCACAGTGGTAGCTAGGCAGGGGTTGAAGGGAACAACACAAAGACAAAATGAAGCTTAATTTTGGGAGAAAAAGTAAAGAGAGAGCTTCTCTCTAACACTACCTGTCTCTAACAGCAAAGCTGGGCTATTGCAGCACGCAAATGCCATGCTGGCAGAACAGTGTGGGAACGAAATTTTTCAAAACAACTGAATAATAGCAGCTTTTCTAATAGCAGCTTTTATGAGACAATCGTCATCTGTTTTTTCCTTTATGTTTCTCACTTGGGAAATAAAAAAAGTGAAAGCCGTGAATAAAGGTGGTATTTGTTTTCTTCCTTTACAGCACTCTGAGCATCCAAACAACTTACCATGAAACAGCATATGCAATCCAGATTTATTTCTTTGTTAGTGGGAGGAGGTTATATTTGTTTAAAATGATTGTTAAGGGAGATCTGAAACTTAGCGTCTACAATTTCATTTGACATCTGAATTTCTCAGAACAAGAGTGCCCCTGATGTCTCTTGAGCAATAAAAGCATGGGGCCTACTCTCTTTAGCAATTAATAACTGTATCACAATACTGCTCTTGCCCTAGCTGCTTCCTTTGTGCTTTCACTGTGGTCTAAAATACTGATAAATACAAGCTGGTTCTTTTAGAGCCTTCCTCTGTAATATTCAGCATCTTGAATGTACAAGCCACTGCTAAAATCTACAGGTAGGCAGAAGCTGGGATCTTCCTCCTGTCTTCTTACAAAGATTGAGTTACTAATGGTTTCTTTCTTGGTTCAGGTTCAACAAAACTACTGAACCTAACTCACTTCCTCCCAAAGGACGGGTTTCTCCCCTCATCTGAATAGTGTCTCTTGTTACTTTAAATCATGGCTAATGTTTTTAAAAATATATCTTACACATAAGTCAGCTGTAGATCTTCAGCATCAAAGGAGCCAAACAGAACTGTGTGAAGCGGTGTAACCTTAAGCTATAATTTTAAAATGCCATCAAGAAATCTCTCAAATAGTTTTTAAAATTTACTGTTGACCTAATAACCTCAGTCCAAAGCATTCAACTTCGAATGGTTGTTCTTGTTTTCCCTCCAAAAGCAGTATTGGTAAAACAAATGTATATATTGCAAAATATCTTGAAATTGCTATACCAATGAGTTATCTGTGCAACTCACTAAAATAGCTAAAGATTTCATACAGGATGAATAAATCAGGATAGCAGTAGAGCTGACTGGCCTCACCATGGAAGTGATTTGATAAAATTGGAATTCTAATGCAGTATGTTCACAGAGAAAAGTTGAAAAAACCCAGCAAATGCAACCTTGTAATAATCAACATCTGGCACTGAAATGAACAGCAGTCACAGATGAAATACATATTTGAAAATTTTTTCATGGGGTCTTTTAAGTAATGAACATCCTCAAATTGTTTGTTGAAATATTTTCCTTTTAGTATTGTTATGCATGTCTGGGAAATAAAGTTTGTAAAGAACAGCCAGAACTCAGCTGCACACTTAAACCAAAACTAAAGAGGTGACTGAATTAATTTGAATTCCAAAAAAACCCAAAGCCTGTACTGTCTTCCTTTTGGAGCTATATTCCTTCTATGAACCTCCTCCTATAGTGCCTCCAGTACTGAGTGCTCTAGCAGGCAAGCACCCTCCTCATTTCAGCTGGACAAATAGGTTCTCATCTCAGCTGTAAAGTTCTGAAACAAGGGGAAGAGTTACTACACTGATTAAAACAAACAAACACCACCACCCCCCCCCGCCAAACAACAACAAAAAAAGAAAAGACAAAGACTTCCTTTCTTCTGTTTGCTTTATTAAAGGAGATGTCTAGGTGAGGGAACTTGGTCACAACTAAAAATTGATGTAATTTTCTTGGCCATGAAGGAAAGCTTTTGTCAGGATTTGGGCAAAAACTGGGGCAGTTAGCTGATGGCAATGTCTGCCAAAGGCTGACAGAACAGAGCACTGAAAGCAGGGTGGAGACAGAGCTTCAAACCACCAGGTCTGTGAGGGCCATTTGGCCACAGCACAACACTCTGCAGGAGGAGAATATGGAGAGGTGGAGTATGGCTCCTTCTCATGCCACCGTGGAGAGCAAAACCCTCCTCTTTGCCTAATATTACAGCTTACCCACAAAGCTAGTCCTTATGATTTATACATTTCTAGATGAGGATTTTTATCACACTGCAGGAACATCTCACCATGAACTACATGTTCATCAAGCCCTGCAAGGAACCTAGCCTTGAAGCCCTGCTTCTCATGGGGAGTGCAAGATCTACTCACTGCAGGTTTATGCAGACTTCTGAGGTACTTCTGCCACCCCAGGCCTCAGGGTAACTTTACATTACCCTCTGCCTAAGACTTTGTCTGCAACATACAGTTGAACACTATGCCGCATGCATAAAAGAATGCAAAAGCTACAGGCACTACATAAAATCCTAAAAGAAGAAAAGAAATTAATGATTTGCAAGGTTAGACTTTTTTTTTCCCTAGTTGCTGTTGGTTTGGGGGGAGGTTTAAATCTTTTTAACAGCCTCTTATGCAAACAAAAAGAGGTAGGTAATAATGCTTACTAGAAAATAAAGACCTTTCTTCACAGAAAACCCTGACAAAAACAGTATACATGTGCACACACACTCACACACACTCCTTTTAAGTTTTCTGTAGAAAACTTTGTACTTTGAAAACTTGCAAAAGCTGTAAGTACTGAAATGGAAATGTCAGTATTTCTGATTGTAATGTTCACCTTTTGTTTTCTGTTACAGTTTCTAAAACAAAGCATGCCCTTTCTCCTAAACACCACGTTTTCTTTCAAGGTTTTCAAAGGTAACCGTTTCACAGCCATACTATGTCATTAGTAACACAGTCCATGGAAAGAAACAGCAAAGTAGTTAAAGCCAATCTCACGAGGAGATGTTCTCCTTTAATGCTTTGCTGGGGGAAGCCCAGCTTGCCTCCTGAATATCCCAAAGACTGAGCAAGCATTAACATGAATATAGTTGCTGCACAGGTCAGCTCAGCACAGGTCTCTTACTCGCTTCTGTGCCTGTGCTATTCCTTTCATGACTGCATCTGTTATGTCTTTTTTTCTTCTGCATTAGCCTTCTATTATATTTCTTACTCAATAATTTAAACAAAACGAAAGTGCCATACACAAAGTGTTCAAGACACAAAATCCATTTCGAAGGTAAGCTATGGGCATTTATAATTAGGCACAGTGCAAATGTTCACAGTGGAAGTCAATTATACTCACTACACGTTTTCGCAGACAAATAATATTGGTTTATAAACATTCAACTCACTTCAGGGTCTTGTTTTCTTTTACGCTACTCTAGGTAAAGAAATATGTACAAAGGAGTAATTTGCTTGGAAAAGAAACCTGTTGCAATAAACGAGAGGAGAAATAAAAGACTTGGAGAGTATCAGCAAAAGGAAAAGGGCCCATATATAGGGGAAAACTGGAGAGGCAAGATGCTAAGGAGTGGACATGCAGCATAGTGCCTCTCATTGAGGCATTCAAGTAAGTCAAGGAAAACTCTCTGTACTCCTGCGGATTTGCCTTCATTACATGGTGCTTCCCACAACTAGGCTAACTGAAGTAGCTGCCATTCGCAACATCAGCTATGGATGCTCTTTGGATACTCTTGTCTAACGCTGATGGCAGCTTAGTATTTGTGCTTCCCTGGGCTTCCTCCTCTGGGCCCCGCTGATGTCCCAGTCCCCAGCGGTGCCGGCGTCCCAACCCCACCGCTGCGCCCGGCCGCGTACCCTCCCCGCCGGTGTCCCTGCGCGCTGCCCCTTCCCGCTGCCGCCGGAAGGGCACCGGGCTGGGACGGGCACGCAGCGGGAAGGGCAGCGGGGTGGGACGGGCACGGCGGGGGCAGAAGCTCCGGCCGCGGGGAAGGCCCGGCCCGGCCCGGGCGGGGGCTGCGGGAGGCGCCCGCCCCCGGCCCGCCCGAGCGCTCCTCAGCGGCGGCTGCCAGCTCCGGGNCAGCTCCGGGCGGGGGGAGCCCGGGAAGCGCGGCACAGCGCATGGCCTTGTTCTTGTCTCCACCTGCCGATTCCATAAGCGAATGTACCCGGGGGAAGCAACCTCACGGCTAGACAGACAGACAGACACGGGTCGGTGGTCATACAGCCGTGTTTCAGGGCTGTTCCTGTGCAGTCAAACACCGTGACCCGGGCGAGGAGACAAGACACCGACACCGCAAGGGGTGACCAGGTTTTTTTCCACTTTTCCGCCTCAGACTTTGGAAGACAGGCAGGTTGCCATTCCTCCTCATCAAAGCCATTCATAGGTACGGCCGAACCCCGGTGAGCCAGAGCACAGAGGGCCGTCGTTCAGCGCCGAGAGGGCAGCGAAGGCAGGCAAGCCCCTGTGCAAGCAGCCGGGTTGGCCCTACAATCACTCGGTACATTTCTGGAGCTCACACGTCAAAAAGCATCACCTTCAACTCACTGAACCCTTCAAAAGAAGCACACACCAGGGCTCCAGCCTAACCTGGCTCTCACCCTCCTCAGAAAGGACTAAAAAAAAAGATAGGGAAAGGATATACAAAGGCATTTCTCATCAACTGCTAAATGGCCCGATATACCCGTAACCTCAGCTTCTCTGCTTTATAGCAAGAGAGTGATGAAAACCTGATGGGACAGCATGCAGGCTGCACTGTGAGCCACCGGGGTGCATTTTTGGAATTGGACAAATATTCTGAAGTGGACACCTGGGAAGGGCAAGGGCAGCAAGGGGAAATACTGTCAGGAAAGGAAGAGTTTAAAAATATTACGAAAAAATTCTGACTATAATTTTAAGAGGTGAAGTGCTGGCACGGATCAGTGTTCCTGAAAAGCAGGGATCGGGCTCAGAGCTGGCTCCTGATCTGCTGTTTGAAAACATCAAAAGCAGAGCAATTTAGACAGCAGCTTCTTCATGGAGTCCAGCTAAAACTACAAAGACATAAAATTCCAGTCAGACACAGGAAATTCTTGGGGCAATTCAAGAATTTTATGAGTCAGAAGATAAAAATCCCTCTGAATACCTAACTAAACTAATCTAATGAAGTAGTCACCAGGAAAGGAGTGTGATGAATCTGCATGTCAGGAAGGACAAATTTAAACAAACAGGAAATTGAACAACCTGAAGCTGTTTTCATTTTTACTCCCTGTGCCCTGCTTTTTTTTATTTTTTTTTTTTTTAAGGTGCAAACCAAGTTGATGGCTGCAGAAGCTGAGGGGACTTTTTCATTTTAGAGGAAGTCTCAATTTAAAAGAAATTAATTACCGGGCTTCCTTTCAAAAAGGTGGTAATTTGTTTATTTGTTATTTATTATTTGCACTATTGTAGACCCTTCAGGGCCAAGTGCAGTTGGCCACTGACCATTGCAAAGGAATGAAGGGAAAATCATTGATGTAAAGTTTATAACCTAACATTTAGTTATTTCCCTGGCAAGCAGAAGTGAAGCTAAATGCTTCCTATCAGATATTTTGCCCATTCTAGTAACTAGAGGCTTCATTCCTAAATGATAGCTATACCTAGTCTACTTTAAATTGAGGTGCATGCTTAGATTTTGACATAGAAAAGTTGACAGAGAGATCCTCATGCCCACAAAGGCCTAAACTTTAGGTAAATGGAATTTTAAGACCATCTGTGTGAAACAATATTGTACAGAATGTTACGTCCTCTGTGCTATGGAACTATACATTGTCTGGACTCAAAAAAGAAGGGGTTTACAATGGAATAGTATTGCATCCCAAATGCCTTTTGCCAGGAGTGAGGAGCTTTTTCAGTTTATAACATTTTCGTTACAAAGTCTCTTATTTAGGAAATTAAATAAATTTTAGCAAATTGCACTTTGCAACAATCATGTTAGAATTCCTAATATTACAAAGATTGATACTATTCTCATGATGTTGCTTCTATACTAAAATTGAGTTTGCATTAAAGCCCTTTTGTTATATCAGGTTTGCCTCAGCTTCAAGGAAGTAAACCCACAGAGAAGCCAGATTTTTTTGCTTGATTCAGTGAGGTCTGTGATTTCAAATGTTTTCATTCCAGAAGAGACAAAAAGGAAAATTCTCTTCAAACAAGCTTTCCTCCAAAATGGGTCTTGGGTTGACTAAAATGTTTCATTATACAAGGAGTTCATCATATAAGAACAAAAAGACTATATTTTAATTCTGATTTTTCCCCTTCATTTTATATTTCATACTAAAAATAGGAGATTAAAAGTTGTGCTGAAATAATTTTGAGATGAAAAATGAAACCTTCTTCCTCAAAAGACAAGCCACTGGTCTCTCAGGTTCCACAGTCTGATGCGCTGCAGTAGACAATGTTAGGCATAGGTTGAACTGACTGCAAACTGCTTTTATATAAATTTAGAACACTTCTTAGTTTTCTATCTGAACTGCGTGTCTGGATCCTCCTATTTGGGGTTGATTCTGGACTCCACTTAAAATACTAGTTGTTTATATTAAACAGACAAGAGAATGTGTGATGTATTTTAACTGTCAAAAGTGTTGTGAACAGCAGCAGCTGGAAGAGGAATGTTTAATTCACTCCGTCACCCCCAAGCCTTTTAGAATCCTGTATCAGCAGCTATATCTTAGTCTTGCAGGCAAAGAAAACAGGGTATGAAGGGGCGGTAGCACTGCAAAGCTTATTCTACAGGGGAAAAAACCAAAGGGGCATTCAAAAGCCATAACATTGTCATTATTACATCAAAATAGAGTATGACTAAATCTACAACAGTAATGATGCATCTGTGAAAGCTGTGCACATTTTTGTGTGGAAGATTTCACATATCATGGCTTGTTTCTTGTGCTAGTTTACTCACACTTAGCTCATGCCAGAGACATGATGCAGGTAGTGATGGGAGATACCACTCGAACTATTCGCTATGTGATACTCCTAAAAAAAATACTCTTAAATCTTCTGGACATGGGGTCAGCGGCTTGTGTGAAGCTGTGAGTAAGAATAAGTTTCCGCCCCTGCACAATTTATTCTCACAGGACATCTCAGCATGCGTGGGACTGTTCCCCCGTCATAACTGCTGCAGCATAAGCCTGTGCTGGGACCAGTGGAGCCCGAAACAAGCATAGGAGTTGTTACTTAAGAGAGAATAATAAAGGCCTTGCTAAGTATCAGGGTTAAGTTGTTTTCAACATTTATGAAAATTTCAAATTTTCAAAAGCAGAAAGGCATCCCACCACATTTATCCTATTTTGTGTATTTCCTTGAGAAAACCTTCTAAGTAAAACAGCAAATTAGCTGCACATAGAAAAATGATCCTTCTAGTGTCTGAAAACATTTAGATAAAGAGATGCAGGAGCTTGTGGAAGCTGCTGTAGTGCAGGTTTTCCTGGTTTTTCAGGCCTGACTTCTGCCATGTGGTTTGGGGTCTTTTTTTTTTTTTAATGTCACATTTACAGAATGGATTTGGCACGCTCTCGGGAAAGGAACACTGCTTTTGTTCATCCCATCAGTCTTTCGCTTGTCCAATTGCCACGGCTGTATTAGTAGGAAAAATAGACCTAACGAGGTGTAAAATAATGCTCTACATTCAAAACCAGCACTGTAGCTCGTTTCACTTTAATATTTACTTCAAAAGTAAACTCCGCTGAAACCTTGCATAAATAGCGCCAAATGAGTTTGCAAGGTATTCTAAACTTACCAAAGCAAAGTCGATTAACACCTCATACACACAATTGTTTATTTGGTTCCCTACTACCAAAACTTCTGCCAGGAGAACGCTGGCATGAAGCAAGAGAGGAGATACATGTAGGGCAGGCTTGACTGGAAGAAGAATTCTTAACAAAACAGCAATTAGGCAGCAGAAACAGCATCCACACCAAGACAGTAAGTGAGAATAGCTAAGTTGGAAAAGGTAGCTGGAGCTAGAGATTTCAATGGTATTTTAATTTGATTTAATGCTTTTTACACCCTGTGTGTACCACTTCTCATTGTCAGCCCTTCCACTTTGTTTCTTCTATTCGTTAGCTTTTTCCTACACTACTTCTTTCCTTTTTCACTTTAAAAGGCAGCAAACTGGGTGTTTGAGCTTCCTTTCAGGCAGTGTATGCTTGGGAATGTGAAGTCAAGGAACTGTAGCCTTGATTTGCCCTTGGAAGGAACTGTAGAGAGAGAGTTTGTTTAGGTTTGAGAGATGAGTTTGTGGTTCCTTCTTAAAGGAAAGTTGTACAAACACTCTCACCAGAGAAGGCAAAATACAAAATCTTGACAAGGGCTCAGTAGGAAATCTTCCATTTAAAACCCCTGATTTTTAAACAAAAGGAACATGAAACACTTACTTGCTGGAAGCAAACTTTTTCATAGGGATGTCTTTCACCAAAAACACACTCAACAGTCAGTAACCTGCTACTCAGGAGGTCCCATGGAGATACATGGGAGGCTTCTGGTCAAAACAACTTCAAATATTCTCTATCCGAAGTGGAGAAGCTTTACAGGGCAGACTTAGGGCAAGGTGTCATAAGAAGGCTGAAACAATCCATCAGCTTCTTGCCCTTCTCTTTCCCCTGCCCTCAGTTGTCTTAGTCCTGCTGCTTCCTCACTGTTTACCAGCTCAGGTGCTTATCCATTTGTGGGGAGAAAGTTTAATTCACTGAACCAGAAGAAAATTATTCAACTTTTTTTCTGAGCTAACAAGCTCAATCAGTTAACTAAGAGGTCAAACAAGCACTGCAGGCAACACAAGGTAGAAGGTGAGAATACAGGGCAAGGAGTGCAAGGATGACTTACTGTGATACCCCTGATGATAAAAACTCTACTGTTAGAATAAACTAAACCTCCGAAGTCAGCTTTGACACTACATCTGTGCACTAGTATCACAGAAACATGATTTTAAGCTGACCACATAAACAACAGATTTGACTAAAAGGCTGCTTGAGGTCAGTGCCTTTATAATTCAAATAAGCTTGTAATCCTTCAGTTCCAAGATCTCCCCTGTCTCAGCATTACAAAAGGCAAAGTATGCGAATTAAGAACTTAAATTTCCTGGTCTATATCTTCACAGCAAGCAGGTAGCAGAGGATGCACGTTTCTAGAAAGGGACTGAAATACACTGTACTTTTCATTCCCTGAGCATGCTGTGAGCATTTAAAAAAACAGCTAAGAAAAACTCAAAAGCTACAGTATGTCAGTTCCCAACCCTAACTTAGGTATAACAAAATCTAACCTTTGACACCAAGCTGCTCCAGTACTGATCCTACCCTATTCAACAAACTCAGACTTTTTTTAAAATACTACATAACACGCCACAAGTACAACCTCTGTTTACTTAAGTTCTGAGTGGTCAAAGCGGATTTAGCAGCATTGCAACAATGGAAGTTGCAGGAACAGGGAAGGACTGGAATGCCAGAGGTTGCTGGGTCTTCTCTCTGTACCTTTCAAATGTTCATGAGATTGCAACCAAAATAACACACATTCTGGCTGCACAGCCCTCATAGCCTTAGAAAAAAGTATCTGCTTTCAGTTGCCCAAAAGAGACTGTTCTAAGCCCAAACCTCCACTGAAATGCAAAGGGTGTCTAGTACCCTGATTGGTTTGCAGTCACACCAAAAATTTTTTATGTGCTCTGTAACTTCTCGGCTCCCCAGGAAACTGAGGCATACCCATGGTTTTAAATGCTCATGCTGTAATTGTATCACTTCAGGTGTTCTCAATAGGATTCTTTCCTGTAAAACAACTAAAGAGGTAAAATACTGTCCAAATCTGCAGGAAGAGAACGGAGCCAACAGCACTGTCAGTGGCTGACAAATGACTTGGTTCCCATGCCACAAGCAACAAGCCCATAAAGCAGCTCACTGAAAACCCAAACAAGCCTTGCAGCTTCTGGCACTAGAGCAAGAACTAGAAGACATGAGGACCTCTGACCCATGTTCCAAAACAGACTTCATAAACGTACTTTCCTCCCTTGCAGGCAGCTTAATGACCTGTACAGGCTGTATCTGACATCAACTTCAGAGCCTCACCTTCACCCTGATTAACTTTTTGGCGTGAAACATGATGGTGCTTCATTTGCACAAGGCACCATCCCATTGGTGTATTTTTGAGGGAGGAGGTGGAGTGGGGAGGAGATGGAAGCCACAGTAGCAAAACTTCCATTGTTCAACCTTTATTTTTCAGTGTTGAGCACTACTATCACTAGGTATAATATTTGTTTCACTCTGCTACTCTAACACATTTTTAAATCTATACCCTAAGAAATGTTAAGTCTTAACTACTTGCGAAACTATGAATTGTTTTCTAGAAAGGCCTGAAACAAAGGCCTTTGGAGAGCTGTTTGTGCAATGACTGATCATCTCTATTGTTAGCATTCCCAGGGGTCACAGAGGGATTTAGTTACATTGTACCAGGGCAGAACCCAAAAGAAAGGCTGTCACAGCCGGATGATTGTGCAATCTAGGAAACCAACCTATGGGTGCCAGTTGTTAAGCATCCAATTAAATGGGGCCTGAGTTTTAAGTTGATGGCAGGTTTGGGAATTTGGTTTTAATTTCTTTCTACATAATAATAGTGCCTTAAACCAGAGTCTCTAGGTGTCTAGATAACTTTCTGGAAAATTCTTAAATCTTGTAAAAAATTTTGACTGGAAAAGTTAGAGAATTTGGATAAAATCAAACAGCTCAACTGTTTTTCACTCTTCATTTTGCAAGCATATAGTGCAAGTCTTGGTTTGAAATGTTTCTTTTCCGATATCAACATATGCTAAAAAATCTGAGTGGTACATACCCTGCCCCAGTTCAATACATAGAAAAAAAGCAAAATCTTTTCCTTCAGCTTGTCAGCTTAAAACAAACTGGCCTGGATACACAAGTCCCCAACCTTGTTTGCATATACAAGTTTAGTCCCCAAATAAAAAATCTCACAGTTCTAGCTCTGGCTGCCCCACCTTCTGGGACTAATCTTAGCATCCTCTGTTTGAACATTTTACCTCTTTCTACAGTAAGAACACATAGCAAAAACTTTGCATCCATCCAAATACGTAAACTGAGTGAGCAGGATGAGCAATAATCTTATATGTTGCCTTGTACTAGCATATCTTTCTACTCTCCCTGTGTTTAACAATCTACTTTCCTGTGCTCATTCCATGTGACTATTTTTCTTACTTTTTTCTTCACTGATCTTTATTAGATCATTTAAATACTTGCATAGGCTTCAGTAAGTATCAGATTGTTTCCTGAGAGGGTAACATTCTTCACTCTTGCTTTGAATGTTTTTTAAATACCTGCTATCACTGCTCCAATTCCCTATCATTCATTAATTTTAAAACAGACCTGCAGAAATAAACCATATAATTGAACTAATGAGATATGGGTGGTAAGTTTCTGTAAATACAGCCTGAATTAAAGATAGAATGTCTGCATAGCTTAGATAATCTTATTCTTTACTTTGCAGCGAAGATGACACTGCATGCTCTTCATCTATTAATCTTCATGAATTCAATGAACACACTGCCTTACTCTTTTAGCTTCTTTAACAGACCACCTTTATGTTATTACATTTGAAGCAACACAGTCCCATCCAAATGTTGAAGCAGAACTGCAGGCTGTAATATATTTGATTACTTAGGCATTTTAGTATTACTGTCCATCTCCATCTGTGTGAGGTTTAACCCTGGCACTGGACAAGACAGTTTATGAAAACTAAAAAAAACCATGCAGGAACTATTGGCAGAGGGGTGAAAGAGATATACTGTTAGTGCTTGTACAAATTATGAGAAACTCATTGAAGCTCAATCATTTTGTGGATAAGTAGAAACATTCTCAGAGGCAAAGTGCCAGGAGAAATCTCATGAGTTTCAGCTTCTGAAGTTTCCCAATAACCCTTTTTGCTGTGGGAAGGAGGGTAGAGGGTGCAGGGATGGACAGAGTCTCTGTACAGTCCATCCCTGTCTTGATCATCTTAAGGCCACGGGCATTTGGATGAAGGTCCGTGTCCTCACTCCCACCCAAATACAGTCACGTTGCCTTGCTACTCTGGGTGCCACGCTAACAGGCACCCAAGTAAGTGATGACATAGGTCCCAAACTTGGACTTGTGTGTAGTCTTCACAGGAGCTGGGGAGGTGGTCAGGTACCCTCTCCCTCCTCCTAGAAATAGGAGCCCAGGAAGGGGCATGTCGCGCCAGGCAGTCTCAATTGGTGTGTTACACATCCTGGCCAGGAAGAGACCTTCTTGGTGTGAAAAAGCAAGGAGAACACAAAAACTTACGTTAATGCATCATTAAATAAATTACTTTTACAGAGACTAGAGCAAGGGAGTTAAGATTACAGTTCTGCTATGTATATTTCCTTGCTTTTTTAGGACTGAGGCTTACTTTTTGTATGGTCCATACTGTGATGCCTAGAACCAAAGGAGCAAAAGCAGCTGCTGCAATAGATTTCAGCATTGTGCTGATTTTCAACAGCAAAGTGCTGCCTTGTTTAATCGCACTGCCACAATGATACAGATGCAGGTATGCCTGAGATACGCTGTAATTGTGGGGCCAGGGAATAGTCACACATGCAGATAGTAAGGAAAACAGAATGATTTTAAAAGAGCACTCCTGTAATTCTCCTCTCCAGCAAAGCCAGTTAACAGGGTAAGTGATGACCAACATAAATTCAGTTTGCCACAGTCTAATACTATCATGACCTAAAGTACAGTTCTGACAGTCCTTCAATCAGGCTTCTCTTACTGTACTTGAAAGCAGGGAGTGCTTTCATTCCAGTGAAACATTGTATCTTCCTCTCATGTTAAAGTTGTTTCGAGAACCCTAATGCTCTCAGCACAGTACTATATGCAGCAGATCTTTTTATTCACAAGTACATTTTTTTGCCACTCTTCAACCTAAATATGTCTTAATTGGTTTCCAGGTATTCTGTTGGTTCTGAGAGTTGACATTTCAAATCCCACTCCTCTTTGATTCAATATTCCTGGGACTCCATTTAAATCCCTTCTAGTATGTGTGACAGGGGAAAAAAAATCACTGACTGAAGGGGAGATAATAGTATGGAAGTGAGTATATGAGTACTTTCAAAATCCATAAATCTTAAGGTAAACACTTTTTAAATGAGAATATAAACAGGGGAATTCTGTTCTCATGACCACCTCCTTGAAAAGTAAGAGGCAGAAACAGAATGCTTCTGCTTTTAAATGTTAATGCTTCAAAAATACACCGCTCAGTTTTCATATCTGCATTTATTGTGTCAGCCTTCCTTGACTTGGTTAGAGCAGTTAACAGAATAAAAGACTTAGACTTTCTAAAAGTTTCTCAATAGTGACTTAAGAGCAGCAAAATCTCTTCCTACTAAGCTCTTCAAAAATTTCACATGCTTTCTGAAACATGCCAAAGACCAGTTTAATATTTGGGCCCTGACTGAAGCTAAATTGAATACAATACAACATTTTTGATTCACTCTTATTATCCTTAGGCCATATCTCTTTGAGTTATAGATTTCTCTTCCTGCCTGTGAACAGATGAACAGTGGTGAATTATGAATTTTCAAAACATATTTTATCAGCTTTTTCACATCTGACAATTCTTGCTCATAATTCAAGAAAAAGTTATAAAAATCCAGCAGTTCTCTGGGGTCACTGTTACTGAAGACACATGAGCAGATTTGGGTTTGTTTAGGAAAGGTAAGATAAAAAAAGGGAAGTGAAAATGCGTACAAAGAGAAACAGAACTAAAATAATCACAGCTAAACTCACCTTTCCCATAAATGCGCTCCACACAAGCTCTGTGTACAAGAGGTTTACTGACACCCAGCAGAAGAATTTGGGAGCAGTTGTGTAATTCTTCTCTTAAATTTATGGTTTTTATCCTACTATGCCTCCCCAGCATCAGCCATAGAAAACGACTTGGGGATCACATCCAGTCATCCCCAACTCCTGGTACATCCATTCCAGTGATAATCTATTATGACTTGAACCATCAAAGTTACACGCCTAACTTTAAAATTGATGGGCACTCAAGCGAGTGATTCAGTGTACCCTGAGACAGACTTGTCCAGCGGAAGGGATGAACTCATCTGAGGATGTTAATCTCTTCCAACTGACTCAAGATGAAGCTCAGAGGGCTATGTTAAGGTAGATAGTCACAGTCAGTTAAGATGATCCCACTCCCCCAATATGGTAATAGCTTGCATAAAATATCCCTCCAAATGAAATGCTACTGTTTCTCCACAGACACACAGGGATTGTGTGAAAGCCAGACATAGACATAACCTGAAAGGGATATTATGCAGATAATGAAAGCACCTCCATTGCTACAGCTAGTAAAGAAAAGAAAATATTAGGGCTAAATTAGGTGCTTCAGTTTTATTCACAACAATCAAACACTGTGAATATTGATTCTGCGATCTCTATAGGCACAGTGTTTGGATTGGAACATACAGTCTAAGATTGTTCAGACATCTGGACCATGGCTGATGAAAAGGTTGAGACCACTTTGTAAAGAACAATAAACGGGCAAGACAACTATATACAAAACAATAAATGGTAATTCACTCCCGGTTGCTAATACTCCTAATCCAATCACATAGCGATACAATTCTTTCCTTTCAGAAAGGCTTTCAGTCCTTGAAACTAAATTCACTGTTGTCTGGCATTTGACCTGATTGTGATGCCCTTACTCACATAAAACTCATTGCAAATTTTGTCTAACTTAAACTGGCAGCATTAGACCTCATTGGTGTTTTGCCTTAGGACTTAATTCTAAGCAGACGGCTGCTCACATGTACAGTGGCAGTTGCACTGGTATGACACAAACTTGCCCACCATTACATCTTAAAGGCTGTGGTTGCCACTAAATTAAGTCAACAAAAGACAAGTTAATCTTCTTTGCTTCATACTCAGGTCAACACTGTAAAGATTGTGATGGTGATCACCGAACATTCCAGTTTGATTAAAAGCAGCTTGCATTTTTCCCTTTACTTTTAGTACTTCAAAACCTGAAATCAGTTTTGATAAAGAGACTAAAATGTGAACTAGCAAAAGCTGACAGATCTTTCATAAGGTTTCTTAATGGTCATAAATTTACAGCACTACATCAATGAAAGAAAAACATTAAATATTTTAATCTTTATTGAATATTCTGTCCTTAGTAATTATCACATGGCTAGTTTGTATGGTTCAATTTTTTTCAAATAACAGATTTATTCCAGTTTCAAGTAATACTGTATGATATCATTCTCATCATCTTGTACAAACAGGATGTTAAGTTGTTTTTTTCTCAAACAAGTCCAGAGGGAAAATACCTTGCAACTCTCTCTTATTCAAATTCATAACCCCATAAACCATGCTAATCAAAAGAGAAGATGTGCTATTTTGGACAACATGCATGCAGCCACAAAAGATACTGTGCTTAATGAAACATCGCCTAAAACCAAAACATGAAAATGCACTTTATGGTAGTGAGAAAATAATGAGAACAAGAGTGGACATATTGACCATAACTATCCTGTCCTGTTAAATTCATCAAGGCGTACAGGCAAAAAACACCCCCACAGTGCTCTGCCTGATGTGTGGCTGCAGCCTGTCCCGTAGATAAGCTGTTGAAGTCCAAAGAGCATCTGACACACAGTGTATGGGGGCTCCAGTGGGGCACTCACTGAATGCCGTGGCCTCGCCCCCTCCTTTATCCCAGAGGCTGATGAGGCTGGCAGTGTGGTGCTTGTCCCAGTGGCTTTACACAGCTCTAGATTTCCTTTGAGCTCAGTTGTGGTCACAGCAGTGCCAAGATTGTCACAACTGAAATTATGCTATTGTTGTTGTAAGTTGTCGCTGTCCTTACTGAAGCTGCAGACTACTCCCAGAGTGGGAAGAGAAGCCAGGGTGGGTGAAGGAAAGCGTCTTCAGGTATTCTTCTCCCTCAGCCAAACCCAGGGAGTTGTGTTGGGTTAGGCTACATTTGGTTTAGTTTGATTTGGTTTTACTATGAAACTGGAAAGCTGACATGAAGCAGCTGCTAGACTCTGTGGATGAAAAAGCGGGACAACTCCTCAGCTGAGAAGCCACATTTTTCATCATCTTCCTCAGATTTAATAGGACATCACATGAACAGAAGAACTTCCCTCCTCCACAAGAAGACAAATAAGAATTTGTAGTATCTCTGGATTTTAGTATCTCACGGAGACCACTAACCTTGCCACCTTGCACTCTGCTCTGTCCTCCTTTCACCTTGTCTGTTGTCAAGAAGGCAGAATAAAAAAGTGCTGTGAGGAACAAGGGATGCCTTTTCATAGGACAACTGATGTCGTGGTCTACCCAAAGAAGAGTTTAGGAACTACTGAGTCAGCATTTGATTTCCCAGCACAGCCTTAGTCACTACCCAAATGTAGAAAGGGCCCCAACCCAACTTCCTCAGCTTGTTTTTTGCCAGCCAAATAAAAGATGAAAATTTTTATTAGTCACCCGAAAAGAGAACAAGAATAATTTTCAGGTGCTTGGGAATGAATGAATGAAAAGGGAGTGAAAGTACCTCAGAACTTCTTGTGAACTTTGCTGAAGGGTGCAGTGGAGACCCAACATGAACTTCTAGAATAAGCAAGGAATTTACAAGCATATTCAGAGGGAGATACAGCTTAAAAAGAGTACTTTTTAAGGAGGAAGAAACAATTTGTCTTGAGAATGCATTGGATTATACCAAATACAGTCTATATTAACAAACATATTATTAGGATCTCTTCAGTATTTCTGATTTCATCTCCTTATCCCTTCAAAATCAGTAGTATTTCCACCATAATGGAAAGCACCATAGAACTGATCCATGACAAGTCTAGAGCATCTTCAACTCTCAGGGCCTACAGAAGCCACTAGACCTGCTCAGAATATTGCAAGATTCAAAGTGATTTAATGAACTGGCATACATTCAGGACATTTAACAACCTCCAGCCCCCACTATGTCAAGTATCATTCACATTTGCAAATATAAGTGGGTTTTTTTTCAGAAATTGATGCATGCAGGAATGATCCTATGATAAACAGGTTGAAACTGCTTCCCATCTCACTGATGGGAATATTAGTCTTCAAGAGCTTTTGGAAATTTTACATTCCGTAAGTATTTTCTGTCCTATATGCCTGAGTCTTCAGATAGTATTTACATGTCATTTAAACTCTACTATTGCTACATGCTGGATTTTAACGAACAAGTTCAGGTCTTTATCTGTAGCCACAGTCACACATTCTGCTGCAGATATGTTCAATTAGGTGAGTAAGTTCAATTAGGTGAGAAATCCTGGACCTGGGAAGACCATTTTTAGACCACTGTATTTCTTTTGCAGAGAACTGAGATCTCCTTGACACAAATTTTGTGGCGTCAGTGACTGTGCAGGCTGAGTGAAATAATGCAGTTGTACACAGACACCATGCTGCCTTTTCTGTTGCTTTCCAGAGATTCTTTCTAACAACAGAGCTTCAGCCTAAAAGGAGACACTTTCTAAAGGCCACCCATGATGCAATTTATGGTGGATCTGTGAGGTGATTTTAACTGAGAAAATGCTTCCACTGCTCTAGGTCTTGGACATGCTCAATAGCAGGGGACAGCTCTTCCCCTGAAAATCCTTAAAAAGTAAACAAACTAGACAGACAATGTGCAGGAGCAAAAAAGGCATAGGGAAGAAGTACTTTGCCCAGGGCACAGAGCTGTCAGATATGCTGGAAGATGATACAGGATTAGCAGATGCCCATACAACACTAAAAATAGGAACCACCCATCCAAATTATGGCCAAAGCCACACATTCCAGCTACCTATACACACCCAAGTAGATGACAGTAGTTTCTGCGTCATAAGATAGTTGTGTTCTTGTTTCCTACCAAATTCTTGTTTCCTGGCACCATGCAGAGAGCTAAACAATACCCTGTGTTGCTGTTCTTCAAAACTTCTGCAGAAGTATGTACATAATGCACAATGCCTTAACACTCCACTTACAAATTAATTATAGCTCAGCTTTCAAATTACAAAGCAGGCAGGCAACTTTATCCCCAGTTTCATGTTTTGAATGAATAGAGTACTAATAAAGCAAGGTAGCAATATATCTGGCTTGTGCCATACATGGTATAGTTAAGTTGCATTAGAGCTATGTAACCATCTTGATGAGCCACAGATGGGACCAGAAACGTCCCTGCTTGTCCATTCTTGTGGCTTCTCTTGCACATACTCCAGTTTTGGCTAATTCAGTGGGACTATGGCAAAGTTAATTGTCACAGTTAGTCTGAAATGGGGTTAATTTGACTAAATGAATTTTCATTTAAAAGGACCGGGAAAACTCTTTATGAAGTTTATAAGTGTAGGATGATTCAACAGTGTCACCACAGATCTTCTAGTTTGTTCATTGAACAAGACTGCAATGCAAGCAGCTCTTGAAAAGTAATTAGGCAGCCTTGTTCAGTAAAAAAATGCACAGTTGTGAAGAGGCCTTAGCAAGACATTTGTATTTATAAAATTCAGCCATCCAGAACAGTGAAGATGTTATAGCGCTCAGTGTTGCTAACTGGAAAGAGCAATTTGCTGACTAACAATAGACTAACTCCCTAATAGACCAAACCTATCTGAAGCAGCTATATTAAGATGAATAAAAAATCCTCAGCCAATCTACTTTATAATCTAACTCAGTACCACAGTTTCCAATTCCATGTAATAAACCCATGATTTATACATTATTCATGTCTTCTCAGACTACTTCGCCAAATTGTTTCTTAAAGACAGCCTTTTTTAGCTATTTATAATTAAAAAAAAAAAAANTAGAAAGAAGGGTAAAAATTTCTAAATAAGTCTGATGAATTTCCTTATGTTAATAATAATAAAATGGAAAACCTAAGTATAAATATTTTCATTACAGGACCAGTTTAAACACATTGCAAAATCCTTCTCAGCAAGATCCTCACAGCAAAGCAAGAAAGAAGCAGCAATGACTATTAAAGTATACATATGACAAAAAAATAGAAAATTGTATTTGCCTTTGTTGACATTACATTCCTGGCTCCATGAGCAAGGCCCTTTAACACAGAGCTTCTTCCACATCCTGACAAGCAGTGCTTCATGCCAGACTGGCACTGTGAGCCTGTGTGCTAATGCACAAGGGCAGAGCCTCTTTAAGTAGCTGCCCTATTAATAAATGCACAAAGGAGGGAGGAACATATTGCCAAAAAACCTCAGAAAAAATAGAAATCATGCAAATTGTTCACACAGGAAAATTTAAGGCTGTTGCTCTCCACTATTAGATTCACAGATCTAGCTTATAGAGGTGATCAGGCTTCCTATTAAAATACTTGAGAACTGAGAATCATGCCAATGATAGCAAGGAATAGCACAGCTTAGATACAAAAAAGATGAACAGAGGAAGTGGGAAGAAAAGACATCTGCAACTTAAGAGCCAGTATTAGAATTTGGGAAGTTATACATTTGGAGTCCTCTAGAACTTGACAACCTTCTTTAAAAATCCTAGAAAAGCAAGATTGCCTGCATGCTTACAACATTTATAATCAGTCCTTCATGAAGTAAAATATTGTTCTATATGTTGAAATAATGTGACTTTTTCCAAGCTTTACAAGTGATACAAGAACAGGCGACAATCAGTTACCACACATCAGCACATAGTTCCCTGGGATGTACCAGGGAGATGTCCCTGCTATCTAATACTCCAAGTCACATCACGGCATGGCCCTGAAACACTCATCAGATGGTTCAGCTTGCGTCTGACTCTAAATGCTCATCCTGCTGCTGAAGAAATATAACAGGCCATGCTCACCAGCCATTGCACCCCCAACAATCTGCATGAAGAGCTGTTAATGCCAAGAACAAAATAGCACTGACAAGTAACGACAAGATAATCTGAGCTGCTGTTCTGTTTTTGCACTAACTGTCTCCCACCATCTCTCTGTTCCAGCTCACACGTGTTTTCAAGCATCCAAGCTGGTGGTGGCCAGATAGAAGGAAGTAATTCCTCATAGTTGAAAGAGAACCTGAAGAAGTCATTTACCTCATCCAAAAACCTCTGGAGCATCCCTGTTCCTCAGTATCTCTGTTTATTTTGCCACTTTTCCCTGTTAGAGATTCTGCAAGTGATCTTTTCTTTTAATACTTTTTAATCAAATACTCTGATTGTAGGGTGACTGTTGAACTTGACAACATGATTTTGTTAAGAACACCAAGTATCACTTCTCCTCCCTGTTTCTGAAACTACTTAGCCTTCCTAAGAAGAAATTAAGAACTGCTCTAACACAACCTGGATGGAGAAGCTGACATCAATAAAATTTAGAAACTTACTTCTTAATCTGTATTTAGATCTTTGATGAGTTAGATCAACGGATGCTATTATTAAGCACCTTGCTGCTTTATCAACCTAAGGTTTCAGGCAAGTTACATTTCTTTTGTGCTTCCCTGGTAGCAAAGGTCAGTAAAAGTTATGCACTTTCAAAATGCCTTTTGGTATTCATTTCTCTCTTAGTTGGGCAGAGAGTTCCTTATGCTCTTAATAGCCGTACTGATGACTTTCATACAATGGGACTGATGACAGGCTAGGGGAAATCAGGGCTGATACAGAGTTTGGAAAGCCTACTGCAGAACATCTGGAAATGTAGCCAAGAGGAATTTGTGAGAGGAAAACATCTGATCACCCCCAACCTTATAATTTTCTTCATCTGTTCTCTAGCACCTGTGCTGAATCATGTAGCCTTGCAAGTTAGTACATTGTAGGGGCCACATTAAAGGAAAGATACCAGTAAACACAATAGGTGAGAAAGGAAAGGATGGGAACCTTGATGGGGGTATAGGGGTGGCAGCATTGTGCAGTGCTGAAGACATGGGGATACACTCATTCTGGTGGAAAATGCAACATGCAGAGAGGAGAAATGACCTTCAGAGTCACTGGCTGACACTGTGAGTCCAGACAAGGCAGGCGAAGGAAATTTCAGGAACTGCTGGGGGTTCCTTGACTTGCTTTGTATTTGACTGCTGGGGCAGCAGGAATCCAACAAAAGCTTATGTGTAGCTGTCCCTCAGGACAGCCTCTAGCTGCACGGACAGCTATTATGGCTTAATTCCTGATACTAATTGGAATGTTTCCAAAGTATCGACACAAACAGTGACATAAAATCACATACATTATCTCTACATTTCATTTGATATGTAGAAGCAGGGAAACAGAAGAACAGGTTTTGGAGATAGGTCTCTTTTTCTGAGAGAAGTGTGAAGCTGGCACAGCAAATGATGGACACAGCTGAAGGCACTGTGTGTCCTTGGGCACTCCTCTTTCTTCAGTGCACAGATTCGTTCCTACAGCATGGGACCCCGACTGTCCCTTTTGCACCCTGCGCTCTCTGACTTTTTACATTCCATGGTCTGAGTGACAGATATACAAAAAAGACTCCACTGGAGTCCTTGGATATTGTCCATTAATTTGTCCTTTCTTTTTAACATAGAACAAAACTGAAATTTTTGCCCTTCGTGATTTCACTGTGAATACTCTAACTTGAATAACACGTCTCACCTCCACAGTGACATGCAGGATGCAGCAAATATTACAGAAGACGCCCCAAGAAAACTCTAGCCCTCCCAGTAGGCAGCAGGAAATTCACCATTACCATTCCCTGGTGATTAGGGGGCATGCTGAGACAGTTTTTTGCATTTTCTGTGCTTTTTTTTGCTATTACTAAGGTGGGATTTAAAGTGTTCAGCAACAGCTTTTGAGACCTACAATTTCTTTCTGTTACGGAACAGCACTCTGAAGACCTATATTACTCTAAATTAAAAAAGCAAATATCTATTTATCATTCATCAAATTAAGTCCATTAATTATTCCGATATAATTCTCATATTCTTAAATTCCAAAATTTTCTAACCAAGCACATAGCACAATAAGCATTTTAGACACTAACAAAATATTGATAATTAGAAAAAAATTGTTCCACCTGTGGGTTTTTTTGTGGTTTATTTTGTTCTTTAACAAACTGTGAGGAAAAAAAATTATTTTTCTACAACCTTTTTTGCTTTCAAGTACTTTGTTAGAAAAAAATCTATTTTAAGTACTAGTAAAATTCATCATTTTATGACAGGAAAGCAAAATTGTTTCATTTATAAGATCTTCTAACAGCATGAAGCTAACCCCATGGTCTCTGAGACAGAAATTCTGCCAGCTATTGACTTAAAAAGAATAAGCAGTGAAAAAGAAGTTTCTCAGATGGAACTGTTAGTCATGAGATGAAGAATGTGTGTCCCCTACAGATGTTATAGCTATTTGTATGATAAATCCTGATCATCACTGTAGGAATTTTTCAGCTTTCTTTTAAGTTAATGCTCAAGTTCCAATTAATCTTCTTTTGACAATGTTTGTCTAATATTTCAGTGTTGAACAACATTTCCAGGGTTACATTTGCAGTGAGTCTACTGGGTACTTTAAAAGCTGTATTTCTGACTTTGTACTTGCTTCAGAAAGACTTCTTTTAATTCTTCAATGCTTCACAAATATTTCTAGGAAAGAGAAGTATAATAAGCTTTGATAAACGTTTATTAAGGGCACATCTAGACTTGCAAGTTAACTGGAATTAACAGTGGGGTTAATTCAGAGCAAGCAATAGTCATGGAACAGCTCCCTGGGAAAAAATATGTATTCTATAATAAAATTACCTCATTCTCATGTTCAACACTTGACCTGTTTTGAGTAATATAAGATAAATGAGAACAAAGCATGTTTGTTCCAGTTTGTGGGATCATTACTTTACTTAGGAATGACAGTCTAAGGAATTCAAAATGAAATGAGGGATGTGAAAATACCTTAAGGTGTCTCCGAGAAACTTGAGGTTGCATAAATACAGACTCAGATGCCAGCAGCCCGTTTTAAAGCAACACTACATTGATGCTCTTCAAAGGCCTATGTAATGTAGAACATGGTGCTACATAGGGCACTGCACCCCCCATAAAAAAGAAGGGGTTTTTTTACGAGGATGCCATTGCCAGCGTATCTTGAGTGAATGCATCCTGTTCACTCACAGGCAGCAGGAGGTCTGGGATTATTGTCTCGTTTGGGAAAGTGATAGCAAATTCTTTGGTGGGGAAACAAAACCAGTGATATTCTATTTGGGTGGTAGATGTTGAAGTGATGTTGCCAGTATATTCATTTCTCCTCTGCTCTTACATATTGGGAACAAAAGAGAAACTCTGAGTCCTTGTGCGATCTGACTGTCATTGAACAGCTTCTTGGTGGAAGAACTGAGTGCTCTCCCTATAAAGGGAAGGCTGCTGTACTGCTCACAAGAATAAGGGGGTTTTCAGCCTTGATGTTGCTTGGTTTTAACATCTACCCTTGGTTGTTAGCTGAAACCTGTACTGAAAGACACAGCACTGATGAGACTGAGGCGTTAAACCTCAGTACTTCTCAGTTCCAAGTACAGTGTTTGGGGAAAAGATTGAAGTGGGACCAGGAGCCCGGGGCAGAAAGCCTGGTGACATGTAGTGAGCAGGCACGCACCACAGCTGCAATAGCGCCAGACTTTTACTGCTACCCTAGGAAAAGCCATGCCCCTGCCTCCAGTGCCAAGGGGAGCGGCAGGCAGCATAGTGCACCTAACAGGAGAACTGCTTCAAAAGAGAGAGTCAGAAAACTACTTGTAGCTTAATCCACCAAGCAAATTGAAGCTCTGCAAAGAGCACTTTCCCTTCAACAGAAAAGTAGAGATGTAACATTCTGCTCCACAGCCTGATTTTGGTGACCGCAGTAAAACAAAGGGGGTAATGGCAGGTAATGTGTGAAGCTATCCCCCATGCAATCCCTCCGTGTTTTGTTAAGATCCAAGAATCAATCTTAGCATAGAGTTTATTCAAGCAATATTTAAAGCAAGTAACCTCAAACTCACAGACTAAAATCATAATAGAAGCAAGATGACGCAAGTATACGAGATGTAGGCACTGGCTATTTAAATGCTTCCTGCTGTAGATTTCACTCTCATATAGTTACAAAGATAAAATCTAACGTGAAAAGAAAAAGCAACGTAATGCCTCACATTTCAAACCCAAATCATGCTGTAACTGGGATAAAAGGAAATGTGCTATTCCATAAACACCCTGATTAATATATATTATAAAATTCGTAACATTATAAGCAATTATAATCACTGCATTAAGCAAATTATATAGAAGATAACATTGGCCTAAACCCAAAATTGCCATAATAATATCAGGTTTCCTGTTTAAAACAGATTTCTTCATCTTAACAAAAAAGGTATTTTGAATTACCTTTTCAGGCAATAGATATTTCACCTAGCTTCAGGACAACAGCCTATTCTTAATTTATTATTGTTTAACTTTAAGGAACACCCAGGAATAGTTAACTGAATAAGTAATAGTCTGGTATTAGTATATCTGTTTTTTTCCTCCAACTGCTCCCTTGTTTGCTGTCCAGTGTTTTTTGTCTTGTTAGACTCACATTAACCTGTTAAGACTGACCTTCACTTCCCTCCCAATCCCTACAACACATTACAATTCTTTAAAAAGACATCTTGGGAGAGACTGCCTTTTAGTAATCCTCCTCAACTGAGCTCTACAGACTGGTCTGGCATGCATTGTGTACATGCATCTGTCACAAAAATTTGATGACAAATCATCTGTTTCCTGACAGATAGGCTGCACGGACTTCAAATTCCCATGAAATGTTTTTGTCCATCAGGAAGAAAAACATTCTCCTCTATAGCAGTGATCATTCTCAAACTTCAATCCTCCATTTGCTTTAGTCTATATTATCATTTATTTGTATTATAATTTTTCTGAATCAATTAAAGCCTGTTGCAAGATACATCTTCCTGATCATCTTTTGGGAAAATGTAAAGAGACCGGAACTAATGAAAGGAATGAAAGCAAATGTTTCACAGTAACAATGCTGTTTTCAGAGGGTGAGAAATGAAGATCCTTTTTAAAACTGACCTACCCCAGTTTGTTTAAAACTAAACCGAACTTGAACTGATAAACTACTTTTTTGAGATTAACCTGAATAGTGTACATTCAGTAAAACACTGTAAATCTAAACATACCTGAATTGGAGTCAAACTTTGTTTCTGACCTGAAAAAGAAAATAAAAAGATCGTAAGTTACAAGAACTGGTTTATGCCATAAAAGCCATTTGTCAGACTGATCCCCCCAGCAAAAACCATCTTTAACAAGACTGTCTAACTCTGTACATTAACATTTAATGCATTCAAAGGCATTTGAACCCAAATAATAACTGTTATCTTTAACATTTTACTGTTTTCTACGCTGTGGAGTTACAAAGAAGATATTTTAAAAGGCAGGTCACAAAATGAATGAAGAAAATAAAATATAAATTTAAACCAGAGTTAAATTATATACAGTGAATTGTAGCATACAGTTGTTTGTATGAAATAAATAGTTTTCATTCATTTTCATTTTATAAAGTCATTAAGAGGATTTAATTTATTCACGAATGTTTCCAATCTATTTTTGAAGCAGATACCGTTTCATTAATGTCATATGTATTGTATCCAATGATCTGTACTTAATTGTGCAACATCCTAGGAGGTTTTTGTTTGTGCATGTCTTCAATTTACTCATTCTGCACATAGGAGTAAGTGGTTTGATTTTCTTAAAAGTGGAAGGTGGGGGGTGGGAAAGAGGAAGGGAGCCAGACCTAAATTTTAACTTGTTTTTAAAGTCTTTGCAAAAAGACAATGTTGTGTGCATTATGCACCATTAGCTTTGGTCGTGCACTGCGGATTTTTGTCGCTCTAACAAGTAGTGTTTTCTTCTAAGAGCTTAGCACTTAGCAAATGAACCCTATAACCTGTATATTTAATAAAAGGAAGAAAAAATTAGCCCTTGTGGGAACATCATGTTTCAGATATCGGTTAATAATACTTGTAAATGTAGAAGCCTTTGAAGATCTCAATTCAACTGTGGGAAAACTTAAGTTGGGTAATTACTCAAGATGCTGCTGATGTGCTGTCAAGCAGAATTAACCCTATGACTAGGGCTATCTACACAATCTGCTACAAGACAGCATTGTCTATATTGAGCTCTCAAACCAATTAACAGGCATGTTCCAATCAGATTTATATCGCCCACTAACAATCAGTTGTACATATGGTCATGGCTGTCACAGCAGGACACAAGGTCTGACCAGCAGGAGACCTGTTAAAGCATGTTACGTCGGCAGCAAAATGCATTTCCCCAGAAATTCTAAGGAGGAAGTACAATGTTGGATCCTTTTACATTGCATCAAGGAAGGGATGTATTTTGGGAAGTTACAGTCCTTCTTTTTTCAGAAATAAATGACTGAAGCTCAAAAACTAATTGCAGATTTATTTTTAACTTTTATTTTATAACCTTGTACATGCCGTTACATGTAGATGTCTTTTACATGCACTCTACACTTTTATATAACTGGCATTGTAATTCTATACCAAATAACTATGCTACAGCAAATAAATATAAAAGCAGCCATAATTAAAAAAATTAACAGGTTCATGCTATTAAAGACATCAGAAAGGAAACAACTTTCTTCTCCCTTCCTGCTCATGCTGCACCTTCCTCCAGTGCTCACAATATTACATCTTAAATATACTCTCAGGAGATGAAAAGATGAAAGGGAAAATACATATCTTCATAATTAATATTTTTAAAGTACCACCAAAAGCACTGAACAAAGAAAGCATGTTGCTGACATGCCTTCACAAATATCAGCACTGGTAACTGCCCAGGGCACCAGCCTATGCTCAGTTTGGCAGTATAATTCAATTGGTATTTACACCAGCAGGATGAAGTCCCCACCCTGTGAAAAGTGGTAACCTGGGGGAAATTCCACTGAGTTACAAGTAAAGCCACTTAGTCAGTGTTTTATTTAAAATATTCTCCTCAAGCTGCTGTATATCTGCCTACACTATTCTCTCTTGTTCATCACGGTATCAGCAACACCTCACTACCTACATAGTCAGACAGAATGTACGAATCTTACCCTCAGCGTCTGTTTATCTGCACGATCAACTTCTCGTTGCCTAAATTCTAGATACTCACTATTAGTTGGGCAAACAGAGTTCTTGCTTCTCAGCCTGAATGGCTTGTGATGGACATATGCACTGCAACTTGCGGCATCAACAAACTGGCCCAGGGGCCAAGGTGGCAGAGAGTGCACGGGGAGAAGGGTCACAAGGGTCACTGGGCACTGTAATGAGTACCAAAGCTCCAAACAGTCATAAATTATTGGACAACACATCAGAAAACTGATATGGGGGTGATAAATGAATCAAACTTCGTCTGGCAACAGCAGAATAGCTATGAAAGAAAACACAACATGGGAGGTAGTACTAGGAGCCATCAAGAGCAGGATGGTCACCTATGTTATGGTCACCCTTTCCCCCTGGGAACATGATGTAAAATTTGGGACACAGTATTACAGAAACTGTTAGAGATCTTAGCAAGGCACAGAAAAAGTGGAGGGGAGCAATGACGCATCTTTGGCATTGTAAATAAACAAGTGGCAGATGTGAGAGAAGCACTCTGCAAGAACACAGAACCACCTTGACTACTTGAAGGAATGAGAAAGCTTCCAGTTTTAATGGAAGCAGCACTTTTTCCCTCTTCCAAAATTTATATCTGCTTTTCAACAGCACGTTAGACAAAAGTATCAGACACTAATTGCATATAGGTGTTTAAAATGTGCAACTAAAATATGGCCATTAAAAAGGATAAAATTAAATACTGACAGTACATTCCAAAGGGATGTTCTGCTACACACAAAAATATTCACTCCGACTCCTTTATACTTTTAAAACTACATTAAGCAGAAGGAAAAAAACCTCCTCAGTACATTGTTTGTCATCATAGTACATACTCTGATATCCAGCCTAAGCATCCTACCAGATAAGATGCACCTTACAGTGCCAGGTCCTGACTGTACAAATTATCTTTTATCATTTATCACAACAAGAAGGAAACACCCCAACACCACCCCCACCCCGTCAATGAACGGATAATAGCTTTCTGCATATTTTCTCTACTTCTCTCTTATAGGAGTATTCTGAAAGTCAGGTAAGCATGCATAAATATCTTTGGAAATGAGTCTATATGAATAAAGGGAACAAGAGGGTATTTATAAAATGCTTTTCATTTCCAACTTCAGTATGGCTCAAATACACACAACACATGTCAGTACAAATGTCAAGTAGGCTTAGCTACCAACACAACATATGCAAGGAAATAGTGAGCTACTGGAAAGACTTAGCTAAGCACAAGGTGCTGCAATACTTTTAAAGATCCCAGGAATAATTAAGTCAAACACAAACAATAGAACAGATGATGGTAATTTTATCTGTACTGCAAAGGGGTGCAGGGTTTCAACCTGTTTCTTTTAAAAGACATCATATACCAGATCTTCAGACTGCCAAGTACTAAGAAAGAGAGAGAAATGGAGTGATGATAAACATCATGTGTTCCTATAGTCTGAATTTTAAACTACTGCTTTCCTAAGTATGACTAAACTGCAGTTGTTCAGTGCCACATATTACAGTGTTAATAGACACACTACAGCTGAAGTTAATGGAAATCTGCTACTTGCCAGGGAAGCAGGTCTTTGTCAAAGAGGAAGGAAAGAGGATTTATTGCAGAACCTCTGCTGTTGTGTTACAACCGCCTTTCCTTTTAATTTTCATGATTAAGTATTTAACAGGTTTATATAGGTTTTGTTGAGGAAACATGGGGAACAGCCTTTGGAAGATCCACAACTCTCTCAGAAAGTACTCTGCAGTTCTGATCCTTGCATTTTAACATGGAAGGAGTAATTTATTCCTCTTGGCTTTCTTAGGCCTTTGCATTAGCACTTTATACCAGGCTGTTCCTTTGCAAGGTTTTGCTTCAAGGATGTTAAACACAACATTGGTAGGGGCAGACATTCAAAATACTACTTCTCTCTGAAAAGGACTTTGACAGAATAAAGATCTGTTACAGTCATAAAGATGATTGATTCATCTTCAGTATATCTTCATTTTCAAAGAATTTTATTCTATACTGGCATGGGCAATTTGCTGAAGAGCTGATGGTCTAGCAGGCTCCTGATGCAATCCAAACCAACCCATGTCCTAGTCCAGGTGACTGAGCAATCCAAGCCAACCCACGTCCTAGTCCAGGTGACTGAGCAGAATACAATCAACCCTCTCTCTTTCGTGTTTGCCCCCTAGTGGTACAGAAAATGCCTAGTTGGAGTATCAGTGTTCCTGGTACAGCATTGCTAGCAAGCTAAAGAAGGCCAGGATAGTATGTTCAGTTGAGAACATATTCCTGGATGCTGTGTTGGCCCTTATCATGCTGATGAGAACCCTAGACAGGACCTAGGCAAACTTCAGGGGAGGCTCAGGCCAGGGACCATTCCCCAAAAGCAGGATGAACCAGGCCACTCTGTTTCAGAGTAGAGGAATTTAGGCTAAAAACACAAGCCATGTCTTGTCATTTGCCTTTAGGGCCAGAGTTGAGTTTTGTCCATTTCATTTGTAAGTATAGACATAACCCTTTTGAAAATGCAAACCATTACCTGGAAAGCAGTCACTGATCTGGAGTGTGTCCAGAGAAGGGTAAGGATGCTGGTGAAGGATCTTGAGCACAAAAAGGAGGCTCAGGGAAGACCTTATCACGCTCTACAACTACCTGAAAGAAGGGTGTAGCCAGGTGGGTGTTGGGCTCTTCTCCCAAGTAACAAGCAACAGAATGAGAGGAAATGGCTTCAAGTTGTACCACAGGAGGTTTAGATGGGGCATTAGTAAAATTTCCTCATGGAAAGCATTGTCAATACTGGAACAGACTGCCTGGGGAAGTGGTTGGGTCACCATGACTGAAGGTATTTAAAAGACATGTAGATGTGGCACTTAGAAACATGGTTTAGTGGTGGGCTTGGCAGTGCTGGGTTAACAGTTGGTCCCAATGATCTTAAAAATCTTTTCCAACCTAGACAATTTATTGGTTCCTACTCTGGTGAGAACCAACTTACTCCAAACAAATGTTATTAAGTAGAAGCTGCTGGGTTTGACAGTCTTTTAAGGAAACTAAGAGTCAGTGAAGACAGATGACGTTGCTCATTCTATTAAACCTTACTAGAGAAACCACATCAATGATGTCATATGGGCTCTCCTATACAGATAACCAGTGCTGATTTTTCATTTGGCTTGCTCAAAGAATGTAAAGATCAGTAAGAAAGCTCTAAGACCATTAATTAAGCACTGGTTCAAGGAAATTCCTTATAAAGATCTAGCCTGGTGACTGAAATCCTCCCTTGTCTTGTGAAGGCAAGAGTGGTACAATGTTAATGGTACAATTATATTGCCCAGCCACTCTTTCATTTTCTCTTGATTGGATGTCTGAGAGATGTTGAGAAGACAGGTCAACAAAAATCAAATGAAAACATAACATGGATAAGGCTGTTGCTATGTCTGCTTGTACATGTTCAGAAGAGCCAACATCATTACCAAGAATTCCTTCCAGGAAGCAATAAAGGCAGCAGTGGGTGATTTATGAAGACTTGGTAATTTAGTCTTTGGCCCTAAAAATTGGAAACTGACAAAACAATAATATTTCTTTTTTAAAAGGAAATCATTCTCCCAGGCTTCCCAGTTCCCATCTATACCACATCTTTCTCACAGTCCTGCATATGGTAAAGGACATGACCATGGTTTATTAAATATGGAATAGATTCTCTCCCATGGCAGTAGCACGAGTCGTGGATTTCACTCAAGTCCATTTTGACCTCCTCCTTTCATGGCTGTGGACAGAATGGTATTTTTGCATAATGTATAAAAAATGCCTTGAAAAATTAAAGTAGGCACAACCTTGCAAATACAGTTGTCCCTTAGAAAACACTGAGGATTTGAACGGCATAGGTGGGTCTTTGTGAACTGATACAGAAAAACACAACCTTGCTGTGGAGGCCATCCAGCCGTGATAAATGTGGCTGATAAAAAATTAACACAAGCAGATTTGGTTGGTAAGTATGAGGATGTTTTCTTTGCATATTAGTTTTCTATCAGATCCAAGTTCTGCATTGAGACATGTTCCAGCCACACCAGTGAAGACAAAGCCATGAAAAAACACACGAGAGAAAGGTGGGGGACAGCAGGGCTCCTTCTTTTAGCATAAGCCTACAGCTAGATTGGCGTAAGTGTAACACAAAACTGCATAAGCACTGGCTTGCAGAAAAGGAGGTCCTTGAGATTAGTTTATTATCTCTATCATTTATTGCTTTCTTTAGGCAGCTGTACTGGGATGTAGGAGACTGCCTGCCATGAAAGTTCAGAGATGGAATAATAAGATTCAATAGCATGATTATGGATTTTATGTGTGAGGCACCTTTGATTGTGGAAAAAGTTAAAGCATGTCCTCCATAAAGCTTGGGAGGTTTCTCATAACACTAGCACAAGTAGGTAGATGAAGAGATGTGAAATTCCTAATTGTTTCTTTTATCTTTCCTGTGATAGAGACAAAGTTCTGTTTTAAAGACTTACCAAAAAAACAGGTCTTTCATCTGGAGTGTAAAATTCATGTGTTCCCTGACCTCGTGTGTCACATGGTAATGAAACAACGTAAATCAGAAATGTTGAAAGTTTAAGTTTGTTAATATTACTGCTGAAGCTCCAGTCTCTTTCCTAGTTAAACTGACAGGTCCATAGTCCAAATATATATATTTACAGATTACAACAACATAAAGACAAAAAAATTAATGGACATCAATGAGAAACAAATGTAAATGCAAGTTTCAGATGACTATCTGGAAATTACAAAACAAAAAACCAAAAAAAAATCCCATGCCACCACAAAAACTACTTGCATTTTAAATGGGGCAATGGAATTTCTTTGTATTGTACTTTCATCTTACTCCTAAAGAAGTACTTCAGTGATTTACAGTCTGTGGAGAAAATGTAGTAAATAGCATACATTTTGCATTCTCTTATCTATGTTTCCTTCTCACTTTTTTTAGCTGTCTGGGCTGAATCAGTGACCAAGATTCAGTAATCTATCTTCCCTGGTTGAGGAAGACACTATATACTGATATTTTGAGGTCAGTAAACAAAAGAACATGGACTCCTACTGGCTTCTGCATTTTTTCCCACTGTTGCCAGCCAGTTCAGAACTGGCTGAATTTGATGTAGGCCAGAGGTGGCAAGAGCTCACAAGGCAACACAAAGACTTTGGGGAGATTGAGTAAAGGCCAGTCTAGTCTCAGGACACAGTCAGTCAGGTGTTTTCTTCAGGTGCCTACTGGCTTGGGAATTATTAAAATTAAAAAATAACTTCTCTCTTTCCCTCTCTCCTCACATAAAATCCACAGCGGTCGCAAAGAGAATCTGAAAACAGAGACATTTCCATCTAGATCATTTCACAAAGAGAAATGCAACTCATTAACTCAAGACTATGCCAAAGCATACTGTGCACTTGAGATAATCACAGATAAGTCTCATATTGCAGTTTTTTCCCATCTTAAAACTATTGTGAAGGCAACTGGAAACCAGTTCACATTCATTTATGTGTACTACTGCTGTCCAAAACTCACCCTGCAAAAAAACCCTACTCTTTCTCCATCAGATGATAGAAAGGAAGCCAGTCTTGAAGGTAGAAGGTGAAAATCCTGGCTCCATTGTATTCATTTGCTAAATATGAATTTACTGCAACAGGGCCAGGATTTCCCCCAAAAGATTTAGCTATAGTAAGCAGTGGAATGTCTAAGTGGCAGAGTAGAAAAACAGGTTGTGGAAACTTTGGATCCCCACTTTGCACCCTCAAGCCAAGGACCATAGTAATGCATGACATAAGACTATTGTTTTGGCTGTGTCTGTAACCCTTAGATTTTCAACCCAAAAGATTCACATTATTACTCAGTTTCTGCAGGTAATACTTCTAACAGGGGAATCAAACATTACAGAGATGAGGCGCTTCTTTCATTTTACAGACAGTGTGTTGAGGACAACAATCACTACCACATCTGGTGATTCTAGAGCTACATCAATTGTATTTTCCTTTAACCTATTACTGGCAAAATGTTCTATACTATTAGCGCTATCCTGACCATCCTGCTTCATGCTCTTGTAAAGGTACCTCTTCAAGGGACAGGGACTGAGTTAGGGTGAACTGAGGGGGGGAAAAAGCAAGAAAAAAATTAAATTCTTCATCAGAATGAACACAAGCAGCCATAAATAAGAAAAAGCACGTAAACAACAACTGAATCTGTGCAGAACAAGACCGTGATCAAGGGAATTCAATCAGCACTGCTTCTAGTATCAAATTTAGGTCCATAATTCCCACAGTACTTCCAAGGAGTATTTTTAAACCAGATCTACATGTGTGCTAATTGGGATAGATGGAAATTCAGTAAGTAATGCAATTTTCCTCAGTTTTGTGATCTTAACTGCTCGAATTCTTAAAAAAAAAGCATCTACTTTTTTCTCCATCATCAGCTAAAATGCTGTATGTAAAATTCAGCATCGCCATCCAGTATCTCTTAAAGCTACCTGTAAGTAATACTAACAGTCACACCTCAGTATCTGTTGACGCAGTGAGAGACTGTTACAATTACGTGGCATAGCTGCATATAGAAAAAAATCTAAAAATTACTAATTTTTTTTCCTGTCATATTTCCTCTTTTACGTGAATGCTTCCTATCTTATTTATTTATCCTAATTTTTTATATTTACTATAGGACTAATTTTACCACAAGGCTAATTTTACTACAGCATTATTATTTACCTTTCTTCTCTTGTATCCCTTAAAAGGTTGAATGACTTCACCATTCTGTGATTCTATGAAGTGACCTTATACAATTATGTATGAAATATAAACAAGATTATACATAACCTAAGAGACAGAAATCTCAAAACTATATTTAGCATACTCACTTGAATAAAGGAGTTCCACAAACAACACATTTGTATATTCCTTTAGCTTTATGGTGTGTGTACTCCCCTTCAAAGGCACTGGGAAAACAACAACACTACATTTTAAAATTAAATATAAGAGTTTGGGGTTTTTTTAATTATTAAAGTATCAGAGTCTTTAGAAAAATGTTATAGATAAACCCCATGATTTCAAAGTTGGCAGTTGTTTTTTATTAACGGTAGTAAATAAAGCAGGCACAGGAAAAGGGGAATGTCCTTGTTAGTGTGCCTCAGATGTTACGCATCATGCAAAAGGAAGCAAATTGTCCCACAGTTCAAAGGCCGGAACATCAACAAAAACAAAAAGGGGTAAAACTGGAGTCCTCCCCTATCTGGCAAGTGAAATGCCAAGTTTTTGTAAACACGGATTGTTTGGCACATAGCTCAACCTGCCGCACCTCGCTGTGTCCATGTCTGGGCCATGTGCAGGGCCGGCGGCTGCAGCGGAGCGAGGTGTGAGGCCGCCCGGGCACTGCAGAGCTGTGGCGCTGGGTCAGGCCAACACAGGCTGCCCGCGCGGCAGAGACATTGTAGCTGAAAATGAAATAATTGGTCCACGATTTCAAGCTGTGCGCGCCTTATATTTTCAGTTGAAAAGCAATATTCCAGCTTTAAGGGAATATTTTTCTAAGTTAACAATCTAAAAGGCTAGGAGGTCAGTCACCTAATACGAATCAGCTGCGCTAGCCCAACAAAAAGCCTATGTGCTCAGCAGCTTGTTTTTATTATCCTTTCACCCTTTTTATGAGGTCCAATTTTTTTTTATAAACAGGATTTTTAAGAATGACCTAATCTCCGATTGTTTGTGTGCATTAAATCACGTTGTTGGTCCCATACACAAGAGCGTGGAGGGCCAGGGGGAAGGCAAGCCAGGCCTCCCAGCAAAGGCCACTGTCCCCATGCCCTGCCAGGGCTGTGGCAGGACGGAGAGGGCTGGGGTGGAGAGGGGGACCATCCCCACCAGCCTCTCTGGCACATTCAGCCACCAAATTCAGCGCTGTCAGGAAGAGGTTTGCCTATTAACCAGGACCCCACGTGCAGCGGGGAGCCCTTTCAGCTCATGAATGAAAACAAGCAGTTACATCATTAGTACGTTTAGAGCAGAGGTAAAGCCAGGGCCTTACGCCAAGCTCAGTGGTATAAATTAGACAACAAAAAATGGCTGGGCCTTGGCAAGTTACCTTTGGCTGGAATCAGCTGAGAGAGAGACTTTATTCACTAAAAACAACCTTGGAAGCCAGTCCTTTTTTTTCCCTCCCAGACTTGAGGCTGGCTTCCAGCGACTAAAGCCATGTGAGGGCAGTTATTGAAAATTTTTGACATTCCAACCACAAATGAGCCAATAAATACCTTCTCCACATGAGCTTCAAAAAGAAATTGGAGTGGGGTGGAAAAGAACTAAATTATGCTACCTTCTTTCTGCAGCCAAAATGTCTATACTTACAATGGCCACCTTCAAAACTCCAGCCTCCTGGCATGGGGCCATTTCCCTCGTGGTTCTGCTTACTGCGATGTCTTCCAAAAAAAGTGTACCTAAACTACTATTACTTCCACACGTTTTGTAGTAAACTAAAAACAGACTCTAAACATGAGCCTGGTGACTTTATAAGACATGCAGTGTTCATTAAAAGAAAAAGTCACACAAGACCCTTGGCCCTGGCCCCCCTGTTGCAGATGCTTGTCTTTGCAGTAGTGTTAATTTGTAGGGGTTAGTAAACAAGTGCAGAAATCCTGGGAGAAAAAAAGAAAACAACCAACAAAACTTGGTAGGGAACGTGAGGAAACAGCAGTAAGAGGAGGGGTGGAAAAGAAAGATGCCTGTGTTTTGAGATCTGAGTTTCCTTCATCCTGCCTTACCTTTCAGTCCCCTTCTCCTGAGTGACATGGTACTGCAAGGGTGTCAGCCGCTTCCTCAGCTCCTCCTGGGAAAAGACCACCTTACAGTCTTTTTTATCCCTACATGACCCTGCAAAAGGAGAGGATATGGGAGAAGGAGTCTTTTTAGCTTAAATCCTGAATAATTGCTTTGGCAGACAGCCACAGCATAGCTTCTGCATTCACTTGTCAATGACCAGACTGGTCCCTAATGCACAAAGAATGGCTCAGCTGAACTGCAGCTGATTATTTCTTCAAATCCAAGTTTAGAAAAGAATTTTTACAGAGAGCCAGGTGATTCCACTGGAGCAGTGACAATGTGCTACAGCCAAAGCCCTTTGGTGTGTTATACACTAAACTGTTGCACACAATCATTCACAAGAAAGTACCATTTACCCGACCATTAAAAAAAAAATCTGCAAAAATCCCAACTACAGCTGAAACATTCTTTACAAGACATCTATATTGGAGACTTATGGTAATGGGCATATGATGTTTAGCCACAACATCTAGCAATTTCATACCCTTTAAAGTAGCTGAAAAACAATTCTAACCTTCAGAATTACAGTAAGGTTGATTTAACTTCTAGTTGCATCCTCATTCTTTATAACAGTAGCCATTTTCTTTTTTCACTGTTGAAGCACTAGAATAGGAGTCCTAAGGAGTAAGTGATTTCTTTATGCACAAAGCTGTACAAGGTTCAACAATAAACTTGTTGTAAAATTTAGGGTTGCTATTGAAATTACCCTCCTTTGAAAATCTAATCTTAACACTTCACTTAGTTCACACAGAGAAGACAAGGAGTACATAAGGATTACTGTAAAAAAATATACATTTGTATAGTGCAAAAATTCACATCAGAAAAGGAAAAAACAACAATAAGGTTGCTCCTGAGAATGAAAACTCCCAAAGTTGTAACATAAATTGGAAAATATTCAGGTAACTTTGATAATTATTGGCAAAATTTAGCTGACAAAATACAGGAGGGAAAAAGCACTCTAATTATGACAGTAATTAAAATATGGTACAATAAGAAATAAACAGTGCCGACAAAAAATATTTTTTGCTAGTAATGTATATACACTCATAAAAAGACCAATTGTGTTCCCAAAGTAGAGGCAACAGAGCTACCCATCTGTATGTCATTTAGTACAGGAGAGGCAATGGCAGGTTTAAATTACATGGTATTGGATTGCAATTTCCTAACATTGGATGCTTTCTGCTTTTTTACCTTGAGTCATTACTAAGGAGCGTTCATAAAAAGTAGCTTAAAGCACAGATGCTTGCAAATCATTTAAGAAAAGATGTTTCTTTCTTCCTCCCCCTCTTCTTTTCTCAATTTTTTAATGTGTGGGGGTTGGTGAATAGGGGAGAGAGAAAAACAATAATGCTGTTGGTCACTACCGACTAACCCTAGGAAGTATTTTCAGGAAGAAAAAAGTAAAATTGAAAACATCTGATTGAAGTAAATAGTGCAAACATAAAAAGCTTTACTAGTGAAAGGAAAGTATTGAAAAGCGACTTTATTTCATAGATTAGAAATTACTTTTGATCTAAACATTCTTAAAAACAGATTGTTTTCCACTCTGACCCATCTCATTAGCTGTGCTGCAGAGCCTTCGTTTTAATGGCAAGCTTTGAAAGAGCGCTGCTGTATGCCTTTGTTAGCTTCAATCTTATTTGGGAGAGGGATAAAGATTTCATTCCAGGTCTCTTTGTTTGTCTTTCAAGAACCACTAAAGCAGTATTCACACAAATTTTGCAGGAATGTGCCCTGTGCCATAGCTTACAAATTATTTGGTTTTGGTGCACTTAAAGGTCACCTTCCAAATTAGCAAAATTTTCCTACATCCTGGCTTTTCAACCTTAAATGTAAATATTGTTTCCTAACTGTAAGTGAGGTTTGTTCTTTATAACATTTGGTTGCTTATTTAAAGATGTCAAACTTTGGAGGTTTTTATTCTCCAAACGTGCAGGACTCTAGGACTAATAAGTCTTTCAAAGTATAGCTAACAGGGAAAGGAAGCATATGCATTATATAAATAGCTATTGTTATCTTGCATTACGCAGCTCAGAAAGAAACTGTTTGAGAGACAGTCTTTTATCTATAATTTCAGTTTTAAAAAGAAGACTAGAGAGCAACAAAGAATCTTACAAACCAATATCTCTTCACTTTTTAAAATATCTACCCATGATTAAAAAAAAAAAATTCTATTTGCTCCTTAACTGCTGCAAAAAAAAGCAAACTAAGCATAACTTCACCTTGAAAAAGGAGAAAATACTGAGTGTTTTAAAAAATTATCAGTATGCCCCCTTTACTCTGCTTAAATAATTTTTCATCTCTTTTACAAATTTCATGTTCTCCAATCTATGTGTTCACTATATGCATAAGAAAATTTCTAGATGCCGCATGATCCACAACATAGATCAGAAGTAGGAAGCATGTTAAAAAAAGACCTTTTGCACCCCTTGTTTTAATAATTAACTGTATGTTTTATAATAGAAACAATTATTTATGTCTACAGGGGAATTTTGCCAAACTGCATTGGGGTAAAATGCAACTGACCCAAATAAAGGATTCTTTAAGTTTGTAATTTGAGTATTGATCAACAAAAAGTTGCACTACAAATTATAAAGGAAATCTCTTGGTCCAACCCTCAGCATTCAAGAATGGCCCTATTCAATTAATTGCACTCATTATTTAACTGCTAGCGACAAACTGCTCAGCAAATGGATCATGCTATTTCCATATTGTCATAGAGGCAAGGAGGTAAAGCAAGACTCATCTCTGACTGCAGAAGATGTAAGGGTATGTTATCTGAAGCAGGGATAGCCTACAAGCTTCTATAAAAATGCAATGAATCCTAGAAACTGCTGGATGAAATTCTAGGAATACACTCCTTCAGTTAGGAAAAAAATTACGTGCAAGAGGGACAAAAGTGCACAGTTTTCAGTAAAAGAGTGGCTGCTTCTGGTTTTGCACTGTTCCTTTATGACATGAGATGATTGTCACGTTCAAGCCAACTGTTTGTATCTTGGGAGAGGACAACATAAAGCTACACCAAGATATGCCCAATATGAGGAAAACTGCCACTAGTAATGGAGCTGTTATCAAACTCATCATTAAACAAGAGAATAAACGGGCAGGCTGAGCACCTTCCTCAGTCTGGCTCTCCATAGATGGCATGAGGTTTGGGCTGTGGAAAGAGCTCCATACAGGCAACAAAATGCTTCAGCAACTCAGCCATAAAGGCAGGCTCACAGTACACTGGCACATCATACAGTTTGAGGCAAACGAGAAAAAAGGTCATCAGTTCTACAAACAGCATGGTATCAGTGTGGTTACTGATTAAAGGCGAGACTAAATTAAATACAGTATGAGAATAAGAGAGCCTGGATTCATAGGACCTATAATAGCACTTTTGTTCTTTGGAGGTGGAGTTCTCAGCAATGACTTTTAGAAAAGCCCAGGACAGCTACGTTCTGAACTCCAGTTAGATGCAGCTGTTAAAAGAGGTGAATGCTGGCCTGCAAGGGCAGACAAAATTGCCTTTACATTCCACTGCAGGATTGAAGGCCAGATTAAATCTCTCTAATCAGCACCCCATGGTGCCTTCTTTGGGGTTGAGAAAGAGAAGAGCAGTGTGCAGGCAGCTGTCACCAACAAGCACTTGCCTTCAGCCCTCTGCCAACAGTTACAGCAATGCTAAAAGCACTTAAGATCCTGGAGCAGGATGGAAGGCTTTGTGAGGAAATGTGAGGAAAAGACCAGGCTCACAAATCTTAATGCATAAACATAAAAAAAAAAAAAANCTGAGGAAGGTGAAACAAACATCAACAGAAACCCTTCTCAGAGCCTTCATGATATTCTTGTGTTTAGGAATGGGGGTTTTTTGAACAGCAAGGCAGTGCGTGCTGCCATTTACTATTCACCTTGCAGACTATGGGCATTTCAGAGTTCAGCTCTGAAGACCGTTGTACAAATTAAGTGAACAGAAAGTATTCTCTGGGTGTTGACCTGATAATGAAGACATTAAGCATCTCACCCCACATATAAGTTCCAACTGACCTTTTTCAAACTTGTGGTTTATAACATTCCTTCCCTATAAGCAATCACAAGAAAACCAGCACAAGATATGTTCAGACAGACGGACACAAGTTAGCAGATCATTACTCCTCACCACTCAGCCCTTCACCTGTTCCAACACACCAAAGGGTGGTGATTAGTGTCTGACATGCCCTGAAATATGGTGGCATTTTGCCTGATGGCTTTCCTGTATCAAACAGTCTTTTGAACCATTCTAACGATTTTCTCTTATATTTTGTTGCTTCCTATCACTGAAATTAACTCAATATTTCAACTGCATGGAAGACACAACATACATTTTTCCTCTTCTATGTATGCTTATATTCCACTAGCATTAATGGACATTACAGTCACGCACTGAGCACATACCACTTAGACTTCCTGAACTAAATACAGCAAGATCAAATGTTCCAGCAGAGAACAGCCATATAATAAATCTGCCTTCTAGTTTTCAGTACTACTTCTTTTAATATACCCAAGCAGTTTTTTAGGGGCCTTTCAGTACATTTTATTTTTCATATACCACCCCAGCCCCAATCCTGCAATGTGACTTGTGTAGGCAGACCCTTGGGAATATGCACAGCAACTTAAGGGTCTATGAATGTACAACAGATTACAGGATCAGGCTCTAAGTATACATCTCTACTTCCCAAAGTCTGTCCCCTCGTGAATGGGTCAGACCTTGGTAGATCAATGGTAAATTACCTCAAACTGATATTAAGAGAAATTCCATGAAGTTAAAAAAATATTTGCATACATTTCTTTAAATAAATATCCTTACATATGCTATTGCTAAAACTTAGTGTTATTAAAAGTGGACTCTCTCATTTTTTATTACTTCAAATTTCATTTACACAGCTTATGCCTCTTGTTGACAGTTTTGCCTTGCTGTCTGATTAAGAAAAGTCAAACTCGCAACTCTCTCTTGCATATTTTAACTTCTGTTTAATTTGTTCTCTGCAGCCTCTAGTCTTCAGCCTTGGGAGAAGGCTGCAGTGTCCTCTCACTGCAAAAAAGCCAGGAACTGCTGTCTACTTTAAAAAAGAACAACTCTTGAGATTGGTTGCGTTGCCAACAGTTCTATTGGCTTGTACCTGGAAAACACAGTTTTATAAAACCTGTATTTGACATGATAGTTCTTTTTATTATCCCCTCATGAGCCATTTCAAATTACCTTAGCCTGCTGGTGACTACGATAGATGTTGCAAAAGAAACTCTGAAATGTTGGGAGGTCAGGTTTAAGTAAAATTCAAACTTCATCATTAAAAAAACCCTGTAAATGTTTTACACATTGAAAAACAGATCTGTGGCTCCTTTGCTTTCTTGCTGTAGGTAGCTAACTCCCACCTGCTGTTGAAATACCATTTGCAGTTTCATGCAAGCATTAGAAGTAATGGAGCGAAGACCATTTCCACTATATTGTGCGTTGAAAATCCAAAAGCCAGGTACCAGGACAGCAGTTCGAATTTTGGGTCAAATGCCAGGTTCTATCTTAAAAGAACACCACCCAAAAACTAACTGTCTTTAAAAAAAATTATTTACTTAACATCCAGGAGGGTCAGCTGGCCACAAGGGAAGAGCAAGCCCCTTCTTTGCAAACTTGCAAACCTCCCATACAATCAAGTAACAGAGCTGTCACATTTATTTTTTCCACCTGGTCATCAGCACAGCTCTTGTTTAATAGAAACACATATATTTCGAATCACCATCAGAAATCTCCCATGTAAGACAGCAAATTTCTCAAGCACCAAAAAAAAATTTAAAAAAAAAAAAAATTAAAAAAAAAAAATTTCCCCAAACTGCCAGCTAATGCATCTCCTCTATGCACTTGTTTTCTCTCCACATAAAGTGGTGCTGGGACCCCAGCAGGCCCATATAGGCAGCATCTGTTGTTTCCACAGGTCTGCAAACATGCTTGCGGCAAGTTACATGGCTAAGGCAGCCATGCAAGCCAAAGAGACATTCTCTGGAAAAGAAATCTGAGGCTGCCTCCGCTCTCTATGAATGTGAAAAACATTTAACGAAAGATTGAAGTGTTTTGCGTAGTGGGAAAGAGGAAAGAAAACCAGCTCCTTTTGTCCTCTCCAGGAATGTCTACTTTACTTCCTTATCTGACATTAATGAAATAAATGTCACTACCAGGCACAATCTTGGTCTCACAATCTTTCCAAATTATAACGACTGAGGAGTCCACCATCACCACTGCACTAGCTGGTGGAGATGAAGGCAGCTTCCTCTGGAGCTTTTTGAGCTGTCATCTTCACTAGTACTGCAGCGACAACAGCATGTAGCTCTTCAGCAGAGGTTGGTGAATAGAAGAACCTTCAATTAAGTGGAGCAAAAGCTCATTATGTTATAAACTGCCACAGTTGTTATCGTTTCTGCTGAGATGGCCAAAGACAGAGTGCACAGGGCAGCTGACCTATTTGCCTTAGTCTTGGATGCAAACCAGGCCAGACAAGATCAAGATCTATTGGTACAGCAGTGGAGGGGGGAATATTTATAATTAAGTATTTCTCTTCCTCTCCCCCCTAACAGATAAAGAGAGTTTTGTTTTGCTGATATTATCCTAGCACCTTTCACAGGCACTACATTTGTTTAAATTAAAAACAAGAAAGACAGAGACACTGAGAACTCTTCATCTGGTCAGTAGATTTCTGTCAGAATCAATAAAAGCGTGCACAACATATGGAAAGGCATTTTATTAATAGTGGGATTAAGATGAATTTAGTAAGAGTGCTTTATGCTACCTTTTGCATTTAAAATATTTCAGTAAGCCATCAAAATAAGTTTATTCACACAGCTTTAATAAAGGTTTTACCCTGCAGCAGAAACAATTAAAAAGTCAGCATTTGCCAGCAGTGGTGTGTAGCTTATTTTGGCACTCAGGCTGTTGCTAAATCCTCCTGCTGCTTCCTCCACAATAGTGATGTGTGGCCTGTGAAATGAGCACTGGATTTCAAGACTCAGGTTCTTCAATCTGTACTTGGGATGGGGGTGGAGGAAAGGAGAGGGCTGGGGAAAGATCTTTCCTCCAATTCTCCACAACAGCTCAGATCTAACCCCCTGCAAAACTTGATCTGTCTCCAGCTGTGGGGGGTAAGGAACCCTTTTGCAAACACAAGCAGGCACCGCCTGCTCTGTGGCCTTTCATCCCGCTTCTCCAAGCACTTAGGGACATACCCAGCATGAAGACAGGGACTGCTGGGACACTCTGTGCCCCAGTTCATGCTCTTCTATGACCACCACAGAAAACACTGTAGCCCCCTGCCCTCTCAATCTGCTTCAGGACTAAAGGTAGAGGAACAGTCAAAAAGGTTTGTAACTGCCAGCTTCATTGCCTGATGGGCCTTCTGGAATTCCTTATGTTTCATTAAAATTCAGCCATGCCTTATGGGTCAAGAAGATGGGGTCAAGCCCTGTAAAAGGGCTTTAAGAGGAGTCGGTCAAGCCTTTCCCTGCTCTGCTCTCCTCGGGACTCCCTGACCTGGGCCAGAGCATTGATGAGGGAGTTCTTACCCACGGTGCACAAAGCAGCCAGCATCAGACCTGGGCTGCCTGCACCTACCGACCCACAAGAACCTTTTCTCCAGACAAAGCAGAGGGCAACTTCATACCCTAGCCATGGATCCCTTTCCAACACAGCTTCTTCTGAAGGAAATCACAAATTGAGATACATGTTTAGCTCGTAACTAAGAATAATTTCCCCTTAGCATTCTCTGGGGCACAACTCCTCTCTACTCATTTACCCCCAGACCATGATCTGTGCTGTAGCAACCAATGGTTAACCTAATAGCTAAGATATGGTAATGTTTGAGCCTCTAGTGCCTGACTCCCAGTCCACACTCTAGACCCATTCAATGTTCTATCAAATTCCAAGCTCATACATTCCCTACGTGATCATCTCCTCCATTGTTTCCCAACATACTCTTACTGACTTTGGGGTTCACATTCGCTTCTTGCACATTTTCTTGCTTGTCCTTCCTCAGCTTAGCAATATAGAAAATCTCCTTCCTTTCTATCTGTTGTCATCTCTCCTTTACATCACATTCTTCTCTGAAACCTTCACTGCATACTCCTCAGAGAAAAGACAAAGCCAGGAGTTGCTTTTAATTGAAGGGAAAAAAGTGAAGGCAGTCCTTAAAGGACTTCACAGTCCTTCTGTTAGACACTCCAATAACTAAAAAAAGTAACTTTTCATGAGAAACTTTAAAACCCAGAAACACCCTGCTGAAAATTCATCTTTTCCATACCCAACGAAGCAGAAAACACACTAAGCCTGAGCTGCAGAAGGCTCAGGAATGGAACACAGGAAATTTATGAACTCCCAGAATAAAAACATTCCCGCAAGAAGGGTGGAAATGGTTTGTGGTGGATCTTTTATGGCAGCAGGAAGGGAATGAAAACAACCTTAAAAGATCCATCAGGGAACACCTTAAGGGACTGTCTTTGTGCTTGATCTGGGAGCGCAAGAAATGTCTCATCATCCCAGTGCTTCTCAGTGCAAGAATCATTGGGGAGCCTCCACCCAGGTGAGGCAGGGATGAGCACCATCTGTCTCTTGAGCAGATGAGGGACAGTACAAAAGTCCACCAGAACAAAGATTTTAAAAGAGCAAAAAAACAGAGTACAAACTCTAGGGAATGTAACAGAAGGCTTCTAGTCTTCTTTATGATCCCAAGTTTGTCAAATATCAGGCACTTTTAAGAGTATTACTCCCAAAGAGATAGCTACTAATAAATTTCATCTTAAACTGCAGTAAATAAGGCATTCTAGACTGAATACTATTGTACAAAAGAAACATTTGTAAATACAGTACTACATCAAATATACTCCCATTAAGACAGCTATATATAATTTTTAAAACTAATTTTAAAGCCATTCCAAAAATATTATAATGTTATGCACACTTATAATAATACAGCATTCTACTATCATATGACTAAGAGGCAAACATATACACAGACACTTACATGATAATGACACATTAATGGTTTCACACACTATTTACTATTGTGATCACGTAGTGCATATTTTCCAGACTCTTTTCAAGAGTTTTCCTCATAACTGATGGAAGGCAGTAAACTAGATATTTGTAAGACTGTGTTTTAAATTTAAAAATCGATTTTTGATCCAAATTGATATTTGCATTTTTTTTAAATTTAGCTGGATACAATGAGTTTTAATTTTTTCCCCCCAGTCAGTTCTGAGGAACAAGTACATTCATCTGAGACCTTGTATGGCATACTTAAACCCAGAGAAAATTTTTATGTTCAAGATATAAATCCTAGAAAATATGAATTTATAATGAAAACATTGATAGGCATTTAACCATAGCTGTATGGATGGTTTATTCTATCAGTCTTACTTTTATTTTCTTTTGGACCATGCGAACAGACATCTGTAGTAGTACATCTCTGGTGATACGCATTATGGAAAACTATGGGGAAGTTATAACATATATTATAGAAATTATATCTCTGAACATGGTAACAGACAATATGAAACATTTAGTCATACTCAAGTCACACAAAGTTTGACAACAACTACCATACTTTGAACTCACAAGACTAAGGTCTTTTCTAGACTTTCTGTTGTTAAAGCCATATTTGGCAAACAGTATGCACACAGATATTTCTTTGACATGAGCAGTTTGAGAGTTCAGAGGAACAAATGCATACAAATAATTCATGTATGCAAATGTTTTCAAGATCTGCTCCTAAAAGTAATCCTTTATGTTAACAGATTACTGCTAAAAATCCAATTTTGAGACCTAGTAATTTTCTGTTCACTATTAATTTCAATTTTATGAAAGGACATTATATTGAAACTTAGAATTAACAAAGATTTAATGAAACAATGAGAAACTATACTACAGATATTTACTTAATAAAGACTTACACCATATGCCCAGCACCATCTTCATACAGATGCATTGTAGTTTAATCTAATGCTAGAAAAGTACGGTTTCCTACCAGTAGTTATTTTAGTAATTAAACACTACACGGCAATTTAATATTACCTAGGACTTTATTATACAGAAGAAAAAACCCCAAACCTAAGTCTACCCCTGTAATTTCTTCATCATTACTTTTACTTAATTTTACAAGCACCATAATTTTCTTTGATCTACAGGAGAGGAAAAGCCAAATTATCACATGCAAAAAATGTGATGTAAGCAGCACAACATCCAAAGTGTTAAAGAAATAAAGGGTCTTTTTAAGAAACGAGAACCCGTAATAATTAAAAGACACAGCAAAGCAATATAAGCTATCTTTTTACTTTATGGCTTGGTGGTCTGCTTCAGAAAACATATGTACATGGAATCTGCATATTTATGACTTCTGTCAGTTGCTTCTTGGTAGGCATAAAGCAGCTGAAGTAGTTTTTATACTAAAAGTTTGGTGGGGATTGTTGTGATTTTGAAGTGGGTTTTTATAAAAACTTAATTTCTGTGAATTGAATCCTGGCAGGTGCTGAGTACATCCTACATTTCCAAAGAAATTCAGAGCATTCAACTCTAATAAACCAGGCTCAAGGAGCAACACTTCTTTGTCACACAACAAATACAACGGTGTTATAGTCATTACTGGCAGTGAAGAAACCTTGAACCAATGTGATGCTAGTTTGCATATGGGCAAAGATTGTGCTTTTTTCCCAGTGCTCTCGCTTTTCTTAAAATATTTGTTCCTAAAGTCCCAGGGTGTACTTTCTGTATGAATGACTCCTAGACGGGAAGCTTTTCATATAGCCCTGGGTGTGCAGAACAGCAAATGCCTAGTGCCATCTACTGGGGGCGCCTGCTCCTGCTCAGACTTGCCATCTTGTCTGTAAAAAATGTTACGGGCGAACAGTGCACTGGGTTTGCACACATTGAAACATTTAGTCCTAACTTCAGACAAAAAAATATTTTAAAAATACAATTTGGAAGAACAGATCCGCACTCCAGGTGATAATATACAAACAGAAAAAGAACAAGTAAAAACACTTCACCAGCACAAGTGAAACTCACAAGTGCTTACAAAATAGTGGTTCAAAGAAGGGACAGATTATCTCTAAGACACCTCCCAACAGTATTTGATAATTTCATTTGGGGGGCAGGGGGGAGAGAAAAACATCACTTATTTCTGATCTACAACTATCTATTAAATATATATTATATATTACCTTGTGTTACTTTGTTCCTTACAGGAAGGAGAGAGGTACCATTCCAAGCATAGAAATTGAAACAATACTTTCATTCAAGTCCTTGTCCTGCAAATATTTAACTGCATAGCATTTAAAACATTGTTTGAAAGTCCCGTTTACTGCTCTGACGGCACTTTTCTCCCTTACCCTGAGCACAGGTTCCAGAAGGTTAAAAAGTCTCATTCCATATGGAATTTGCCACTGAATTAGACAAGCTCCACACCATCCCAGAGTCGGTGGACACATGGCATGGTGGTATGGTTACAGGACTGCAATTCACACAGAACTGGATGGTGGGAAAAGCACTAGCTCAAAGTGTTATGTTATAAAAATCTCATGAGAACTTGGGGTGTTTTCTGTATATTCAGAAGCCAAAGTCACAGGGCATTGTGGCATTTAAGTAGATGTTGGCTTTACATCTCCTTCCCATGTTTTATTTGATACATGCTATGCCATTTACTTGCAACCTCCTAAATACACCACACACAAAAAACAAACCAAATGCAAAGCAAGCCTATGTTAATTTTTAAGCATCTGGGGAATTTAGATTACTCTTAAAATATGTGAGATATGTGATTGTATATTATTCCACTGTTAGCAGATGAATTTGGGCTTATTATATACAAATATCTCTCTCTATATATATCTCTATAAAGCAGTCACTCAGTGGAACTCAATCTATTAATGGTCCCACAGCTGGGGATCTAACGGATGGGAATAAATAGTAGTGTTAACTTTTTACTCCAAAATGTGACTACTGGATTATGACAGAAAAACAACTTGACAAAACAGCTAATGCAGTGCTTTGCCAACAGGTACAGAACAGCAAAACCTCCCATGGGCTGCGTGTGTTTCTAGCTGATCTTGGAGATCTTTTCAGAGTGGGAACGAAATGGCCAGAAGACTGTCCCCATTTTAAGGTAGACACCAGCAATACGAGCACACATCAAAAGGTGCATAATGAGGGCTAAGGAAATTTGCTTACCCTATATTTTTAGGATTTTAAATCTGGCTCAGCAGCAAATATAACAGGAAACTGAGGTCAAGCTGACACAATGTGGGTTATTCTCTCTCTTCCTCAATATGTGTTTGCAGCTCCTATCAAGGTTAATGGGAGTTTTGTGCACATGTGGGGGAAATGGAACGTAAATGCTGCAAAAATTGGACTCAGATTTAGTTCAAATAAAATCTAATAAGCCTTAGGAAAATCCATCAGCTTGAAAACTGATGTCTTATCACTGAAGAAAAGTCTTTAAAACATCACCTCCATATGCTTGCTAAGTCCAGGTCTGGGAGAAACAGCTTTTAACATTCTGCACTCTTATGAACCAGTTGTGAGTGTAGCACAAACAGCCAAGCTGGCTCATTTTTGAGGCTTCAAACACGGATCAGCCAGGACTGTATCTTTTTTATTTGGGTGTCAAGAAAATTCCTAGTAATGTTCAAAATTAACTCAGTACAGCTTATATTTTCTCCCACATAACCCTGCACACTGACATTATTATGCTGACATTACAGGCTGTTGCCGTTCAAGTGAAACACAAAATACTTAAGGTTCAAGGTTTTCATGATATAATCAATTCATGGAGATGGGGTCTTATGGCACCCTTCCCAGACCTAATGGACAAATCTGGACCTTACAGGAAAAGTGCAGCTGCATTTGGGCATTAAATTGCATGTTTCCATTTAGTTATGTAGAGAAGTGTCATGTAACTAAGGAATATGCTGTCAGAGGAATGAAAGAACTAAGTTTTAAATTCTGCATACTTTTTGTACATAATTTTCAGTATAACGTATTTGATTTATAATAAAAATGTGGAAAGAAACACATGCAGTATAACTATAGTATACCGTTAAAGATTTTGGAAAATATTTTTAAGTCCTATGATTTAATAGCAATCAACATGTGAAATTCTTTTGGATATCCTCTTTCAAAATTAGGAATTGTGTTTAATAAAATATTTTCAGCTTAATTACAGTTTTTCCCAAGAATGAGGAAAATAATATAAAATTTAAGAGACGATACTTTGGACAAGGAAGTCAGACAGCATTTCCAAGCTTCTTAAAATCTCGGATATGAAATTGTTCACTCAAGCCAGTGACTTTTACCCAAAAAAAAAAAAAAAAAAAAAA
>VWZT01016185.1:930501-947219 GCA_013397055.1 Pachycephala philippinensis
CTTGGAAAGGCTGTTCCTGCAGGGACGCTCTCTCCAGGAGGACTGTGGCTGCTACTAAGTAGCACAAAGCCCCTCAGCAACATCTTCCAACCTAAATGATTCTGTGGAAACACCATCCTGGGAATAGCATTGCTGGTGGTTTAAACTCCCACACTATACACGCCTAGCCCTCTATAGGTTAAGCAAAGCCCCCACACTGGTGCAGTAGGCACCTGCCTGAGCTCCAGGGGAGCCCAGCCGTAGTGGCACAGCACCCCACCTTGCCAGTGCTAGGGCCGGGTGACCTGGGACAGCAATGCTAACATGATTGTCACATGCCTGAGCCACGGTGAGTACTGCAGCGCTGCACCTCCACCACACAGACTTACCACTCCCCATGTCTTTATTGCAGCACTGCAATATGCTACTTCCTGTAAGGACAGATGCTACATGAAGAGGTCACGGCAGAACTCACAATTCAGGGAAGGGGATGATGTTTTTACACATCACTTTTTGGTTTTGGTGGGTTGCCCTGTTTTTTTAGGACGTGCTGCTTGCTGTGCTGCCTGCAGCACCCAGGACACTGTTGGCTCCTTCAAAGTTGTCCCCTGGTGTCATCAGACCCCTTGGAGCACCTTCACTGCACTTCACTCTTTAACAGAGCACAACATGGATCTTCCATCTGCCTGGCTCTCATAAGATGGACACCATGCTCAGCAATAACTTGTAAATCTTGTAAGTACAGATAATACAAATACAGCAGTAACTATGTGATTAGTTGGGTTTCAGAAGCAGTTTTCTAGGATACACATTGTAACTCCAGGGAAGCCTTTCTTTTAGGATCCTAATGTTGGCATATATTAGAGAACTACAAGCTTTGAAGAGCTTCTATATTGTCCATTGTGGACATTCAGAAAACATAAGTTCAGCCCCAAAATGATTAGCTATAAAGTAGCATAGGTGGTCTGTCAAATCTGTCCTTCGGAAATTAAGAACTTTGTATGTACTCAGGTTATGTTTTTTCAACCTCTGTCTGCAACTAGAAAGATTTCTTTGGGTGAAGGACAACTTGAGAGATTAAATTCTGGTATTACCACATCTTGTTTTTAAGAGCAGTAAGGGAAACATCGAGGGTCTCAAGAGCTCGTAACACTACTGGTTTAAATTTTTCCATATTCAGTGTTATTCCTGACAACTCAGGTCCAGAATTCCTAAAATTACATGAGAATCCCAGCTCTCACAAGAAAACAAATGTGAAGTTTTACCTCTTTACAAGCAAATTAAAAAACATCCCCAAATTCTTAAGGGAAGAATCAGGGTTTTTTTCTTGCCCCAATAATGAGACCTTAGTAGTGTGAGGCTTCTACTTTTTTTCCAATTTCCCTTCCCCCAGCCCCAAGTCTCTGGCCTCATTTGGAGGGCAGGAAACAATTAAGAGATAGGCACACACTAGTCAGAGAGCCAGGCTCCCAGGCTCTTGTCAGGAATTCCTATGTCACTGGAAAAAGCAAAGAGCAAAAAAATTGCCACACTGAAGCCAAACAACTAGAAGTCAGAAAGTAGTAAAGATCTGGGAGTCTACTGTACTCAAGTGTTAAATTAACAGTTTCATTTTTATCAGTATTTGTTTTGTAAAGCTTTTTTCAGTCCAGCAATAAGTTTGAACAGTTGTTTTGCAAAGGGTTTACTTATTTATTTTGACACAAAGGAAACTATAACCAAATGTTTCCCTGACAAAACTTAGTGGAGTATTTTGTATATATATGTATTTCAGTTTTAACATTTGGTTATTTATTTTTTTTTTATTTGGCTTTCGCTAACCTAAAGCTGCTGCCAGTCAGAGTCAGCAGACAGGACAGATCAATCCTTGGGAACTGCAGGAATAAAAGGTGCGGCCTAAAGAAAGAACCACATGAGCAAGTGTTTCAGTAGAACACATCTTTCTGTGTCTAAACAATTATTTACTCCCTAGTCATTTTCCCATAACACATTCTGTGCTAACACCAAAGACCTTGGTCTTTCCTGCTCTCTGCATTGCACTTGGCTTTAAGGGACTTCATTGTTTGCAGGTAAAGTCTCAGGTTTGTCATGGTGTATGCTATGGTGGGGGCAAAGGCAAGGTTGAATAGCTTGTAAGAGATGTTTAATAAACCATCATGAAGCTACCAGCTGTGGCAAGAGATTGGAGTATAGGAAAACTTTTCAGCAGGGGGCTGATGACTGCTGGTTATTTATCAGCGAAAGAAGGAGGGAAGAGTTCCAGCTCCTACTCCAATCCAAGATCTCTAATCCTGAAACTTGCAGTGCACAAAGTATTCTCACACTTATACACCTCATTACCTGGCCTGTCCTAGCCTCCCAACAGCCTGAGAGAACCATGAGGAGGCAGCCTTCAGCCCTCAAAAAAACCACACAGCCTGTGAATAGGCATTTGTGCTTTATAATTATATTTTTAAGCAACTACATGTTTCAATGCACCGTACTGTATTTGAAATATTTGGCACAAAGTAGTAAAGGTAACTGACAGGAAAAGCCTGGGAAAGGATCATTTAGATTAGATATTAGGAAGAAGTTCTTCACTGTGAGAGTAGTGAGACACTGGAGCCAGTTGCCCAGAGAACTGGTGAATGTCCCATCCCTGGAAGTGTCCAAGGCTAGGCTGGATGGGGCTCTGAACAATCTGGTCTAGTAGAAGGTGTCCCTGCCCAAAGCAGGGGTGTTGGAACTAGATGATCTTTAAGGTCCCTTCCAACCCAAACCATTCCATGATTCTATTAAATTTACCTTTAAAGAGAGATTTTGGGCTCTGGATTTTCATGTGCTTGTACATCTATTGATAATGCAAACCAGGTGTCTTCAAAAGTTTGTCATTTGCTATTTGCTATTAAAATACCTTGCAAAGCTCACTGTCTGATGAGAATAAAATACTTTAATCATTAACAGCTAGGATAATGATAAAGGCAATTATAAATTTAAGCTTCTCAAAGACTTATTGAAGAGGAATAAAGCATTCTAAATGGAATTAATTGCATTAACCTTACAGGTCTACAGAAGTACTGTAGCATATAACTTTCACACTTATCTGCATATGTTATCCCCCATTCAATATCAGCTTCTCAATTACAGCCACAGAAATCTGAAGTATTAGACCTGAATTCCCACTTCACTTTTAAGACTCTCAATTAAGGCATGTTCCCCTTAGCTGTTTGTGCTGGAATGTGCAAACCAAATGGCAGTCCTGTCTACTTTTAGGAAGTTTACATTGTGTCCTGATAAAAGAGGTAATTACTGCCATACCTTGTAATATTTGAGTGGAACACCAGGAAACGTCACACTTTAATCTTGAAGTTAGTACTGCCATTAGAAAGGAGCCTAAACAGTGAAGTTCAAAACCTTTTTGTTTTCTTGAATTTTATATATTCTCTTATACTGGATTTTGTTCTTAAACCCTTCCCAGAGCAACTGAAACTCCAACCTAAAAAGCCTTCCTGCAAAACGCACATAAGACATTTTCAAGTATCAGTTTGGCTTTAGGATACTGTCAGATCCAGGTGTTTTAATGGCCCTTCCTTATAGGAATGACCATTTGCAAAGCAAGCAGAGAAGTCACTAACTGGGAAGTCTATTCAGTGTTTCATAACATGAACTGTAGCGGTTGTCCCTGCACTGCAGAGCCAGCAGGGCTGGAGGTGGCAGATGCCTGCCTGGGCACAACAAGCCTGACTCACACCACGGCTGCTCAAGCTCGAGGGGTGCACAAGGCCCTCCCCAGTCCCACAGCTTCCTCAGCTTCCTCACGGTGCCCACAGGCCAGTCCTCCTTCTCCTGTGAAATGAGGTTATACAGTCCAGTCTGTTGATGGTACTGAGGTATCCTTTTCATATTCTAGCTGGGAAGCTTCAGCAGCAATGCCTTCTATATTGCTCCTGTTAACAGCAAGAGTAGGGAAGGAAGAAGAAAAGTCTAAAGGTTGAGATCAGACAAAAAAACCAGAGGAAAGCAGGAAAAGAGAATGAGCAGAAATGCTCACCTGCTCACACTGAGTCCCAGTCTGTGATACACAATTGACAAGCATCGCCTTATGGACTAATACCCTCCATATTTTATCCTTAGGCTGCATAAAAGTTCCCACTGAAGTGAATCAGAGATATTTTCAGGAGTTCAGCCTTTACTGTGAGCTTTATCATGGGTGACTTTGGTTTTCCATCTAAGAGAGATGAGATTCCCACAACAGATTTTAGATTATCATACAGCCTAAAATTAGTAACTTTCCAATAAAATAATAATAAAAAATTTTGGAAAACAAACCAGATTCTGAAACCTTTGCACACAATTCAGCATAATTTCACTGATTTCAACTGTTGATAAAAAGATACGTTATGTGAGGAGGCACCGTATATCTGTGTTTCCATTTATATTAGAATGGTTATCCAGAATAGAAAAATGTTTTATACTTAGAAAAACACTATATCTGAGCAGAAAAAAAAGACGTATATTTAATTTTCATCTAATATGAAACTGAGCTAACATTCTCTCCAGCATCAGCTGCCTAAAATGGAAAGTTCACAATCTCCCATAGGAATAACTCTTTCTATACACTGAACTGGCCACTGCATTGTTCCCCTCTACCACTAGCAACAAAACAGCTTAATAACAATGAGGCTGGTGTGCTGGCGTAACTAAAGCCCGAGGGTGTGTCTAGGGGCCAAATTTTAAAACCCTGAGAAGTGAGAAGATAATCTAAACAAAGGAGTTTTTGAAGGCTGTACCCTCCCCAAAAGCAACACGGGAAAAGGCATATTAATGCCTCCCTGTTTGGCACCTGGCTCCCATGGACAAGAAAACTGTGGGCTTAATTTCTCCTTATTTTACTACTAACATTTACACACAGCAGGGCAGTGGTACTGATCCCCTCTAAACAACCAAAGGACATAGCCTGTGGGGATGTAGAGGACATCTGTGCTACACTGAGTACAAGGGGAGGAGGGAGGCAATTATTTCTCCTTTAAGCAATACAGAAGAGGGTCCTTGCTCAAGGGACTCTCACTTGGTCCTTAGGAAGCGTTGTAAAACGGAAGGAGATTCATTAACATAAACAGAATACAGTGCAAGCCTTGTGAACAACACATGAAATGGGAAAAGTGAAACTGCAAAGAGACACAAAAAAGCAAAGGAAGGGAAGAAACTAGACAAGTAAGGAGTCCCCAAGTCTGGGAAGAAAGAGGATTCTTGGCTAAGGGCAGAAACCACCAAGTATCTCAGCCTTGCACGTGCTCATACATCTGTCATTTGCAGATTGTTTCCCAATAGTTATGACTGGCAATACTTCCCAAAGGAAAGTAAATATAGGTCAATTGGGATTCCCCCCCACTCCTGCTCCTCCAAGATCTAATGCACTAAAATAGTGCTGAGCTGCACTTTCATTTTCCCTGACTTGGTAGCCTGCCAACATACAGAACATTCCTTTTACGGCAGTGAGTTTATAACTACAACGGTCATAAACTATTCTTAAACGGGTCCTTTCTGAGAATCACGATCCTTTCAACATCTTGAAAAATTTCTCATCTTTTCCATTCCAGGCAGTCCTCTCCAGCACAGCGGTAAAGATTTAATTGCTTCTGGTGCTCAGATGATGAGATACAAGTGTTCTGGAAATAAGCTTTTAATTTAACAATTCCTACTGGCAAGCCCAAAAGCTTTTTGTGTTGCACACCAATAAAGGATTCATTCTCAATACTAAAAGAGAGAAAAAAAAAATTAAGAACTTCTGGGTTACTGCTGTGAATAGAACTATCCAAGGGGTACCCTCGCACTTGAAGACATGAAACCCATTTTTGCTACCAGATTGGTTTGAGTAGGTATGTCTCCCCCTCCACCACTATTTGCATTGTCAGGCTTACTAACACAGCAGAGATAACAAGATTTCCATTCTATTTTTAATTTGGGAAAAATCCCATGCATCATCTAGCAGAAGGTTAGATACAACTTCCTTTTATAGCAATGAACAGAAGCCCTTCAACAGAAATTTCTATTCTGCTTTTCTGAAACACCTTTGTACTAGCTTTTACTTCTCAATGAAAAAAAGAAGACTAATTTTGAAGGTTAAACAAATACATCGTTTGGAATTGGAGTTCTTTTAAATTGTGTTACACAATACTCTGTAACTCAGCAGACTTTTTCCTCACCTTACAAAGATTATTTGCCTGGGTAATGATACACAATAGATACATGATATGAGCAGTTTCTCTTAGGTAGAATATCTCATAAATGAAGCAAAGATAAAGCCTCCAGCTAATTGGTACAACTTAACAGGACTTCCAACCAACACAACAAAAAAGTACACTCTTTTCAAAAGAGCATTGTCTCACTTGTTCCACAACGAGGCGAGTGCAAACCAGCCCTGCAGTGGTTTGCTGAGCGTGCACTCCTGACCCACATGGCACAGACAGGCTGCGGGAGGGATGAAGGAAGCTGCCACTTCTGCTGCACAGAGAAACTGAATCCTCAAACATCACAGACCACTTAAATTTGATTACCCTCTTTTATGAAGCATTGTAAGGAAATGTAGATTTAACACTTACTAGTTCACTGAAGGAGACAAGGTCCCTGAACACATCGGAGCCAAAACAGTTGTGATTCCAGACATGATTTTGCCCTCCAGTTTAATGAGTTCTCAGAGTAAAATCTGTACCAGTGAATAAAAACTCCCAACACTCCCTGCCACAGCAGGAACTAAGGCATTCTCAATGGGTGCCATGGAGTTATTACAGTGTATATAGGAAATTATCCACAAACAATCAGCAGGTCTTTTGCCAGCAGATTTTAAAGATATTTAAAACTCTTTTAATTGAAAAGATAGTTGGTGCTAATATCTGTCTACATGTATATGCACATCATGTGCCCATAGATGCCATGCACCCTACTAGAAAAATAAACTTCCAGTGCAAAAGACACATTTGTCTTGTTTGTGTCATTTCATCCATTCTGCATTCTTCAGCACAAATCATTTGAAAGTTGAATTATCTCCCTGTATTTGTATCATTTCCTACTTAAGAAAATACAATTTTTAGATCAGACTCTGAACCAGACCTGAGTATCTTGTACTTTGTAAAAATGTTTTTAGGTAAAGGGTTTATAAAATTTAGTTATGATCTCTCTGTCAGGTAGGATAACTTCATTTCAGAGCAATTCAGGTAGTGGTTTCTTTTTGTTTGTCATCCCAGCTGCTAGAAAAGCACTTCGAGTTAAAGGCATCTTAGCTGCCAATCTCTCCCCAGCAGTCTCCCTTACATGGAAATTTTCCACGTGGCTTTCTCTGCAAACCAATACCGCTCCTCACCACCGAGCGGTGCCAGCTCCCTTTGATACAATCACACACTGCACGGCCCCGTGAGTTGTCCTTCAAACATCATCCTCAGCACACACGGCTCTACGCGTATGTCAACAGAACAAAAGCATCCTTTAAAAATGTACCTTTGATCACACAGATTGTGTCACGGTGGTATGCAGAGCAGCCTTATGAATATACAAGGAAACCTCAGCCTTTTATCCAAAAATATTTTTGAAAAATTATAGCATATAGAAGCTCTGACATTGCACAAATAAAATAAATAAATAAATAAATAAAAGAATGCCGTACACACTGCAATAGGAACATTTATCATCCAAAAACCAAAGAACCTTTATGCAATTGGAAAAAATCTAATACATAACAAAATAAAATACTATCAAGTAAAATAGAAACTCCTAAGTCTTCTCTTGTCAAGGGTGTACTTTTATTTTTATGAATAGCAGTGAGAAGACATTACAGCAAGTAAGGAAAGAGTATAACTTAAGCTTTGAGTGAATACCGAATGTCAGTGACTGAAAAGTGAGAGCAAGGAAAACTATTTCTGTCCTAACAGCAATAAATTTGAGTCAAATATAAAGACCACTTGATTTTAACCTACTACCCAAATTTTCTGCCATTTAATAACCAGGATTATATGTACATCTATTTAGGTAATTACAGGGATGAAAATATTTATTCAAGACTCTCCTTCTTACAAGAGAAAATGTCATAGAGTCATAGAATCTCAGAATGGGTTGGGTTGGAAGGGACTTTAAAGATCAGCTGGTTCCAACTCCTCTGCTATGTGCAGGGACACCTTCCACTAGACCAGGTTGCTCAGAGCCCCATCCAGTCTGGCCTCGAACACTTCCAGGGATGGAGGATCTACAACTTTTCTGGGCAACCTGTTCCTGTGCCTCACCACCCTCACAGTCAAGAATTTCTCTCTAATATCTAATCTAAACCTGCTCTCTTTCTGTTTAAAGCCATTCCCCTATGTCCTGTCACTCCAGGTCCTTGTGAAAAGTCCCTCTCCAGCTCTCTCGGAGCCTCCATCAGGTACTGGAAGGGGCTCTAAGGTCTCTCCAAAGCCTTCTTTTCTCCAGGCTGAACAAACCCAGCTCTCTCAGCCTGTCTTCATAGAAGAGGCGTACCAGCCTCTGAATACCTTCCAAAGACAAACATTTTCAATGAAAAACGTTATGTGGAATCTGTGTGAGTTGAATTGTGATTTTTCATTCCAGCACAGTTTAAAAATGCACAAACATAGCATTTTATTTTTTTAATTAGCTAAATATATTTACATTGTCTGTGCAGCCCAAGGATCTGCACCTTTAGGCACCCTAAAGCTATTTTTCAAATCTTGAACAAAACAAGTATTAATTCTAGCAAAACCTGCTTAAATTATTTCCCTTCTCTTCAATTCTCTTTGAAGTAGCCAAAACATGAAGGTGTCTCTTCCAACTCTTTTAATCGATTGAAAATATTTATTAAACTTTACATTTTTGTCAATCCACATTTCCAGCCCTAAATGCATTCAAAAGGCAAAAATACCCATCCTATACCCCTCCAGCTGGACTTGCAGTAACCATGCAAAATCTTTTCTGCAAAAAGCACTTACCTTTGGACAAAAACCCCATAAATACTTTCTCCTGCTCTGTTAAAGCAGACTTACAGCAGTGCCACACAGGTGTGCATGGGGCCCCCCCAAACCGTGCTGGTGCAGCTGGGGTGGCACCGGTCACAGGGCAACAATGCAGCCACCAACTTCGTTCTCCTCTTTCCTCAACCTTCAGCTACTTTCAAGGCTTTGTAATTTAGCTTTCCTCTGGATCAATATTCTAAGATAAATGTTGACGTTTTCTTTGCATAATCCGTCCCTAAAAGTGACATCTGTTCCACTTCCTTCAGCAGAGGCAGCAGCAGGCACCCACAGGCAGCCCCCCCGCCGCAGCCTGCTGTCAGGAACTTCATTAAGCATTGCCCCAAAATGCAGTTTGTTTCTGTCCTACTTGGACTCGTGCTCCAAATAAAGAAAATCCTGCACTTAAACCATTAGGGCTCCTCCTTCCTGTCTTGGTCCTGGTATTTCACACCACTCTGAGATTTTAGAAATTCCTCAGCCTCTCAGCCATGCCCCAAGAGCATCCTCTGACCCCAGCACAGAGCCATTCTCCTGCAGTTCACTTCAGCACGTCTCAGTGAGAGCCTTCAGCATCCCTGATCAGGATAAAACAACGAAGGACATGCCAGCTCTATGTCCACCTTAGGTATTTTTGAAATAATAATTACTGATTAGAATTCTGATATATTTGCTCAGTATGTTATTTTTATAGCCTTGGTATGTATGTACAAAAAGTTTCACATTATCTTACAGTTATCTACATGTTTGGAAATTCTATGTAGCTGCTCAGCAAAACAAATAAGAGAATTAATAAACCATAACCTATAATCAGTTAAGCCCATCTGCAAATTTCACACTTTGTAACCCCATACAAAGAAAATTAAACACACACATCAGTTTATCAGGTTGGAAATAGGACTGTTTAAGAAACAGCAGAGGCAATTGCCTGAAGTAGTTGCAGTGACTACTTTCAAACTCGAAATCTCTTGTGCAGACGTTGCTCTGCACAAAAAGCGTCAATGGAGCTGTCAAAGCTTTTTTTTTTTTTAAAGAGAAATCTTTATCAAAGTCTATCCAGCTTTCCATCTCATTCTTAGGAACTGCACTTCAGGTACTTTTAGCTGAATAAATATGAGACTATCAGAAATTAGGCACACTAATGTTGATCACTGTATTCCAGGACGGTGGAGCTATCCTGTGCACCTGAAATCTTTCCCTAAAGTTGCTCTTCCTCTTCTGACAGATTAGGAAATTTATCCTAAGCATTTGGGAAACAAGGAGGGGAAATTGTCGAGAACAGAGCACGTACCTTGGAGGATTTTTAAAAGGTTTTTGCCTTTACAAAATCTCAAGAGGAAGAGGGTAATATCCATTTTTAAAAAGGAAGAAAAGACTGACTGGTGAATTACATGGCCATAAATCTATCTTCAACACACAGAAAGCTTTTGAAACAAAATACTAAACAATCCATAAATAGGCAATCAAAATTAGAAAGCAGTAAGCCACCACGATGGGCTTGCCAAAATCTAACCCCAGAACTAACATACTTTTCTTCTTTCCTTGTACTCTACAGGCAGAAGGAAAGCAGCAAATCAAAGAGACCTCAAATATAAAATACTTTCAGATAAAGCAAACTGGAAAAGCACCTTTCTTTCAGATCAAGGTCCTATATCACAGGTGCAGAGCTGCTTGAATAAACACACTCGTTCAGTGCTTCTACTGACCAGGGCCAAAACCCAGCAAGTAATCCTACTAAAACTGCAGAGACACCAACCTGCAAGGAGTGTGAAACACCCTGAAGAACTAAGCTGAACTCAAGATGGTCTTAATAAATTGGAGAAATGGTCAAAAACCAGCAAGATAAAATTCAGTACAGCCAAGTACAAAGAATCACATTTGGACTTTAAAAGAAATCTTCAAATCCACAAAACAATCAAAAGTAAGAATGCCAGATTAGCAGCAGTACAGCAGAAAAGGATGTCAAGGTTACAGTGACAATAAATAGAGCCAACAGTGTGAAACTATTAAAGAAAAAAAAAGGCAGATAACAATCTGGAGTTTATTAAAAAGAGAAACATAATACATGACAGGAGGGACTGGGAAGGAAGTCTGGTCTGCAGTAGCAGTGAGGTATCAGTTGGAATATGCTCCTGGTTTGGACTGTAGGACAGAGACAATTGAGGAAAGCCCAGAGGAGAAGTAAAAACAAAAAGAGCGGTTTAGAAAGCCAAATCCCTGCAAAAATTTTTAAGCATTTGGCTTGTTTAGTCTACAAGAGCGATTGTGGGAATGGGATAATGCTCTGAAAATCTTCCTCTCATCTTAAGTAGCATTACATCACTCAGCTGTTACACTGTCTTTATTACTGCCACAGTTATTACTTGACTGTCATTAGAGCAAAATGTACTGGTCTGTAATTCATATGTAACTGAGCAACAAAAAGGGCTTGTTTTTCCCCAGACAGCTACTGTATTTCACATTTTAAGACTTCACGGGAAGAGCCTAGAGTCTTGCAAAATATCTATTGTAATCCTTCCCAGCATGGTTCAACAACTGCTAGAATAAATTGGTACAACCAGCACCTCTCTCAAGTTCAGAGGCAAGTAGCAAAGCTGCCTTGGTTTTGGATGAGGGATGCCAGGTAGCAGTTTAGATACCAGGGGCATCTGGTGGGTCCCTTCCCCAGTGAGCCATTAATTTGCTACAAGATCTTGTCCCTTTCATGAGCTTGCCTTTAAGTAAAAGCAGGAGTACACAGAACAAGCATGCACACAGACGATTTGGTTTCTCTCATGAAAAGAGATGTTAAGAAGTGTGCTGTCAGCACAGTGTATTTTTCCACTGTGTACACAAAGGATCTGATGAAACGCTGATTTTAATTCTGAAAAAAAAGGAAAAAGTGAAGATACAGTCTAAAAGTACATAGCAAGCAGTTAAGTATTAAGGCTTTGACCAACAGGGCTGATTCTCCTTTTCTGCAGCCATTCAAAAGCAGAGATGATAATGCTATAGAAAACCCAAATCCTTTTATTTGTGGAGTTTCTGAATTTGCATCTCAGGCCTGTAACTTCACAGTTGACTGATCCACCTCTACTTTTCCACCTGTCCCTGAGCTGGTAGCCAAAGCATCTGCTCCTGTCTTATTCCCATCCCTCTCTCACACTTGTGCTGTGGCTACTGGCAGTGCTGTTGGTGTGCAGGAGTGGGAGCCCAACCAATCTGACCTGCAAGCCTTGGTTTCAGCGTTGTGCAGACCGGATCAGTGCACTACTGCATCACTCAGTACAAATGAGTACAAATTCGACTTGAACTGAGTGTAAGCTCTGACTGTTCATCATTAGGACACATTAGGATGGATCTGAATTGGCTTTATATTTAATATCAAGCTTCCTCCCAGCAGCAGGATGGTGACAATCAGACCCAGGTGGCAAAGCCTGCTTGTAAATTTAACCATTTTTCTTAGCCAACTGAGCAACTTTACATCAAGCCAATGCTTGCTCTTGAACCAGCTGCAGGAAAGCCAAGGCCGGACTCACTGTGCTGCATGAACTGAAAGAGACATTCATGCAGCTCTCACCCACCAACCCACCTTGAAGGTCCTCAAAGTTGCTAAAATCACCCACACTCTCTGTGCAGGCAGCTGGAACAGCCTCGCCTGCGGATTTCCCTGAGAACCACGCACCGGGGAACGGAGAGGAACAAGAACAGGGCAATCCTTCAGCCAGAAGGAGCACTTTGTGGGCTGTTTTCTTTTGGCAGCAACTGGCACAGATCACTTCCCCAGGAAGCTGCTAAGGTTCCATGTGTTGAATTTTTTTTTTCCATTTTCATTGTGTGGTGAGAGTGAAAGTGGTGGCATTTGGCAGCTACATTAAATCAGCACTATTGTTATTCCCTGGTAGTAGGGATTTGTTTTCCATCAGGTGAAACGCAAAGGCGTTGTCCCCTTTTGGAAGAACACAGAGTCAAAGAGACCCATGGGGAAATACTTCCAAATGCCATGCACAACATCACTCTTAAAATTTCTTGGATGAGGTAGCATAGCTTCCCAACAAAACAATGTGTTAGCACGCTATGTACATTTTGCTAGGCTGCTGCCCACAGTTCAAAGAAATCATCAATCCTGATGTTCGGATGTTACTGAAAGGAAAGAGCAAACTGGGAACTCTACAGAAGTCCTGTCCTTAGACTTTGTGCAACACTCAAAAGCTGAATCATGTTTAAATCCAAAATTTTCTGGAAATAAAGAAGTACTTATGCTATTAATTATTTTACAAAACAGTGCTAAACTATAATTTAAGTCTGTGAGGACAGCAAAACTGTTTTAGCACCTTATAAGTGTAAGTATTGTTCTTGCCTGTTTTGGGCTAGTATTGTTCAGTTCCTCAGATCCTAAAGTCCTTATTGCAAAAAGCCTCTTTATTCCCAGTTTCAGTTGCTAGGTTGTGTGGTTTTCAGATAATGCTGAACTGAGGTTGCTAAATGAGAACCAGAAGGCTGGAGCTAAGCAGATAGATTATAATTTCCAATTACCTCACCATAAATGGGGTTCCCAAAGAATTCTTCTACCCTATTTTCAGGCAAAAGATATAGATCAGCATCTTCACAGACTAAAGCCACAAAAATCCCTGTTAAAACACACAATGACATTCTTCATCTTCTGGTAGAAGTTAATTTCTTTTTCTTGAGTGGTTGGTTTAAAATGACTAAAAACACTGTTAGTTGGTTATGACATTCTTCACCTTCTGGAAGAAGTTAATAATGCAGTATATGTTCCCTTATTTTTCTTAAGTGGCTGGTTGAAAATTAGTTTAAAAACACCGCTAGTTGGTTACACATTCACAAATTGCCACAGAGAAGGACTTAAATCTTAAGTTTTGTGCTTTTTTTTTAAGCTAGTACATATTAATAGCTCACTGAGAACCAAAGATCCTTCTGAGGGAAATGAAGCCTCTGAAAAGATAACAATAAATCCTACCAAAGCAAGGTGAATAAGGGAAGGGAAAGTTAACCTGTAGCCACTTTTTACTCAATAAGACACTAAAAAAAAATGCCCCAAAATCTCCCAGATCTTTTGTCATTCTGTTTAAAAGGCCTCTGTCTTGTGTGGAGAAAGTAACCTCGAAATAATTCCATGTATGGACACAATTACTCCAGAGCAGGAAACACCCTATTTCTGCCTAGCCTTGAAGTTTGTTCCAAAATAAGCATACCAACTTCAGAGTTACTCAGGGAAAGATAAATGCACACCTGACTTTATTCGACAGTAATTCCTAATTACAACATCATAAACACACCAGGAATTTGAGGGTCCTTTTTTGGGGGCGTCTCTTGGCTAAGGAACCCTTAAACTAGAGATAGACCAAACTATAATTAGGCTGATGTTTATCCCACTTTCCCATCAGCTAAAGCCTCCATAGATTAAGTTCATACATAGCCTGGGTGCTGCTCAAACTGCAGCTTTTAATGAAAAAGAAAAATAATAGAAAGGGGAAAAGAAGGTCATATTCCCTACCTATGACTAATATAATGCTGCATGTAGCTTAAGAGTTGCTCTGTAATGAGGACACACTCACTTGAATTATGCAGCTCAACAAAGCTATCTCCAAATTGGATGGCTTTACTGCATTGCTGGCTTGTAGCAATGCCAGTCAGATGCAGACAGGCAGACTTCTTAACCTTCTGTCTGAGAAGATTAAATCCTTAACAGAGTGTTCTCTTCTCTCCCCCTACTGACTTTTACTCCCCCATCTTTTAAAATAAATAACAAAACAACCGTTAACAACCCACCTAATAGAGAAATTCCATTTTCTAGCATTTCTAATGTAATAAATAGGCTGGATCTCCAATGATACAGAAACAAGTATCAGCTTACAAAGCTGACAAAACATGAGTAGGTAAACAAGATCCTCCCATACCTTCATAAATAACAGGGCAAAGGACCAAATACCTCCCTCACGTGCAAGTTGCCCTTATTGAACAGCTGCAAGGAATTCTTATGGTATGTACAAACAAAAAATAAATTCTTACAGTATGTACAAACATAAACATCTGAATTAACTAACCCCTGTGAGAGCGTGTAACTGCTACCACTTGGAAAAATGAGCAAGGTCATCCAGTCAAAAGACTTTATTTTTGTCTAGGATCAACTGCTTTATGTGGCTTTGCTACCAAATATAGAAACATTACCCCATCTACAAAGGCACTGTTTTTAAAGATTGTGCTTTTGGAAGAAAAATAGGATTGTTTTTTCCTCCTAAAAGATCTTTCCAAATGCATATTATAAAGATCCAAGGAACATCAAACAGGAAAAGGACCAACCAACCACATTCTGGACTGAACTATACATTATTTAACTCCACCAATTTCAGTGGTTTTAACAAAGCAATGCAGAACTTTATTTTTTTAAAAATTCCTTTTTTAATCTCAGAATTCTAGGATTATTTAGCAACTCTGGTTAAGGTGCTGACCATATTTAATTCCCTACATAAATTTTAAAAGACAGTAGAGAAATACTGTTCTAAAATAAGCCATGTCTAAAGCGAGGCAGGCGATTCTTTTAGAAACTATGAGCAAACGTCTGATTAAGACAACAAGCCACATGGAAACTACTCCCAGAATCAGACTTAAAGGGCACTGTTACCAACCAAATTTGGCAGACAAGGAATCGTGACGAACTGCAAAGGCACGCAGCAACGTAACAAAAAGTTGGGAATCATCAGCAAATAAGACAGAAAGCACTTGTGTTTACTCAGCGAGGGCAAGAACATAAGCAGGACAAATTCTAAGCATTAAATTCTGGATTCAGATGAGTGGCACTGTGCCATAGTGGGAGCGGAGATGGCTCTTCCATTGCCATAAGCAAGCCATATTAGTAAGGCAAAGTATCTGGGTATTGCAGATTTCTCATTCTGACATCTTTCTGTCCAGAGAGCACATTTTCAGAACCGTTTTAATAGTAACAACAGAGAAAGAGCTAAGAGCATGACGTATATAATGTAAGGCTCTATACTTTCCTAAATGCTGTGTTTAGGGTCAGAGCACTTACAGAGATTACCTTACAGCATTTATCACTAGATAACAGTTGACATCTGGCCTTATCTGTAGATAACTACTGTTAGATTTACTATTTTTAATACACAGTTGTGCTTGTTTAAGATCACTGCGCTTTCAGACAGTGATTGTGCTAGAAGTGTGATGACTGAAAATTCAGCTCAAGCAGAGACAGTATTTATAGCTAATTTGTCAAATACTACAGGAAGCTTAATTAAGTCTCATTTCTGTTTCCAGGAATATTAGGATGCACCAAGTACAGCTACATCGACTTGGGCAGGGGACAGTAAGTAATAAATTATACTTTATCCTTTGCATCGATTGTATCTGTCAGAACAGTAACACCAAACAAACCTAGTCAGCGAACACACTGGGCTTCCTTAGAAAAACACAACCAAATTCTGAGCTCATTTGTGAAGTTTAAGCTCCTTTTTTGACCCAGCGCTACACAATTTACCGAGCTGGCGACCGCGGCTGAACTGAACTCATTACGCACTCGGTCAAGCGCTGCTTCCCCGAGTCAGCTATTCCGCTGTGCACCCCGTTTCAGAGTCAGGAGCTCCAGCTACAGCGCAGGACAGCCGGACCCAGGGGCTGCGCCGCGCCAGGGTCCAGGCGCTGCGGCGGCCACGGGAACGGCACAGCCAGGATGCGGCCGGGATGCGGCCGGGATGCGGGGACGACGGGCGCTGGCAGGGGCTCGCTCCGTGACACGGGGACCGACTCGAGCGA
>VWZT01016185.1:947627-992867 GCA_013397055.1 Pachycephala philippinensis
CCTCGCCCTTTTAAAGTGACGTTCCTGCAGTTCCAAGGAGAGCCCCGGCCGGAGTGCTCCGGCCGAGCGGAGACAGCCCCGCCGTGACCGCCAGCTGCCTGCGCGGCTCCGGCCCACGGCTCCCATCCGGAGCCAGCTCCTGGCCCCGGCCGCGAAACTACGACAGCGCTCAATGCCCACTCTGCCTACTTTCCAACACGGAGGGAACTGAACGACATCGAACTTCTCCCTCCTCCTGCTCCCCTTCCCACGGGACAGGTACACGTATGCGGGGCAAGTGAATGTACATAATGGACTTACACACCCTTCTTTGTTCCTCCTGTCTCCCAAACCTTCAACTTGTCGCTAAAATAATTTTAAAAGAGCGTTAAGATAATGATGGGGGGAAAAGCCAATCTTATCTGTTTTTTAGTCTATCAAAATCCGTTTGATGGCTTTTTGTATCTCAAGATACGAGAAAGAGGATGAAAGCTGAGGTTAAGGTTCTTCACCCCTGTCTTTTAACAGGTCAGACAACATCGCATGTCTGCAACTCAGGAATCAAGGTAATGCTTTGCACTCCCTGCGTACAAAATCAGGACAAAAGTCAAGCTTACAGACAGTTAAGTGAAGTGAAGCTCTGTGTGTCAGCTCATGGTAGCACCTGTTCACATCTTAACAAATACTAAAAATTAGTTAGGTGGCTGTAAGAAATTAATCTCCCCCTCTGCCCCCAGATGAGAAAAGCAGTTGAGTCAGAGACACCCAAATATCTAGAAGGTGAGACACATATAAAAACCCCTAATAAACCTTTAATTCGAGTCTGTTTTGGTTTTTTGTTTGTTTTTACAGGATAGGGTGACAAGTTACAACAAACATCTGATTTTTCTCAAATGTTCAGATATTATACATATTCCCCTCTGTCTTGCAGGAAGGGATATTGGTCAACTTAACAGTTTAAGGTAAAATAAGCTGCATAATAGTACATATTACAATTAAAATGTACAGTGTTTACAAGAAATATATTTTAGAAGCAAGATAGATGCATTTGCATCGAGGCGACCTTTTAAAATGCCACAGCTATTTTTACATTCACTCTTGCAACAGGTCACAAGATGGGGTCACTAAGGTCAGGTTAACAAATCACTATGATGCACATCAAATACAACAAAATTAGTTTATATACATATATATAATACATATACATGTATATTATACATATACATATATGTATATAGTAAAACTCATCAAAAATCTACCAGTCCTGGCACAATCCACTTACCCATCAAAAATATGTACTTATCCTTGGTAAGTAGAATTCTGCATGGCTGATTATATATTATATATACTCATTCATTAGCATCTGAGACATAAAACCGAGGATTTAAAATTTTTCGGTTAACAAACTCTCCAATAATAAACATGGTGCCCACAAAAGCACAAAGGTAAGGCACAATAGGATTTCCTGTTGCAGAATAGTGTGCATCATGTTTACTTAACCGTAAGAAAAACGTGCATTATTTGTGCAAGTTCATGCTGCAGATCCATCATATCTACAAAGTAAAGTGAGTTTCAGTAAAATTTGTGGGACTGGTGTGCTTCCAGTCTCACCTCCTACAGGATGTTCAGCTGGATAAATAGGTAAAATTGTTGTAGGAGTGGGGATTAGTAAAGCCAATAATCTTAGATTTGCAACTAAGCTTCTCAGCAACAATTTTGTACTTCTAGGTAAACATAAGTAAATTTACAAGCTTGGAATCACAAGATTTACTGTCAGCTGCACTAGTTTGCATGAGCCAAAATTGTTGCAAGGAAGTATGTACCTTTTAAAATTTTAACAAATAAATGGTTCATTAAAACATGTTATAATGTACTGGGAATGTCACTTAATCCAATGGTATTTTGTCACAGCCCTGACACTTGTAATAATAAATACAGCTTTTCACAAAATATTTTTCCAGTATCTGCCAATTGTTTCTTTATTGCTCACAAATTTGAATTCATTACAATTGGTATCAGACCTTTCACATAAAATCAGTCAGGTATTTTATATAAAACCTATAAAAGATATTTAACCTGTATCCAACACTTTTAGGTATTTGGCCTCTTGTCATGGTACAGCCAAAACCATATAAAACAACAGGTTTTGAATAAAATAGGAAGCTTATTTGCTGCTTCGATGCAGACATCCTCACAGAACATAACCCTTTTTGCCACCACCAGCATTTACATTTATATACAAAACCCAGTACATCGGCATTCAGTTCATCTTCCCTCACATTGATATGCAACCACTAATGCCAAATTCACTTTCCCCATACCCCAGCTGCAGAAAAAGATTCTTATACAGCAACAAAAAACTAATATGGACTGGATTTTTTTTTTAACTTATTCACCATCAGGAACTGTAGGTTGCTTGTTACAAAATACCCACAAGATTACTTCACAGGAAACTATGGAAATACAGGAAGTCTTCTTTTCTCCATGCTTTTGTATTATCAAAAACACTTCTTGGTGCAAAAATACAGTCACCACATCTGCAAATGTATAATGAAATCGGTATTCCTCATGCAAAACTTAAATGCATTGGTTTACTATAGCCCCGGAAAACTTCGTGAAGCAACTCGTTTTCTTTTTTGTCAGCTCAGTATTACTGCCTCATTGCTAAGTCCCTTTGGAAACAAGATTTCTGGAACGTTCAAACTTTTATTTAATTCATTAAAGTATTACATACAAAAAGCACTAAAAAAGGAAGACGGCAGCCGAACAGGAACATTCCTGTTGCAAGTAACAGTCCTAACAGTTGTAGAAAGTTTTCTCAGGAACTTCCCTGAGAATTAGTTGTGCCTGTCCGAAGACGCAGATGTGACATAGAGTTCATGTGTTTGTTTGATGGCTTCAGTGGAGTGTTACAAGTAAGAGCCTGGGGAAAACGATGATGATACCGATCTAGTCGCAGGTATTTTACTGTTACCAGCTTTCCTATGAGGCAAAGAAATAGGAAAAGAGAAATCTTCTAGTTCAGTATTATTGCATTTTGCTTCAAGATGTAAAGCACAAGTATGTCATTACATCAAAATTAGTTTACCAGTTTTTTTGTTACTGCTCAATACTTTAGACACAAGACATTTCACCATTTAAAAGAACTCCAACTGCACCCATCTTCTGTAATTTCTACCCATGTTTTGTTATAAACTCCCATTCCTTACCATCAAACCAAGAGCCATGTAATGCCTTGAAAGCCTTTCCAGCATACTCCGGGGAGAGACACTTGACATATACACATCCCTAAGTAAGAGAGAGAGGGGTTTGGGTTTTTTGCAAGTCCAGCTGAAAAGGATGAACAAACTATTAAGATATTACTGGAAAGACACTCACCTCACGTGAATTTTTGTCTACGGCAATATGAACAATTCCATCATTATCACTACATTTCTCCAAGATTGCTTCTTGAATTGCTAGGTGCCAGTGATCACCTATTTCCCTAGGCAAACAATGAAAGATTTAATGCATTAAATAATTTTTTAAAAATTCACAACATTCTCATACTTCCCCACTGAGTCTGGTTTCTCTGTAACTTGACATAATTTTCTGGTAAATGCCTCTGGGACGGATTTAGTACTTTTCCTACTGAATACACAATAAATTGGCTCCTATAGTCCACTTCAGAAAATTCAACCCCAGAAATCAAAAGGAATAACCTCTATTTGGGGGGTGGGGTGTTGTCCTAAAATGGGCTTATCTAAATGATAGATTGATATTTAAAAAAACGTGTTTCTGCCTTGCATAGTAAATGTCTAGAACACACAACAGAGTCTGCTGCTGTGATTTGAGGGTTCACAATGTACAAGTGAACGAGCTGGACAAGTTGTTCCCTTGATATGTGTCCTGACTTTTGGCAGCAGAAAGATGATTATTTGCTGTGCTAACAGTAATAAAAACAAATTAACTGGTATATTCCCCAGATGATTCTCAAGTCAAGACAAAAGACCTCTTTCATGGGGCTGCTTCTAACAGCTACTGGTGTATCGCTGAAAAGAATTCAATAATTAATTAGTGTGCAGTCACTTAAAGAGCAGCTAAAACTAGTTTTATTAAACATACCTTGCACCTACAGAACACGTCAAAATAATACTTGACAATCTAATCACAGACACTGGTACATTCTGTGTTTTAGGTGGTCAGTGAAAGTATTCATCCCTTTCAGATCTGGGACAAGAACATAAGCCTCCTTCCTCTAATGATACAAGTAAATTAACAGTACAGTTTGGCTTGCACTGAGGGTTTTGGATTTTTTGTTTGTGTTTTCTTTAAGACAACTCGAAGGGTATGATAAGAACTATTTCCTTAAGCAACAGTCCTCTGAAAGACAGCTCACAGAAGAGGAATGGGGTAGGGAGTACAATACGGAATTGGATGAAGTATCCCACTATGAATGTAATCCAGCAGTCCAGTAATGGAGCTAGGTCAAATTCCAAAAGAAAAGGTCTACAAAAAGTCAATGTATTAGAAGCCACAATGTTCAAAACAGCTGACTGGACATAGACGTTAAAGACAAGCATCAAAGCACAACAACTCCCAGTCTATAAATGTGGGGGCTTTTTAATGCACCTGTTGGGCATGGACTGGGTCAGTATTGAAAAACACTGAAGCTTACAGCAAAGATAAAGGTTAAAAAGGGAGATTGTTCTGACAAAAATAACATCTCAGTAATTAGTTTCATTAACAGTGGACGTTTTGAACTGCTAACATTCTGAAACACGAAAGTAGCCAATACAACATACCAATAAATATTACAGTGAAGCTTCAGGAATGCACTTACTTCAGTACCATTTAGACTAACCAATATAGCTCACAAAGTCTTCTTTGAAGCAAGGACGACAAGGATGTTGATCTCCCTTAAAATTCTCTGCAAATCTCATGTTTTATTTAATCCTCCTACAGGAGGATCAATTTGCTTCAAGAACAACACCTAAAATTTCAGTCTTGCTTGCCCTACTGCAACCCGAAAATTATTATAGAAGCCACAGAAGCTGGTGTCTTCGACCAGTCATTAAGTCTCAAAGCCATTGAGAAAAGGTTTTTAGAGTACTTCTCTGTGCTAGGGGTAACACTGTCCCCAGCTAAATTTGCTAGCAGCTTTTCAGTTAACAAGGCAAGGAACTAAAGTAATTAAGTGTGATTAGAAAAAAGGCTGAAGAAATACATCTAAACTTTGCAATCACTTGTGTCCATACTCTGACATCCCCCCCATCTCCTGTTACTCCCTGTCCTAATCAATAGGTTTTATTTTCCACTCAACTTCTTATATTCTTCAGTCCCAGCCATTTACCCTGTAAGACATAGCATCTTCATTTTTGCTTTGTATAATCACATTGAAGAATAATTTACTGCAGAGAAGTTATTGGAGTCCTTGTATCTCCTTAGAGTGGACAAAGAGACTTCAAAGATTAGACAGGATTATCTGGCATAACCACGATGTTATAGTTCCCAACTCCTACCATGATCTAGTCCAGAGCCAAAGGGGATATAACAGAATAGTGGAGCGGATGAAGATTTAAAAGACTACCAAAAAAATTAATTCTTTTTCCTTAACTCTTGGTATATGAAACAAGGCTTGTTACTTATTCATACACAGTACATACTTTAGAATTATGGGAATTACATGAGCATTAGAAACCAGTACTCAGCATTAATTTGTTCCCACTACAAAAATCCATTTGCTTCAAAATTAGGCAGTCACAGTGCCATAAAGTAATAAGTGATTTAAATTCAGCCTTTTAAATGCAAACTGTGCAAGCTCTGTAACAGTCCAAATACTCCAGAATATTTAACAATACTTTAAAAACTTACAATCTGTTGTCAGGCCACATGAGTCTCCTCTGTCAGCTGATACAATTGAACATTTACAAATTTAATTAATGGAGAAAGATCAGACATTGCTCCAAATAGTTTGACTATATGCCACATCCTTCAAGAAGTGAGCCAAAGACACAGAGCAATACAATGAAGGACAGAAGACAGACAGTTAAGTTTTTTTATGTCTTCTCATAGATGTTAAAAGAAACATTTTTTTTTATAACCCATTTGTTTGTTTTAATATATCCATGTTTCTTCACTGCTTCCAAACCCCTCTCAGAGGAAAGAAATGGACTCTTCCAAAAGAATACAGAAATACAGATAGATAACTGGCTTTACTTACATAACTGGATCAAACATATTGCGAATCTTTAGACATGGTGTCAAGCTGTTCGGTGGTGAATTTCTTCTATCTAGATGAAATGCTAAAAAGAAAAATAAATTCAATTCTAATTATTGACAGGCATTGAGTTAAAAAGTGTCAACTTTATACATTAATACCTTTCTGGTTTTACTCAGAAGAAAGTTTCCTTGATATATGAAAGAATTCAAGCAAATCAAGTTTTGCCCAGTCTTTTACCACATTGAAGAAAACATGCCATATTTAGTTGAATTTTTTATACTTAAAACTTTTACATTTAAGGCACTTTCTTATATCCAGGCCACATGGAAGGAATTCAGGATATTTTTAAAAATACCATATACTTGAAAAGAAAGGATTTGCATTACATCTCCATGAAAAGACAGATATACCTAACAACTGGAGTAGATTTTTGGAACTGCAAGTTAACCATTCAGTTCTAACTGCCTGATGAATTTTCATTTCTTCCACTTTTGGGGCAATTTGCTACCCATCTGGCTAATAAATAGGGAGACCTTAAGATAGATGTTGCATTGCATCTGTAGTGCAGTAGCATGTCAAGAACACTCTACCAGGACAGGGCTTTTGTAGCCCTAAATGATCACACATAATCAGAAGCTTCTAAAAATCTGAAATGAAACATACCAGAGGATAAAACAGATGTAAGAAGAAAAATCAAACTCAAAAACAACGGAGTAACTCAAAGCTGAACAGTGCCACAAAATACATTCTGAAATTCTAAAATAAATATTAACTTCTCTAAAGTTCACAAGTTCTACTTGTGGGAATCACAACAGAAGACTGTACCATGAAAGAAAGAATCAAGGAGCACTTCAGATTCAGATAAGGCAGCTCCATGCCTTGAGAAGGGCTGCAAAAGCAGCGATAGAAATGAAAGGGGATAGCCTAGGAAAACAGCTTTCAAGGCATGAAGGAAGTTTTACTTTGAAGATCGAGACAAGTAGATTCAAGAGTTTAAACATAAGATTTAAAATCTCAGCAAGACAAAATGGTATTCCAAACTGCTGCTAATGCTTCTCCTTTGCAACCCCTACTTTAGAAAAAATTGACATACTCAAGATGTTAAATTCCAAGGGTTAGAAGTCTCTGTTTTGGGCAGATGTCTGTGCTTCTTACTGCTAATCTTTTAAAATCTTGCAAGTACATCCAAAATACGTGAACACTGCCGCTCTTCTGTATGTCACCCAAACAAAAACTGTGTCACACAGACAAAATTCAGTCATGTGGAAGGCACTGCTTGTGAAAGACAAGCACTAACCAAGAGAAAATTCACTGCCTGGAAATATGGCATAGAAAACCTGCTTCTTATGCAAATTCCCAAGACAAAAAATAAAATACAATTACCAACTAGAAATTAGAAAATGTAGCCTCCAATTCTAATATCAAACCTACTGCAAGATCCCCAAATAATTAAAGATGTTCTTATTAGAATATACATGCACACAGAGTGCAAGTCACCAACACCTCTAACAACTGGTTTTTTTCTCCTTGGGAATAGATTTCTAAATATGCTGGTGACACTGCATCTATCTCTGAGCTGCCTATAGTTTAAGGACAAGTCCTTTTTCAATAGCACATGGTTTTGTAAAGTTTTTTGCCCCTTATTAAAAATTATACATAGGGTATACAATAAAAACTTTACAGAACTAAGCAACATTGAAAACTATATGGACTTACCTTACTCATGTAGGTTGGCTCCAGCAGATCAAGGGAGGGGGGTGAAATGTCACCAGCATATTGTACACTGGGGCACCACACTATACTTACTGGAGAAGGTGATCTGATCTAGGGTGGCCTAGTCATGGACCTGGACCTGAAAAGGTGTGGGGTTGAGGAAATTATGTGCTGATTGTTTATAACTAGGTATATTCAGCACATGGTTTTAATTCAAGGATAAAGAATGGTGAGGTTATTTGCAGAGACCCTAGACCCAGAGGATCAACATTTCTGCAACCTGTTTATGAGCTAAAAAAAACCAAACCATACTGATATTTACGACAGTGGCTACACCACTGAGCTATCCAAAAGTAACCAAATGGGGAATTCACCCTTTAGTGTAGTTACCTATATAAACCAAGCTTTGCCTGTTACAGTTTCTAATAATTTTGATGTCCTTTTGACTAGAAGATCTCAGGTGCTTACTGAGATAACTTCAGCCAGAGCATGCCACCAGCTCAAGACTAAACTGCTACCAACTTAATGTAACATCCTACTGGTACAGCAAGTGTGCCCAGGGCAGTGAAGCATATGAAAATGAAGATGAACTCTGGTTTTTTCTCAAAAAGCTTTTCAAAATCATGGTAAATTAAAAGTAATTTTTGCAACTTAGATTGAGCTTTTCATGTATAAGGGAAAAAAATTACTGTGGAAATCAGTGAGGTAGGAAATTAATGATAGAACAGTAATAAGCCTTAATATGTACACCAGAAATGGCACCAAAAGGGGAGCTTAGAGAAGACACAGGCAAGTTAATGCTTTACCTACACAGCAAAACTCAAAAGAGCATAGTTAGCTGATGTCTCTTGAACTTCATTACACATCTGTAACAACTGATTCTCCTCCTCCCCCAAAAAAGCAAGTTTCAGTGACAAAGCTGTTCAGAATACAGTAGTGATTATTTGAAAAGTTACATTGGTGTGGAGCATACAAAATATTCTCAATAAGAGCACAAGCAGACATTCTTGCAGGACAACAGTCTAAGCTACACACTGATTAAGTAAGCATCTCACACCTTTTTCTACACAGGTCTCAAGAGTCATACAAGAGGAAGATAAAAAGGTAGAGATGAAATAGGAAAGCAGAGGCACAACTTCGCGCAGTAAGTCACTGGCAGGAAAAAAATTCAGGACTTTCATAAATTCCCCTTGGGGATTACTGAGCACTTTCAAGAAAAGGAAGCTACTTTTTATTTCATTCATAATATACTTTCTTTTACTACCTTAAACTGAATATCACTGTATCATTCCAGATTCGAAGAGCAGCAGCAGCTAAAAACATGTGCTTTTATCAACCCTTTTTCACTGTGACTGGAATATGTCTATGATGGAAGAAGTGTCTCTTCCACTGGCTTCGAAATGAACATTGAAGAGATTGTAGTACAGCTTTCTATGCCCCTTGAATTACTTATATATTATTGCTAAAGGAATTCTCGAGTACCATCACCATGGGTTACAAGACAGCCCAACGGATCTTTAGATGTGAGTTTGATGAACCTGATAAGGCTAAAGACTCGCATCAAATATAGGTAACCATGTTTCTTAAGAACAGGCTTTTTCAATGTTAAGCCATGGATCACTGTCATTTATTGTGTATTAACCCTTCTTATCAAAGGCAAGAACAAAAGGATAAAAAAATTATCTGAAAATATTGAAATTATGCCCTTTCACATAATATGAGGTTCTTTAATACACATGGAAGATACCGAAATAAAAATCTTACCAAAGCGAAGAGTATGGTTGAATCAAGGTATAATATAGTTAATTCAGCTATAGAAGACAAACATAGGATGGATACAGAATTTTACAAGGAGCATGAAATCCAGTTTTCTTGCAATAGTTAAGAGTAGAATTGTAGTTTGGGTTTTTTTTGTTTGATTGGTTTTGCTTAGAGAAAGGATTATGTTCTCACAAGCCAGGGAGGAGGGGTGTCATTCACAAAAGGTAACAGGTTATCTTCCATGCTGCAGGATGAAATATCACCCTAGATGTGGTTCTTCAGAGAACCTCTTTATCTCATCTCCAGAGCTGTCAAGGAACTTTAGCTTCTGCTGTTAGCTTAGCTACACTGCAGCCCTGCCTACCTAGTTTTCTTCAGAGCTTGTTCAGAGCCTATCAAAGGCGTGATAGGACAATTGTATCTGTTCTTTCAAAAGCAAACTGAACACACTAGAAATGTGAGGCTCTCTCCACTGATTTAATTAAATCACCTGACATGATCAAGATTGTTTCTCCACTGACTATTCTCTTGTACATTATTTTCAAAACATCGCATTTGTCCATCCTACAATAAGCTTACCTATACTTTTTAACAAATACATCTACTGTATCCAGTAGGTAGTATTTCAAAGGGTTGGCACCAGAATTTATTCTGATCCAGTTAAAAAAAACCAAAAACCAAACTGTCAAAACACAGGCTGCATCCTGAAGGACTGGACAAAACATCACAGTGATGCTTAAACATGCTGCTAACAGACAGCAGACATTAGACCTCATGCAAGCTACAGGTCCCACAGTTAAAATGCACACTAGCATTTATGGATATCCTTATATACGCTAACAGGTCTTTCTGAAAAGGATTTCTTCTTCAACTGCACGTGCTCAGGTGCTGTGCTCTGCTACAGAGCACTACCAGGTCTCAGACGGTTAAAAAATTGTAACCTTGAAATTTATTCACAAGATTCAGACCCAAGAATTCATTAGGATTTTCTACATGCTGAGTCTGTTCAGGGCATAGCAGTCTTGAGGAGTATTTAGATTTATGAACTTCTACATTCAAGCATTAGAACTGGAGTATGAACTTCATTCCAATTAATGTATACTTTCAAGAAAGGAAGAAAGCGATACATACACGTAGAATTCCTAACATTGGGAAAGAAATAGCTGTGCAAAAAGCATGAGAGTTGTGCAATGGCACTATTTCCAACAGTCATTTGAACACAAGGAGCACAAAATAGAAAACGCTTCAGCCTGAGAAAACTGCCTTTGCCTGCTGACTGTCAAGAGCCCAAATAACCCATTGTCATTTCAGCCACCCCACTTCTACACCGTTCTGTTAGAGCCGAAGCATGCAATTTCAGTTCTTCGAAGATCTTTGCTAAACTTCAAGCATAACAAGAAAACTAGGAAAATTGCAACTAAAAGGACTGAAACAGAATGGATTTTGATACATCCTATTCAATAGAAAAGAGAGAGCCTAAAGTACATACTTGAAGCAACATACAGATAAAAGCCACAGCTGAGAGACTAACTTATTCTGTCCACATTTGCAATATTTGCTGAAGTAGGTATCAGATGCTCAAACTGGGATGGTACGTAACAGTAGCTACTACAGCAGCTGTCTTCCTAGGAAGTTTTGGATACTTGTGTTCTGTTTACAGTCTGGAATGTATATTCCGGGTAGCAAAGCACTGCCTGAGCTATCACACACTGAGGAGTCTACCAGGTGAGGAGAATCCAATCAGTTTTCTAACAGGACAGACTGTCATGGAGTGATTTATACTGCAATCAAACAGGACAAGAAAAACTGAGAGCAAATGAGTAGTAAATTGGAACTAGAGCCTGATGTTTCATAGCCTGTATTGAACAATACACTGTATAGAAGATTCAGATTTATTATATATATACGTATAGCTTGCAGAAGCTGTGTTCAGTTTAAGTGCTTGAAATTCAGTCGTGACAGTACTACAGAGATGGAACAGAAATACTGTTGATAAAACCCACCATTTCTGCATTGCAACTAAAGCACTTGCACATCCCTAATGCACAATGTCCTGGAAAGAAAAGGTTCCACAACTCTTGTAATAAAGTTCATTTACACATCTTACTAATGAAAACTTGGAGAAATTGATAAAAAGCAATACAGTTGCCACAGCAGAATGCCACATTACTACTACTGCAATACAATAACCACAGAACCTCAAGCCTGCAGTAGCATTCACACAGTATTTTAAAAAAAGCAGCCCTCATTTCCAATGAATTACCTAAAATGAGAAACATAATGCTAAAACCAGTAGTATAAGTTTGAGAAGTATAGAATGATATTGTTTACTTCCACACTCAGGCAGAGATAGAAATAACCCTTCTTTTTCAATTGCAAAACAGAATTCAAGTCTTATAGTTTCAATTTTTCATTGATCAAAAAAAAAAAACCAAACCAAAACCTGAAGCTTAACATGAAGAAAGGTAGAAAGAAAATGAACTAAGAAAATATGACCACTGCAGACATACAACTGCAAACCCACTAGATTCTTGCTACTTGGTTTCACAATAAAGCTGAAAAGTGACAGACTACTGCAAAATCCACGTATGACAACTGCCTTCTCTATTAAAGCAAATGCTTTACACCACAGTTTGAAAAACAGTTTGAAAAACAAATGCAGTGTAGAAAAACATTTATGACAGAGCTAGAACATCTAACACTACTAGATGTTCCAAATGCACATTTTCCTAGTTGAGGCGTCTTTCGTCCTGGCAGTTTCCCTTTCAAAACAAACATCTCTTCCTCCTAACTTTATCTTTAGGCACCTGACTGATAACAGTAGGAAACTCAAGTCTGCAAGATCCAATTTACCTGCTGTACATTACTTCCAGTAAGTGTAAGGCATGTCAGAATTTGACCAACTAAAGAGTATTTTTTTTAAATTCATGAAAAGGAAGAAGTGACTCACTTTGGCTAAATGCCCACTGTATATTTCTCAGTATCTATAAGAGAAAAGCTCATTTCCCTTGAAAACAAGGCAGACACAATGCACAAAAAAGTAAGTTCATAGAACAACATAATAGAGAAATAGCACTGACAGTTCACAACAGTCCTTAAATGCATGAGAGAAAACAATCCTTTCATGGTCAAGGAACAGAGTACCATTTATAAGTTAGATGCAGAAATTAAGACAATTATAGTTGGAAAATGTAACTTCAATACCTTGGCCTTGCCACACTTTCGACGGTATTACTAAAATCTTGTCACACGCTGCAGAAGGTTGCATCCACTTCCAAACCAAGAACTCAGCACCACCTACTCTTTGTGTCTCTGTACGAACTCTAGATTCATTTGCTGCAAGAAAGTCAACTGCTCTGTTCCAGACTTTATTCATCTTCCTCCTTAAAAATTAAAGCAAGAAATACAAATTTAGCATTACAACAACCTGCATAGTTGACATCCAGCGTGTAAGAGAAATCCAGTGCTTTTCCTCCCACTTGTGTCAATAGGAATCTCCAAAATACAACACTGTGCAATCTACTGAAATGAAGTTAATGGAACAATTTATTTTTACTGGTTTTCCCTCCTTTCAGTACTTCTAGTGAGAACGTACCTGTCCTGAGGTGGTATTAGAGAATCACGCACATGTAAAATTGGCATGTAAGGCTGCAGCTCTTTATTTTCTGAACATGCCTCGCTGTGACTTCTTAGAACATCTGAGGACACCATAAAAAGAAACCAAACTGGTAACTATGTAGTTCACACAGACATTAAGAAAGTATCAACTCTGGCAATTAACGACTAGTCTGAACACCCCTCCCAATTTCAGTAGTTAGGTTTTCCGGCATTTTGAAACATCGTTTTCTCCAAACCATTTTTAAGGCAAATTAACACACTGTGCATCCCTGTATCCCAAATAACTTTGAAGTAAAGGAAGAGAGTTCTTACAGTCACTCTTGATTGGTACTTTTAAGTGTTACCAAAGATGGCCATCTTTGAAAATAAATCCTTCCACCTCAACAAAACTTGATTTGTAGACAAAAAAGGCAGGAACATGGTTAAAATAGAACAGTTCTGATTTCTCTACCATCTCTGTATTTACGGTGACTACCATAAATGAAAGTAATAGAACAATTTAAATAAGAGCTTAAAAATTACAAACACAACTTAATGCAAATGCTGTGGCTTCAAGTAGAAAGAGGGGATTTCAGAGCTCAGTTACGCATACTATTTTAGTAATATAATTTCTGCTCAAAGTAACTAATTAAAAAGCTGCTTTTTCTATGAAAAACCATTAAGGATGGTATTGAGAGCTACCACACATTTTTGGAGTGGTTATTTTAACTGAAGTTAGCTGAAAAATCAAATACAGAAAGTAACATGTCACCATACCTCAGTAAACAAACATCACATTTATATTTGTATTCAATAGTAGGACAAAATACTACCAAGTCAATGGCAACACAAATTATAAGCTTTATGTCAAAAGCTTTGATTAAGTTTAAAGAATGGGGAATTAAAAAAAAAAAAAAAGAGAAACAAAACACATGAATCACACATTGGACCAAGAACTGTAACAGCACGACCACTGACTACTAAACAGGAAGAAACGTAACTGAATTAAGACCAGTACTTTGTAAGCTTATACAAAGCTGATACAGATACATCAGACACAACTCAAGAAGCCATACCTATGATTTTCACCACCATATCATACATCTGCTTTGTTTCTTCTTCTTCTTTTGCCCAACGGTATTTCATGTAGTGTAAGACTCCCCAAAGCATTGCTATACCTGCATTAACATGCATAATACTCTTTAAACAGTATTAGAGCATTGGATATTTAACAAAGTTTACAGGGCATACTTCAGAAGTAGACTGAACTACCTAACAAGCACTGTACATGCCAAAGCTAATGACATACACTGTGCTTGCTGTCCGTATTTTATACTCTAACACAGAAAACAAACTCTTCCACTTTGAAAAGCAGTTACTTCAAGAAAAACATTTCATTATTCTAAGAACAGCTTAGTATCCCAGGACTATGATTTGAAATTTTACCCATTTGTGAACAGAAATAGTTGAATAATTCTATTGGAAAAATTAGAAGTCATATTAAAAGTCACATAAACTGACAATTCAGAACATATTAAGATTTTAAAATGCACAGTATTCTCAAATCATAGGCAAGTCACATGCATTACATATACCGGTCAAAACAAATTAACTTGGACTGCTTCAGTTCCAGCTACAGATTTGTACTTATTGCAACAAAGTACTTTATACTCTTTTTCTATTACTTTTAATATTATTCCCAAAAAGGATAATCTGGTTAGGAAGGTCAGCAGCATAGGTGAATAAAGATCTTACTCCTTCTGTGTGGCTGAAAGCAATGCTACACCCGTGATCAATTAAGAGTATAAGAAAATGTAACTCAAACCCACATATACACAAATTATAGTTACATAGTTTGTTTCATACATCATTGACTGTAAGGCAATGTTAGCTGATATATCAAAGAGACTGATGGACATCATTTTAGGCCAAAATGAGTGTTAGTTAATAACACATCTAACATTTATGCAGTAGTTTATTTTTTAAAAGGTGCCCCATATTAATGTTAATTACACGTGAGACATGAGGCAATTTGCTCAGCATGACTGAGACCAGTGGTTGACTTAGATACTGATTTTCATCTCCACATCCCAACTCAGTCTTCATATTGACTGTTATCAGAAAGACAGCAATCTGGGACAGATTGCCTTTGATCCTTTTGGTTCATCAAAAGGGTAGTGAAGGCGGTCTCCAGTGTTCACTCATAAACATGAGATTGTTAAGATACTGGGATAAACGATTTATTAAATATTCAATAAGTATGAGATGAACTCTCAATTTTCAATATTTCTATCCAACCGCATGGAAAGGAGTGAAGTGTCTGTACTCAGCTGTACCCTATTTTTATGCTGCATAGTTTTCAGTATGGTTCAGAATTAAATAAACTTGGGAGGAATTTGAAACTTAATTAGAGAACTATCAAAGACTAAATTAATTAGTCTTACTGAAGGATTAGATACATTTTTTTACAAAACAGTCTTAGAGATAAAAATTTTTGGTAATAACCATGTTGGATATCCAACTTTTCCTAAAACTAGGAAGATCATCTTTTCTGCAGTTACTTTTTAAAATTCCTGGAACAACAGTGAAATATCCTCAAAATTAGGGCTATCACCTTTTTACTGAACATTTTGCTTTTTCTAATCAGTTCAACATGGAACTTTTGAAAGGCACAAGATATTGCTCTGGCAGGGGAAAAGATAGATTTCCCAAAGAATGAATATGTTCAGCTGACTACAGAAGCAGATGATAACAACCAGTGTGGAAATACAGTGGTGCAACAGAAATGCAAATCAAACCCCAATTTAATCAAGATACCAACAGAAACTTTAAGTTTTATGGCTGAATAAAAAAACTTTCTCTAAACATGCTTTTCCCCATGCACTTAGATAAATACGAGTTACAACACAAAAAGGTTGACTGTTTTATTAACTTACCCCAAAGCAATATTGATAATCTGTGAGTTACATTAACAAATGCACGGCGAAAACGACACCTGAAAGACATCTTTGGACTAGTGGATTCCAGATACTTCACATCTGTCACATTAATGACATCCATCTCATTAGGGTCATTGCTGAGACACCTATTCAGAAAACACACAGTACTTACGAAAAAGGATACATTCTCTTAGAAGAAATTAAGTTAAGAAATAAACACCACTTACTTTATGCCAACATCTTCCCCACTATTCAAGATCCATTGTAATGATGTGTTAAGTACACTTTCATATTCTGGATCTAAATTCTGTCAAAATACAATATTAATGAGTAATTTCATAAATAACCAGGAAGTTATAATGCCAAAATAAAATTCAGATACTGCACAGATTAGTAGTCAAAACTATGTTATTTTGTTCCTGATTCTTCAGCTTTTGAGTAGGTGTTCACTGCATAAAATAAATCTATTTATGCTGTGAGCAGTTCTTAGACTCACCAGCATCCCACAAACTAAGGACTGTTTGAAAAGCCAAGCCACATACACTGTTTTATTCACAACTCTAACCTAGAGCAAAAAAAGATTATTCAGCCACTAGGCGGCAGTCACTGGAAATCTACTCCGAGAGTCAAACTCCAACTAGATCCAAACTCTGCTGGAAATGCCTCCTATAAAAGCAGTTCCATGTTCCGTTCTTTTTTAAGAAGCTTGAGTAAATATAGTTCTAACTGATATTTTGAAAAAAAATCCAGTGTTTGTAGATCAAGAACTGACATCACTATATAGACACTGACTTCTTAAAAAATTATTTGATATCAACTCTAATAGGATAACATTCACTGCCATCTGAACTAAGGCTTTCTCCACAGCTCACCTTGCATGTTCTTTTGCAGAAAGAGAAAAGTGAAAATGGAATTTACTGTTGTATTTGAAACTATAGCCCCCAAAAAGTTTTACTTTCATCTTTACTTTGAACCTCACATAATGTAACTGGCCTAGAATTCAAGCAAAAGTACTTAAGCAAAGACAGTAATGGTTTTATTTTACCTTTGAGATTAAAGTATTGAAACTTTTATCACTGAACACAGAAATTTTGCAAAGCAACTGCAGGGTTAAATAAGACTTCCTACAAAGCAACAAATTTTCATATTAAATTTGAGCTTCCTAGCAGAGTTAAAACAGTTATGGTAACAGCCATCTTCTTTCAGCTTAACAGACAGGCAAGACAATCAGTTCTAGGACATCACCTTAATTTTTTCCATAATGCACTGGTTTTAACAGATGTAGACAGATTATTATTGCCAAACCATAAACCAGTGTTAGCAGCTTCTTTGGGATGCTCTAAAGAATTGCCCCTTTTTGTCTACTACGTAAAGGTTTGCCAAAATGTAAAATTTCTATACATTTGCATATTAAATAAATCAGTTTAACTCCTCCCCATCCAATCAAAGAAATCTTATACTCTCTGCCTCTTAAAAGCTTCAAGTAGTTTTCCACTGTAGGGTACACCAGCGAAGGCTAAAATAAACCCTACAGCTGTCAAGACAAGGCAAGAATCATCTTTTATTTGGGGAGTGAGGCAGGGGAATGACAGAGAGTGGGATTTCATAATACTGCACAGCGATCAAATTAACAAAAAGGCCTTTTTTTGACCATTTCTATTTAAAGCATCAATGAACGGCCTCTCCAAACAGCTGCTGCCTGTCAGGCTCCTTGTGCAGATCTACACATCAACCTTTCTTTACAAAGAAAGGAAAACAGTATCCTTTTCTACTAAGTCTCAAAAACCAATACAGTGATTTCTGGAGAAGCTTCTAGATATTTGAGTTTTATAAATTTATTATTTTCATGTTGGTCAACTATTTCCATCAATCCAAATCACAACCTGGTGTTTTAATGAAAGCAGAAAAAGCCCTGCATGTCATTGAAGCACTACTAGCTACACTTTCATTGCAATTAAGTCAGTTTCTTTCGCCCTCCCTCTCCTCAAATGCTCACTACATCCCCAAATAAAAATCATACGTAGCATCTGTTAAAGTCATCCATTCCAAACATTTCCAAATAATATTCAATACTGAGTCAAATTTTAGTCAATACATTAGACATGAAACCAGGCCTTACAATTTGTAACTTATACAAATCTTCTATATAACCAATGAAAAATACCTCATTTGCTTACTTTTAAATATGCAGCTGCCTCCTGGACGGTAAGGTTTCTTTGAATAGAGCTGCCACATTCATGTTCCCCTGGTAAAATGAAAACTTTTATTTTGATCTATTTACTACTGCATTATATAAAACAAAATCACCTAAACACAAGCATATGGTTAACAAAATTTACACAAGCAGCAATAGCAGCACAGTAATTCTCAGAGGTCCCACTGAATATATGGGAAAATCTCTGCATGAATTTCTCCTTCAAAAGAAGTTAAAAAAACCCAATGATTTTCAGAGCTAATAATATGTACAAATCACATCAATACAACCTCATGTGCTACTCAGAAAGTGTATTTCAGTATTTACACCAAAAGCAGAACAATAGGTAGCATGAAGAATTATCAGAAGGACATTACCATAAAAGTTGCTGTACCCTGACTCAGCTTCCAGATAATTTCCTTTAATTCTGAAACCTGTACTATCTTTTATAGAGACCAAGTTTCAGTTGCAATACATCCATAGGATTTCAGGCACTATGAAGTTACTACATTTTAGATTGGCCCAAGTTATTCTGATAACTCGTTGCTTTCCTGAACATACACAAAATCCCACTATGGCTTGAAACGGGTGCTTTTACCATCCCCTAGTGGTTTTGGAATGTGTGCAGAAGTGGCCAGGAAATAAGACTTATATGCATAGTCATTCCTCAGAGCAATGTGCCATCATCTCCCTGGTTTTCTTTGCTAAACCAAAGGTACATGATTCATGAAACAAAAAATAAGTAGTGAAAGTAGTGACACTCATATCAACACAAAGCTATACAGAAAAGGGAAAGGTCTAACACCAGTTTTTCATCTATCACTAGGCCATTATTTCTGAAGAACTGTCAGCAGTGGCAAGTCACTTTTTTTCCTGATATTTCTTAAAAAAACCCCTAAATCTTGGCATCAGTAACTATGCTTTTACTGTGCCAAAACAATAAAATAGGAAACAACAAACCCAGTCTTTCACTGGGTCACGCCTGCCTTACCTTCTTGAATCTATGCCAAGTTGTACTATAGCAAGGCTAAGCCAAAGCTATAGCAAGGCTAAGAAAATTTAAGATACTTGTGCTTATATAAAATGTAAACCTTCACTTACATTGGAATATATTTTTAAAAGAGCACTTTCAAGTATTAATTCCCTACACAAACAAGAACATTCAAGGCAATGTGAGCAAAAGTTAGGAAACACTAGCAAGTTATGGAGAAGCACCTTCATGCCTCATTCATTTGGAGTTCCAAAGAAATATGTGTTTCTATGAAGCCAAAGTCCTTCTCAGACTGCTGAAGTTTTGTTCAGTACACTTCAACGGATTTAAGAGAATTTGGCCTTGCAAGCATATTAGCATAACAGGGATGCTCTTACTGTTGGGATACAGAGAAATAGGAACAGCGTTTTTAAGAGCACTCATATGCTAACTGGCCTAGAAGTGCTGCTGGAACTGCTGCTGGAACTGTGTGCATGCATGTATAAATAATCAAGTGCTGAGCAGAAAACTTTAAAAGTTGTTTAACTTGAAAATTAACATGCAATGTCTAAGACTTTCAAAGTGCCTGAATCTACTGTAATAGCAAAACTAGACAGATCACTGCTGAAAATGGACACCACTTTCACAAAAACCCACTCTAATTTTAGAACTCAGCACCTGAATTGGAGTTATGGGCTTTTCTTGTATATAATTTAGGCAGACTTTCTTTTTGTACAGCATAAACTGTACAGCCTGTGAATTTACATGTGTAATCATCAATGATTTCATGTTTCAAGATTAGCAGACTGGGAATAACTATATATCATACTCATACAGTCTCTGGTATAAACATATTATTTTAAATCTAGAACTGATGGAATAAATACAACCCAAAACGTATCTCTGTAAAAGCTGTATGTACAATTTCCATCAGATATTAAGTTGTATGATATAAGCAAGTCTGACAGGTATTCCTGCATTTAAGATTTTTTCCTTGTTTGGTAAGACCTGAAGTCTTTCTAGGGTCTTTTTAACCCAAAGAAAGCATGTCAGTCATACTTTGAACAAAACAGCTTGTGAGAGAAGGGAGATGAGACCCTTCTGCTAAGAAGCTTTCCTTTGGTTGTTTTTTTAATTATCTAGACAAGCAGAAAAGCCCATTTTTGAAATAAATGAAAGAATTAAAAGGGTGAGGTTAATACACAGATGAGAAAACAAACCAAGCACACAAGAAGGAGATAGATTGTGAAAAATATGAATTTTTAAAAACAAGTTTCAGGATTCATGTTGGGTTTTCCACCTTTTGAGAACACAGCATTACCTTTTACAACAGGACAAAAGCTCCCTTAGATCGGGGACTACTGAATTACTTTAGTAGTTTTAAATGCTAATCTTATTTGCCTTCTTCCAAGAACTACGTTTATGCAGCATGCAGCCAGCACACTGACTTCACAGCTTCTGGTCTCATCTTCAGAAACCAGCAGACAGCTTCCTCTCAGTCCTGCTGCTGAAATTTTTTTCAAACTGTATTCCCTCTGAACAAGTTTAACAGTTAAAAACACCTTTTCTGCCTGGGCTCTGACAATGTATAAGGCCCATCAGTTCAGATTTCCCTCAAGCAATACTGGGGCAGGGGGGAGAGGAATAAAAATCATCTTGTCTCCCACTCAAAAAAAGTAAGCTAATCAGAGTTATGGAGTTTCAGTCTTGTACAAAAAGCCAATGGAGATACAGTTTCTCATTCCAACACATCTATTGCTGAGAACCATTTAACAGCTTTCTTCTGAGAAACTCATGAATTTGAAAGCTTGCAGAAAGTCAGGCATTTCACAAGTCAGACAACCTTCTGTTTCACTGCAACAGCAGGATATTCCTATATGCCATTTCAGTCACCATGTTAGCTAATAGTTCTGCAAATGAAGGCTTACTTTGAATAACTTTGGTGCAATCATTAACCACTTGGCCTGGAAACCCACTTTCCATAGTCTGAGCCAAAAATGTTTCCCAACTGTTCCATTTGAGGCCCTATATTCAGGAATAAAACTGAAGCAGAGGCAAAAAAACTTTACACAAGTCTGCTGCAAGATACATCTGAGCTCTTTGTAAAAACTGCCCCTCTGTTACAATGCTGCGAGCTTACAGAAAGCATGGATCTTTGTGCTTAAACTTTCCTTGGGCACCGACCGCTGATCTCAAGTACAATCAAAGAACCTTTCTATTTGTTTTTGCAGGGAGGCAAGAAGTAGCACATCCCAGCAAGGATCATTAAACTACCCTTTAGCTTATATTAGTGTACTTGGGCAAGCCAGTTAAGAAGTCAAGTTATTCTAGAAGTACTACCAAAAAGCAACTAAAGCTTCAGCTCTAAAGAAATACTTATTATGTCTCAACTGCTTCTAATACAGAAACCAAGTCAGATCTCCTTTTCCATGCAGGCTAGAATATTTAAAACTGACTTTCATTTAGGCATTTAACTTATGAGCTGCAGCATATATAGGCAACAGAAATATTGAAAATTTTGAAGTATTTACACTGTAAACAATTTTCTCATTTGGTAGCAAAATACAGTGGAAATCTAGCACTTCAAGGAAGAAGTGGATTTAGCACAGATCTCTATCTTACAGCTTGGTGTGACATAGCCACCAATACAAACTGCAAGCGGTATACAAGACATTTGTTTAGTAGGTCTCATGTTTTCAGGTTACTTGCAGCAGAACACTGAAGTGAGGAGCTCAAGAAAAGCAGAAGCAGACCAAGAACAAGAGCAAGTAAAAATGCCCAATCTCCCAAAGGCAAATTCAACAGCTGAGTAACACTGCAGAACACCAGAACTTGCTAAATAGTTGTTCAGTCACTGGTTGGAAACAGCACAGTATCAATTACCTGAAAAACCAGAGATTAAGGAGAGTGACAGAACAGAGAGCCTGTGACAGCCATCAGATACAGTAGCTGACACTTGAAATTAATATTAAGCAACATTAGGTGTTTTGCCAGGATTTTCTTCCAGCCATGGATTTATCAGTAAGCCTTATTACATATGAAAGCCTAATTCACCCCTGCATCTTAAGGACCTGGAAAAGAAGGAAACTGTCTAAATCCGACAGACTGTCACACTGAAGAATGCCAGGCAAAAGAAACTGCTAACTAACAAACCCTTTATCTATAAGAAAGGATCACACCCATGGATAGCTGGTTGCCTCTTGTGAATATAGCGGTTAGATTTATTCACTTTGCAAGTCTGACTGAAAATGGATGTGATCTATTGAAGTCTCTCCACGAAAGACCAAGATATCCAGTAATTAACACATGCTGAAATAACTCTAATTTTAAAAAGCAGGTATTTTTGTTTAGCAGAAAGTGTTGGGTACTGAAATATATACTGTCTAGAAAAAGTTGCTGTTTTGAAGAACGGCTAAACCATTCAAGACAAGAACACAGAAACACAAACTTCAACTCAAGGGACAAGCATTATCTGCTCATCCAGTTCTGAGTTTCCTGTGAGGCAGACATTACTCACTGTAGGTTTGGCAGACTAATAATTCTGAGAACAGTGATGCATTAAAAGCAACCTATTTTTATATAGGATATTTAAATAATTTGACATCCTATCAGAGCACCACAGTCCAGAACAGGTATCTACAGTTGGAACATGATATATTAAGTCAAAATTAATAAACTGTTACTCTGACATTTTCTTCCTTCAAAAAACTTCATGTTCTACCTTCTAAAATAAAAACTCCATCACTTGCTCTCCATTTGAAATCAACAAGACAAGAAACTATATCAGTAAAAATAATGTCTGCTTTATTAAACAGAGCTAGAAACCAAATTTTGAGGGGACCATCTTTATGGCAGTCAAGATGTTGAATAAAGCTTAACAGAACAGACTACTTCAAGTTTCCAGACTGCCTTTTTAATATTAATAGTTATAACATGAACAAATGATTCATAGCCAAGTATGAAAAGAGAGAAACTTTTCCAAGTATGTGACAGAGAGATCTGAAAAGCACCACTCTGAGTAAAACTATATTCCTTAACTTCTCTTTTGAAGCGGTGCACTGTGCACAAGATCAACACTCTTAAATCCTGCATCTCCCTTGCGGTGTTCTCTGTTTTATGCCTTTTAAACTGCTTCCAGATATTGCACCAGGTCTACATCAATATGGAATTCAAAAATGGATGGCAGACGTCTTCCTCTCGTACCTTAAAAAACTTGGCATTGAGAAAAATTTCTGTCTAAGTAAAGATGGATTAGGTCCTTCTTCAGACTGTATGAAAGCTACTCTGCTGAGCAACCAGGTAATCTCACAATACAGCTCCAGTCTGGAGTACCACCTCACCAGAAAGGATAGTTATATTTTTTGAAAGGAAGCATTTGAAGATCCTCCTGGCCAGAAATAGCTCAATAGAGAATAATACATCTTTGAGACCTGGTGAAGCAAGCAGCTATCTTGGAGCATACAAATTCCTTCTCATAAGGCAGACAGGTAAATATCTGTATACGTCTACGTGCACTGAAGTAAGCCCCAGCTAATAAAGAAAACCCCCTTTCTTTCACGGATGTAGAAATTAGGGGCCAAACCTTTTCATCTATGCAAGTACATTGTTTACTGTATGGCCCCTGGAGGGCCAGATGACACCCTGAACAAATAGCAAGCTGTTACACTCCTCAAAAGACAGACGGAAGCAGCATGACGGTGATCTAAGCAAGGAAAAGCAACAATCACCTTGAGCACTCAGCAATAGCAGGGTCTCTGTCAGAAGACAAAGATGATTAAGAAACTGGAGCATCTCTCTTATGAGGAAAAACTGAGGGAGCTGGACCTGTTCGGCCACAAGAAGAGACAACTGAGAGGGGACCTCATCAATGTCTGTAATTATCTGAAGAGCATGGAGCTGGGCTCTTCTTGGTGGTACCCAGCAATAGGACAAGAGGCAATGGGCAGAGACTGATGCACAGGAAGTTCCACCTAAATACAAGGAAGAACTTTACTGTGTGGGTGACTGAGCACTGGAACAGATTGTCCAGAAAGGCTGTGGAGTCTCCCTCGCTGGAGATATCCAAGAACTGTCTGGATGCAATCCTGTGCAATGTGCTCTGGGACGACCCTGCTTGAGCAAGGAGGTTGGACCAGATGACCCGGTGTGATTCCTTCCAACTTGACCCATTCTGTGATTCTCTAATGTAAACAAACCAAAAAGGTGTGGAGTTTGTCCAAACACCTATTTTATTCACTGCAGACACTGTAAATGCTGTGGAAGCAAAATGTCTCTGCAGGAAGATGCATTACTGTTGCAATTTAAAGAGTATTACAGAGCTGCTCAAATTTCTCACACATTTCCTATACAGCCTTGACATATTACATTGTCGGCTTCATATCTGACACAGAGTTGCTTCCACATTTTTTCATGTTTGAGAAATGTCTGTAGCACCTGATAATAATGGAAAAGCCTTCTTGGTAAAACTTGTTGATGCAAAACAAACAGTTGGCACAAAGACCAGTAAGACCTCCTAAACACATTATGGGTTAAATATGCAAGGATGATAAAAACAGCTTAATCGTCATGACACAGACTCAGCTGTAACTCTCATTCACCAGAAGCCAAAGTTATAATCACAGCCTTAACTTCACCATTTCCTGACTGTGACGTGTAAGTCTGTGTGCAGTTTAAAGCCGCGTTCATTACGACTCTAGATAAAACCACCCTATGTTTTACTCTGAATATTCAGTAATACTAACCCTAAACACCAACTCTGACACATTACTATAAGCAGCACTTTTCATTACTATATAACTCATATAGTTAAGTTGGACTATTTTGTCTAACAAGGCAATCTTGTTCAACCACTACTGTTCACTTTATTAGTAACCATCTTATCACTGTTGCAAAATATTTTGGTTTTCACCATAGTGAATTAATGACCTTTAAAAAATCCCCATAGTCCTTTTCATATATAGCAAATTTAATTTAAGCCTTTCAACAAAATCAGATTAATAAAGCATTAAGACACTGGATCAAAAACCACACAGAGTCACAATATTCAAGAGCCTATCCCATTAACAAATATAGCAACAAAAGGTGCTACACTGGTGGAAAAAGACAGTGTAAGTGAACTAGAAACAGGATTTTGAGTTTCCCAGAATGGAACTCTAAATGGCTATCAGGGACCCAGTTGTTGCAAATCACTATCTGAGCATGGACTTTTTTGCAGCTGTTGCCATAACACTACATCACAATATTTTTTAAGTGTTACCTGCTACTTGTGCCAATTTATCATGAAGTGCATACAAGCTCTTCATCATGAGACTTATTTCATCTTCCTAGAATGAGAAAAACATATTTATGTTAAAATAAGCAGTAGTACAGATGTACTCTTTTCCATTTAGCCTCAAAATCTTCATATACCATGAGAAAAAAAACAGGGTTTACACATACAGGTAGAAAGCTGTAATATCTCACACATCAATAATGATGCAGGTAATAGATTTTGAATCTAAGTATTCACTACATTGAGTTTTCGTATCTTGACTGAAGCTAAACTAGATTGCAGCTTGGACTCTGACAGATCTGCCAGTTAAAACCAACAGACTCTCAGTAGTATTTTGATACTACTGAGAGATCAGTGAAAAGACTCAAAAGAAGTCTGTTTTGTTTGGGGTGTTTTTTTGATAGCTACTATGTAAAAATAAAAGTTTTATTTTTTATAAATGCGCAGTGACATTTCATACAAGCCATGCTAAAGTGCCATTTGGTCACACTCCAGCATAAAATTCAGAGCAAAGGAAGATTTTTGTTGTCTACCTTCAAAGTACAGTAATTTAATTAAAAAAACAAACAAACAAATAAACCACCCCCACGAAACAAAAAGCCAAAACAAAGCACACCAAAAAGCTGTGGACAATCTTGTTGATACTTCCTGCACACGCCATAATACAAAAAGGCCTAATTCCCAAAACAAGCATGAAGAGGAGATGTCATATAATCGCTACTTACAGAGGAGTTAAACTTATCAAGATATTGAGCAATTTTATTTAAATATATCCAGGACCATTTTGTATTAGAAGGAATTATTCAAAATATAAAGACAAACAACATACAATTCCACAGACATACAATTACACACACTAAAGGCTATTTTAAAATGTTGAAGTTTTATCAAATGGCTCAGACTAGAGGCTTTATCTAAAAAAAAAAAAAAAAAAGAATCCAAAAAAAAAAATTCCAGTTTGTGCATATGCTGATTCTGGTAATTTTGAAAAAAAACTAACTATATTAAGCTTAATTCCCTGATGCACTATTGACATAATTTTAAAATGTGAATAGTCTCATTTTTTCTGTAAGAAAACTGCTACCAAAAAAGCAAAATACTTATTTAATCGACCAAACAATGGACAAATTATTTCCCATCAGCACTACCAATAATCACCAGGATCAACTCTCCCTATTCTGGTACTACAAAATCATCGCTGAGATTAAGTTGATGTAGTTGATTCTCCTCAGGAAACTAACCAATCTTATTAACTCATTTCCTGGCCAGAAAACACTGAATGGCAGAAGAGAAAAATCAGTCCTCCAGCACACACACACACCACCAGCAGTCCTTCAAGTTCCATTTACTTGCTGGTAGGTACACCCATGACTTCACTAATAGCTACACTGAGATGAACATGTGAAATATTACTGTGACCAATTTTTTTTTTTTCTAATTAACGGTTGGACCCCATAAAAGAAGGAACTGAACAGTATAATCTTTGTAGCTAACAAACAATCAAGCATGCAACAGGATTACTATGGAACAGTGCAGTAGAAACAGGAGAAAGTAACACACAGAACAGGCTGAGTCCAGCGCACAAGATGCATTCTCTCTGCACTAGTAAAGTAATTTTGAAAGAATCCCCAGAATCTACCTCAAGAAATTTAATTTGTTCAAGAGATTCAGAAACATTTTGTAGCCAACACCATCTGCTTAATACTCAATTATTCACTTTTCAAGAGTTCAATCCTAGACACAAAAAACCACCAATCCACCAAACAAAAAAAACCAAAACCCAAACAGCAAACCAAAAAAACACCCCCCCAAATCCTACACATTTATCTTGCAATACTTGCTTATATACGCCTAGCAAAAGCAGATCACTATGTTTACAATTCAAGTCAGAAGAGAGAACAACCTGAATGCATGCTGCACAACTAAGAATAACACAGATACCTTCAGTGGTGACATCTCAAAAATGGTTAGCCTGATATTTCAGACAAAAAAGTGAATATAGGAACAAGTAACAGAATGGAATCAAAGCGAAAAAGACAATTTTTTAAATCCATTTTGAAGGACTTTAACCCTTGCTCTTTTATAGCACTAAATAAGATCCTGGAGTTTCATGTCAATCATCTCTTACCAGCTGGGCTTTCAAGGTTGAGAAGCCAAATGGTAATCATAAGTTAAAAACTGTTCAATTTAGTCTCAAAATTTACAACACTTTTTTCTTTTTACAACACAAATTATGTACTATTTTCACTGTATATGAAGCAACCAGCATGCCACAGCCAAATCTTGTAATCCTATTTATATTGCCCAAGATGAAAAAAAAATTAAAACATCAGTTACAAGAAGTGTATTTATTTCCTGCCAATTATACTAAAACTACAACCTTCTGAACAGTTCTATATTGTTTTTATACAATCATGTGACAGATTAAAATCTCAATGTTAAGTGGTTTTACTTACTTGTATTTTTTGGAGTTCTTCACTAAAGGGATCCTTGACTGTCAAAAAAAAAAAAAGAAAAAAATTCATTCACTCTAGGGTCTGAAAATACTAAAAAGGTATACCAACATTGTAGCTTTATGACAACACTGTAATAGTTAGATAAAAACAAGGTCCATAATAAGACAAATAACAAAGAGACATCTATTAACCTTTGCCCTAACTCTGCATTTATATGAAGGCAGTATAGTAGCATTCAGGTTAAACCAGAATTTTGTACATCAACAAATTTCACAGCTATTTGCCAAACTCTTGCTTTAATAACCCAATTGCATTGAAATAATTTGGAGGTTTTACATTTTAGTGGACAGTTTTTAAAAGGAAAACCACGTTTTTACTAACCACTAATATACACAACAAAGCTCTACAACTCAGCATTTTCTTTTAACAAGAGTGAGACAACACATTGAGAGCTCATGCACTCCCATGCATATAGGTATCCACAACACATCAAGAGTTGCCCACCCAAGAGTAGATTGATGGACAATATCTTGATTTCTGAAACACAACCATGCTTAAACTGATCAGTTAATTTAGTTATAAATGGAAAATGTAAGAGAAATATAAAGGCTGACAAACTAGATCAAATTCATGGCAAGATTTCTCATTTAGGAGAAATGGAGGATACAAAAGAAGCTAAGGACCAACTTAAAAAACAGGGTCCCCAGCCTTAGTCAAGTGTAAGTGAATAGGGATAAGAAACAAGAAAAATTATTTTGTAAGAAAAAACGAATTATTTATAAAAGAACGTGATTTTTATTAACCGCATGAACTTCAGTAGCACTCTTGTCAGCAGACAAATGTTGATCTGCTTCAGTTTTGAAAGGAAGTCTGAAGTAGGAACGATTACCATTTCTTTGCTCCTACATGTAGCAATGGTAATCCTATGGTTACAACCAAAAAATGATGTATAAAACAGCAGGACAATGAAAATGCTTTCTGAATGAAGACAGCTTGAATCTCTGTAACTTTGCAAACAAGTCTGTCCATGTGCTTGAGCTCAGAAAAAAAATAAGCATGTTACCTACCCAACAAGCCCTTCAGCTTCTTCTGATACAGCAAATGGAAAAAAAAAACCAAACCAAACCAAAACCACCCAAACACAAGGACTAGTTTTCACACACATCCAAATACTTGATTCAGATATAAGGCTAATTAAAGTTCATGGAAGCAGATGGTGAAGATTCTTGCAAACCAAGCCCTACATCACTTCATGATTTCATTCTATAGGTCCAAATTCACAGACATTGCCTACTGGATTATCAAGTTACCAACTTTAAAAAGTTTTATGTATTTCATTCATTAACTCAATAGAACATGCCCAGCACACTAAACTTTCAATCTAAATAGCCTAAAAGAGGACTAGAGAAACACCAGGTTGATCTTTAAGTTATCCAGACAAGGATAATTACAGACTCCAAGGTCAATCTCATTGAACATACATGAAATCTTGATTCAGTAGCATTTTAGATTGAAAGGGGGGTACAAACACAAGACACAAGTGTGCATAGATTTCAGTATAGCTGACTAATATATTTTAGCACTGATGAAAGTCATGAAACAAACACATATGCAACATTTCCATGCCTGCAAAGATGCAAACTGAAAACTGCCACCTGAAACTCTAGATATGTTAGGGCAGTCCAGCAATTAAGCGGAGGCTACGGTGGTGGTTAGACTTTTCCAGCATCACAATCCCAGTGTACAATCAATCTCACATTTGGGCAACTTCATATTTACATAAATATTAACACCTTGAATTTATGAAGCAAGCCAGATGAGATGTCAATGTTTCCTTCACAAATACATAGTGGTTACTGTGACCAAGAATACCGACCACCTCTTCAAAATTACTTATCACAAAAATTTAACAATCTTTGTAATTCCTTATTTTAATTCACACTATAGGATTTCCACGAAATCCCTCTGAAGTTAGTGACTTTATGGCAAGTTAACCAATAACTGAAGTACATTTTATAGATGATGCTATTTAGTTTAGGATGACTGATGCCTTAAGAGGCAAGTATGCTAAATGGAACTGCAGCAATTTATCAGCTGCATATACAATTACAACTGTTAATCAGTCTGCATTTATTTACCGCATAACCTCAATTCACTTGAGTTAATAAGGCCACTCCTTAACTTCTTCAGTAATTCCTCTTCTGAATCCACCCTTCTTTCTTTTGTCCAGAACCTAAGCTCTTACCAAATCCTCCCACATGCTCCAGTCACAGATGTAAAGTTTTCACCTACTCCAACATGTCTAAGGTATTTCAATATATTACATCAGCATTCTTGGTTCAAAAGCTTTCTTGACAGTTCTTAGAATATGTAACTATATTTGTAAGAGTGATAAATTCTTATTCTACTAAACTAAACATTAAATTAAGAACTAATTACTAATAAAAGATTTTTATCTGAACATATCTGAACACTTCCAAGGCTCCTCCTCAAAAAGGGTTTGAGACCTCTACAATGCAACAATTGCCAGCTTTGAAAATAGTCTTTCTATCAAGCTCACGTTCTAATGGGGTTCAAAGAACAAATTATCATCTACTTATACTACGAAGTTAAAACATGTATCCTTGTATCAGAGGAGAGAGGGAGTAATAAGACTATTCAGCCCTTCTATAATATTCATGCCTTTACTTCATTCCTCAGTCATCCACATTTGAGTCCTTTCTCCTTGCTAGAAAAGCCACCTCCAAACCTTTTTGCAGCTCTATGTTCCTCCTAACATTTTTAAGGCAACATTTTTAACAGAACAATTGTAATGCCATAATCTATTTCTGAATGTACAGATAATTTGATTTTATAGATGAAAAAGCACAATTGCAATGCAACTTTAAGGAGCTGTAAAGCCACAGCTGCAGAAACAAGAATGATCCCAATTAACCTGTAAGCACCTTGTTTCTCAATGTGATGGCACAAAGCATCAAACACCATCCACCCAAAGTATTCAGAGATTGTGCACTACAACATACACTTTCAAGTTAGGAGCTTCTGCAGAAGCAAGAATGTTCCTCCCTGCAAAGTATTTTTCTCCTCCTCATCCACCATGCCACAAGCAGACTAACCTCAAAACAGAAGCAGTAATATTTCCAAAATCTGTCCTGCAAAGGTGTGTTCAGTAAGCAGATAACCTAATGTTTTCCATTAGACTTATCTTCTTCTTAAAACAAATACATTAGCTGGATAATGTACTGCTACCAGAGTAAGAAACAATACTAGAAGCACTGTATCACAATTGGGCCTTTAGCCCAGCCTTTTTCTACATGACCTCAAAAACAAGTTTTCAATTATTTTACAACCCAAGTATTTTCAATGTCAGCTAACAGATCTGTAACTTTTTCTAAGTTTGTGATCAAGGTCTGACTTAATCCAGTGACATACTGTGTATGTGTCAAGAATAATTCCAAAACATTGTCTCTCAGAACTCCTAAACCCTAAAATGCCAGAAAAACACCAAACAAGTTATTGCAGGAAATGTTATTCCAGAGCTCCGTATTTCAAACTTCTTAAATAAAATAATCCTGCCTTTATTTTCCTCTCTGCAATTATTCAATGCTCAGAACAGACAAGCAGTTTTGCGTGATCATCCATCTCCATATTGCTCTAATTCAGGTAGAAACCTTCGAACCAGTACGCTAAATCCCTCTGCTTTGATATTAAGACACCAAATCATACAGCAATTCCTTCACTACAGATCATCTTTGTGTGCTTTGGAAATGGTTTTTGTATTTCTAAATGAGTACCCCATTATAGTTTGAATAGTCCTTGGCCCTGTAGATTTTGAAGAGCAGCATAATGTGCCACAAGGATTAGTGAACTCTACAAACAGCTGAACCTTTCCTTAACATCTAGTCACTTTTTCAACTGGCTCAGTTTAAAGCACTATTATTGATAATTTCCCCCTCAATGTAACTTTAATTCATTCTGTAAGTGATATAACAATTGACAACATAACCAACAATTTCATGTTGTTCGCTTTTTTTGACAAAACCCTCCTCCAAAAGTAAAATAATCGTATTTGTGATATACACTTCAGACACATTTTCTATCAGCCCTGAAAACAAGAGTCTTCATTATTTTAGGTAAAAGGGTATGACATACCAGAATTTCTTTTTGGAGTTTTTCCACTAATTCTTCGAAAAAAAAAAAAAAAAAAAGCCCAACAAATTACAACAAAATATCCCTCTCCTTTGTTTAGCTGTATCAAAGGTTCCAACCTACTCCTGCCTATTTAAATACTGGTTAGAATAGATCTGAATGTTGAAAGATGCTCCTGCGAGTCATGCCAATTTCATCCATATTTAAGAAGAGACAAGTGTATTGGGAAACCTTCTCATCAGATTATTCAGTTTCACTAGAATAATAACATTCGTTTCATTCTAGTACTTGTATTAGTGATCAAAAACCTAGAAATTATAAAAACTGTCAGTTGTTAAGAATATTAAAGGAAATATTTTATAGTAACAGAATTTGCACACGTGCTCTTTTGCACTGTATTACAAAACACAGAGGAAACAGCTGTCTCTGTTCTATTAGGGCAAATGGATCAAAAGTGCACTTGCCATGCATTGTAAAAATTAGATTAAAATCACATTCCTTGTACACACAGTATTCATTACAGGCTAGTGTGTATACATAGGAAATAAAAAACCCACCACACCAAAACTGCTCTTATAAGCAGTTGCAAAACATTACCAGGAGAAACATTAGACTTCAGACAGATACCAGCATTTTACAATGGGTAGAGAATCAGAATAGGCTTCTGAAATAGCTCTTCTGCCTTCTTCTGCACACCCTCCCCTCCAAATATTTTAGCTCCTTACATTGTGTAAGGTCAAAAATTACCCACCACTTCAACAAATGAACACAATTTTTAAAAAAGGGGAAACTCCACCTTGAAAGCATGGCAACAAAACATGTTTTATGATAAACTAGGAAGTGTTCTGCTTTCCTCAAACTCCAAAGTTCAAGACGGAAAGCAAACTAATAAAGCAAGTGTTACTGAAATACAGAACGTTTAAAAATCAATGGGAAACTGCAATTAAATACTGAATCTACTGTCACTCTGCCAAGGGGCCCAGTCTTGATAAAAATATCCTGTGTTCTCGTACAAGCAGTAAGGATTTCTGTCTTGAAGAGTTTCCAACATAAAAACACCCAGTCACAACCTCTTCTTCCAGAGAGACTTCAGTTACAAAGTATTAGTAATAGTATGAACAGTTTACAACATCCAAAGGTAACATTTGAAGGGAGAACACTGACAAGAGAACTCCTAAAAGGCCATCGATCATAACCGCAAAGTCAAGATACAGATCACACAGGAAATTTTCATTTTTAAAACTGGGGTTCGGCTGTGCCTCTGTCCTCTTAACCATTCAGCACATATTAGTCTATCAGTGTTTGCTGCACTAACAGCAGCAGCACTGCTCAACAATATGGTATTTACAAAGCCTGAAAGCAGCAGAACTCTGAAAATAGGTGCTCTATGCAGGACATACAGAGGTAGTTGCTAGCAGGTCTCTTGGCATAACAAAGATGAGCTTTCACTGAGGAAGCAGCAGTCAGTTTAACACAAGTATCCATATTAGCTAAAGAGAAGAAGGAAAACTGCTCACAACATACTGTAGAAGTTTGCAGAGCTCAAAATCATAATAAGCTCAACAGTAATACACAACATACCATCACTTGACTGGACATGCATAACAGCAGGCAATATTGAGTTACTTCCATTTTTATTTCACTAGACTAAGACTCTGAAGAGCTGGCTAACCTTCCAGGCTGTCTACCATAGCAAATGCATTTGTTTGATGATTTTTTTGATTAATCTAGCTGGTTCAAATAAAAACTATCTGAAGGGAACAATTGGACTAACACATCATTATCCTTTATTCATATGAAGAGTCTGCTTGAACTAAGACTGAACTTAAACCAATGTTATCATAATTGTTTATTAATTAAATAGGTTACGCCTATTAGTTAAAAGGTTACATCATCAGCTTGTGGATTAAGGTGATGAATCTTCTAGCAGTACTGTGTGCACTTCTGACCCTGGTGGATCTAGAGCGGAGAAAAAACCCAAGAAAAACCAAGACCTTTCCTGGCTAGAAACTCACCTGCCATGCAGAAACAGGAAAAAAATAAGACAAAGGAAGTACAAGTGACTCTTACTAAGATCTCAAACACTAGGAACAACAAAACCGTATTGCACCTTTGGCACATGAGAACTCTGTAGCATGCAGGTCGCTACATGGTAGCACAAAGCTCAGGGCTTGAACTAAGAAAAAAAGCTTACAGAACAAGATCCTAACTCTATTTCCTCAAACCACATACCTCGTGCTTAAGGGAGCTGGCCATATAGTCTGACACCAAGGCTTGTGTAAGCAGCTTGGTACATTCCCATCTTCTGAATGGCAAGGGATATCACATGCTAACTCATTCCCTTACAGAAGGGATAGGCAGACCCTATTTGGCCCTAGGTCCTCAATCACCAGGACAGCTCCTTCCCAGGGCTGCTGCTTTCATGTCATTTCCCTCCAGTTTGCTCTCCCTCCAAAGGAATGACTTTATTACCATGCATCCTATGGAGCAGAATAATACAAGTCTGGATTTAACACCTCATGGTTTTCCTCCCCCCTCTACTTCATGTGCATTTGTACTTAATCTGTACATTTTTGTTGTTAGTTCAATAAGCAGCACCTTTAGCTGAAGGTCAAAAGAAAAAAAGTGTTTAAAGTTATAAATAAAAAAATATATTAGCCACTGCATTGGACAATCATAAAGTATGCTAACACACCCATGCTCAATATAAACAACTTAAACACAGTCTAGAGCATTTCTGCAGGGAGTACCACCTCTGATGGAAATAAAACTTAACAGGCATTGATCATAATATACCTAGGATCACCAAATCAAACTGTGCTTATATACCTGCCCATTCTGAATGCGTTAGGGTTAGCGAGTCAGCAAGTAAGTCAGCTCACAGGAGTACTCAAAAGATGAGTATTTCTACTTCTAGTTCAGAGGACATGGTACAGACAGGACAGTAGTATAGCTCTCTTAGATGTTCTCAACACTCCCTTTTTAGTTTTCTTCTGAGTTTGTATCAAAATGAACATGCATTTATTATTATACGCAAAATACAAAGTACCTAAACATGAACATATCCTTTAAACACAGCTCAGATTCCCTATTTCCCATAATGACTTAAAAACACTTTTATCCACACCTGCTTTTACATAAGCACATGTAAAAGCATAAGTACTTCTCATGCTTACAGATAAGAGAAACAAAACCCAAAAATAAATAATGAGATTAGTTCCTTCTCCAGAAGGAAATCTGCATCTCTGCTCTGATTTTCTCAGCTAGGCAAAGCCTCCCTAGGACAGCATAAAATTCCTTTCACATACATACACCCAAAAAACCCCAAAACCAACCAAATAAAAAACATCTTTTCAGCTTTTTCTTTGGAACACACTATGCCTTTCTCCTCCCCAAACTTTCTTGGGTCATACATTGGGTGCACACCAATACAGAAACAGATTAGGCTGAACCTAATATGACACTCTCCTTTGCAAGACACCACCAAGGAATTTTATAAATAATTTTCTCTTATTTACAAAATAACAGTAAACTATTTCCAAGGAATTTGCAAGGAGAAACAGTACAAGCAACACTGCCAGACTGGCCTTTCCCCGTCATTAGGTTCAAACTGGGGATTTCCACAGCCTCTGAAAACGCCTCTCAGGCATTTGTCACACATGCACCACCCAGTCTGTCACTCAACAAAGTCCTCTTAGGTCATCTAAGGCATCACACCTGAAAAAGAACAAACAGCACTCTAAACTTTAGATACAGACAGAGATGAACAGAAATTCATTAACAGATAATGTTATAGCATTTCCCAGAAAATATACCGGGAATTAAAAAAAACAACAAACACCAACCCGCCTCACAACAAACCCAAGTGTTCTTTCAGGCAACAGTAACAAGACAAACAAAACAAAAAACCCTAACTAGAACAAAAAGTAATCATGTATCTCCCTTCTGAGACAGAAACCCATCCTTCACAGTAAACGTTCCATTGCTCAGTATCTACTGACAGGTTTCAGATTAGTTCTATAGGTAAGAGAGCTTCTGTTCTCTATGACCAACAACATCTACATATTCAGATACAAAAGTGTTTGATGAAGTTGCGAGATATGGGGATATGTGGGATATGAGGGGCTTGCACTGTGCAGGTTGACGATGCTGAACAAACCCTGGGATAAGTACTACCGAATGAAGTGTTGTGGAATGCTTTATTGCACAACTACATAGTGAGACGGTGAGTATTGAGGGGACAGATGGTTAACATAAGTGGCTTTGATACGCAGCCTATTGAAAATATCCTAAAGCTAACAAAAACAGTTATGAAATTAACGAACAGTCTGAGGTTTCTCCAATGTGGAAATTCACCTGACCAAAGAAAACACTTTTCTGTGGACAAAAGTAAAATTAAGGTCTAGGTGTGGTCTTAAAATCTAGTGTGAGAAAAAACATTAACACTTATCCACCGCATGCCCAGCAGTCCTCTTGTGAGAAAGTTTTGTTCAGTCGACAGCCAGAAAGGACAGGCTGATACCACATTTACCCAATACACTGGGAGTCCAAGTACAAATGTTTCTTGCAGTTTTTCACAAATAGAAGGTTAAGGGGATGTGATTGTGTATTAAGCCTTAAGTGAATAAAAGCAGTATGAAGGAAGTCTTAGTATGTATATGAAACAATTATTCTGTAACAAGCCATCTTTAAATTTTTATTTAAGTAAATGGCGTTCTCTGAGACAAAGTAGCCGAGGAGTTGTTCTACAATCCCTCATTTATGAACAGACCCATTTCTTACTTATCTAGCAGAGCCCCACCAAAATTCAATGGATCTTACAGACTACTGAGTAAGTTTTATTGCCACTTAATTCAATGTTAGACCTCTCTTTTTAAGCCCCTACTCTTCTCCCCACATTACACATTCTTTTGTATCAATTCAGTCTGCCACTCAGACGCAGCTGAAGGAATTGAAGACTCTAAATAGGCAGCGTTACTCAAGATACCTTGATGTTACAATATGACCTTCAGCAAACAGAAAATTTGATCCTTTCCTCTGTAAAAAGAATTCACCTCTGCAAAATGCCAGCCATAACAGCACATCTCCTCCAGCAAGCTGTGCCCAACAGGCACCACATTTGCCTGTTTCACGGTTAACATACACCTACTCTCACACTCCACAGCAGAATGTAAACACAAGCAGAACAGAGAAACAGCACTAAATAACATCGTGGGAAGTACAGCACAGTAGGACTCAACACTGGACATTATAAACTCGAGCAATCCTTCTAACACAGAAGAAACCTACATTGGATCAGCTTTAAGATGAGCAGCGGTTCTTCAATCTATCCCTGCATTCATCAGTATGCTTCTTTCCATCAGTACCGCTGCCCCTTTTGACAAGTTTTTCTGTATCAGAATGACTCAGTAGACAGATGCTACCAAGGTTACTTTGATCAAGACCTGAGCTACACCACATCCTGATTTACCATAATCACAGCAAAGGCACTGCCACCTTCTTCCACAAATCTAGACCTATCAGGAGAAACACAAGGAGCCAAGAACAGGCAAGACAAAGATAGTACTAATGAAGTTCTCAGCAAAAAAGGGAGTCTCCCGAAAAAAAATCTTACTTTTTTAATATACCTTGATTTCACAGTCCAATAACCAGTAAACTTATTCCCCTCAACCTAACACAAATCACAACAGACCACTAATTTTAGCAGAGAATACAAATACTCACAAGAACTATAAAGGTGAAAGAAATATATGCTGCATGATTACAACACTCCATGATTCTCCACAGCACTGGAATAGCACTTTTATCAACAAAAAAACCACTGTACTTGCTTAATTTACTTGCCTAAGCTTTTTAGTGAAGTGACCAAACAACTTTCTCAAACAGCAGTTCTGGCCTGTTCAAATGTTCATACTATTTCTGAGCACAAGTCTAGAAGCATGACAGGGATCAGTTCACTACAACTCTACAACTCCTGCCAGCTTAGCTGGGTAAGCAGTCAAGCTAAAGTTTGCAACCTACTACTCTCAGATGAAACACAGATGTCAAAAGGATTTAAAAGTACATGATTTTAGAAACACAATTGTTTCCCAGAGATAGGAGGACTGCAGGCCTGATTCTCCTTGTCCCTTGTACTGGGACAATTATAGATTACGAAACAGTGCAAACTGGGGCTCCTACAATGAGAAATTTAAGTCCTTGTGTATCATGGGCTCTTCTTTAAAATATTTCCACTGCATCCATTATCAGTCTATGCATCTGTCCTAAGCAGAAAGATCTGCATTGCACTTGAACAGTATTAGAGTTGACAGAGGCTCTTAACAAATGAAACAAGTGTGCTTTTTGCTTTCCCACACTTTCTAGTCTCTAATGCTTTTTAAAACGGAAAAGTTGCAACCAGATCTGCTTTCAGATTCTGGATCACCTTTAATTTTCTCACATCAGAAACCCAAATTTGCTTTTGAGAAAACTACACACTATGGAATGCAGTGCAAACTTTTGATTATTTTTTGATATCTAATGAAAACAGACTGACTCCTGTCAGAGCTCTTCTGCATCCCTGCTCCCCAGGCAAGTGATTCTAGTTCAGATTTTCCATTATTTACTTCAGAAAAAAGCATAGCCTCCAACATTAACTTTGAAAAAATGTCATAATAAGAATCTACAGTAATGGCATAAGGAATGTTTCGTGCACATCTGCAAACAGCAGCACATTTAAGCTAAGAATGTAAAGTAGTTATAAACATTCTGAACAAAGTATCAACTACCACTATCTCCCTAAAAACAGGAATTCTGAATTTCCATCATTTTTGTTTCAAACACTGCTGAGCAATTTCCATATTTATACTTTCTACTCCAGATCTATTACAAAGGTAAATAGACTGTTTATTATCCTTTAGGAAGGAATTGAAGCTGTCAGCTGAGCTATTTTGTACTATATAGCAATTACTTAGACTTTCCTAGATGAAAGTCACTGTATAACAATTATTCAGACCTTCCCAGATAAAAGGCCAAATTTATTCCTCATTTTAAAGAATAATTTCTGACACACCATAAGTAAGACCAAAATTGTCAAGAATCCTAAGGAAATCTAATTAATCTAATCTGCCTGGCTTTACCTTATGAAGGCAGCCTAGGGATTTTTTTGATCTACTGATCTTGATCCAAAAACTCACCAAGCCATAGAATTGAGATTGCTACAACAGAGCTTAGCCTTTCAGAAAAACACCAGGATTTTCTTTTGTATCACCTAGTTGAGAAATACTTGCTAACTAGGATTTACAGCAATATACAGAAAGTGAAACAGCTATATGCTAATATTTCAATAGAAGTTGTTACGTTGTCAAATACAAGTCAGGGTACTCCTTGCAAAGCACAAGCAACGTTAATAGGCACACAACACAGGAACTCTGCAAATGTTTTAATTTTTCTCCCTCCCTTTATTCTCTCCTCTTCTATAAATACTCCTTACCTGCAACTAATTTTCTTCCATTAAGCCAACACTGTCAAGAATATAGACTCTTCTGAGAAGGTGATCTTAGAAGGCAAGTAAATTTGGAACAGTTATCTGTGAAATACCACAGAACTTCAACAGTAATTTGCAGGCCTGTGAGCGTAACACTCATCATCTTGTCTTTTATACAGCAAGTCTAACTTCTTAGCAATTAAATTCCCTGCATAAAATTCCATAGAAGTTTTAACACCTGAGAGATTTAGAAGCCAAGAGCAAAGGAACATCAATGGAATTGAATGAAACTCTTAGAATTGTGATTTGCATAAGCTTACACTTGCAATATACATAACTGCTAAGTCTCCCTGAATTAACATTTCAAAAACACAAGTTGTAGCAAATATAGTAAGGATTATCCTCCTAGCAATTATTTTGTAACAAGTATCATAGAAAGACCAAAATTACTAGCAACAGATGTCACTTTTAAAAGCCTCTCCTAATAATAAAATAAGATTTTAAACAAGACCTACCAGAAACTTTCAAGATTAGTTTTTTGTTGTGGTGGTTTTGTTCTGTTTTGTTTTTTTCTTTTGTCACATCAGCTGCTTCCCAAACAAAGTACTGGAGCAGAAACAGTAAAAGTAACTTACACACAACCTGTTTCAGATTACAGACTTCAACAGCATCTGTACTAGTGCCCACATCTTTCAGAAAAGTGAACCAGATCTGAAAGCAACATCGACTGATCTGATACAGTTATCAACTTTTCATGAGAATTAACTTTAGAATTAACTTTCAGGAAAGGCCACTTGAGATGCTCAGAGTAACATCACAAAATCAGAGAAGACGGAAGACATACACAACTCTTCAGGGTTTGAAGAGCCCTAGGAAGTAGACTAAAGTCTACCATTTTCCTGACAAAATACTATGCTGGTTTGGCAAGAAGTAGATTCAACTCCATGGTATTTTGAAGGCAGGTGCAAATAAAACATGCTTTACAGCCACAGCAAAATGAACGAGGTTACCAGCAACAAGCCCAAACTGATCTTTTTCACATACAGCACTGTCAGAGCTAGCAAGCACAGCATGAACTTTTGCATTAGTTGGTCTTTTATGTGAGCTTCAAGAGCAGTTTATTTCAATGGGTTTAAGAATAACCCCACGGACATTTATCTGTATTTTAGACAGCAAAATGCACAAAAACCTTACTTCAAGTGACCTTTATAGCTTAGATACAGAAGAATTAGCCCAGTTCCGATTTGTCTTTGAGCATTTTATGCTACATGTAGAAAAACTAAAGCACTTCATAGCTATTTCAGAGTTCTGAATAAGAAATCATTTGAACACCAAGCACAGTGTAAGTGACAAGTCTCTTCTGAAATTCTCTGCTCACCCCGTTCTCATTTACATTACTACACCTGGCCTAAATTCAACTCCAACACCTGGTTTTAAGCCTCCCTCTCATTACACACACCTCCTCTGTTCTTAGATTACAGCCTGACAAATATTTAAGTGTTGATATTGAGTGTACTTTCTGATTAATATTTTTCAATGTCACAAATATACTGTCACCTTATTTTGATTGCGTTTAATTTTAGGCAATTAAGTATTAAGAAAACCAACATTTAAGCTCACTATGCATCATTCCCTGCAAATTTAAAATAAGAAGCCACCAAATACCTAAATAACTGCCTTTATTGCTCTATCACAGTAAGCATGATAATTACAGAGATGCGTATACTGCAACTCCTCTAAACCCTAAAACTCTTTACGACATGGATTGGAGTTTAAAATAACTGATTTTTTTCCACAATCAAATCATTCTCACCCAATAGAATCTCACCTACAACCATCTAAAAGCCAGAAAAATCTCAATATCCACCTAAATGAAAAGTTTGTTTTTGAGATACATTATTATTTTTAGTAAAGTATAAATCAGTTCTGCTTCTATAAAGAAAACACAACACACCCATATAAGCGTGAGAGTCAAAGGACTCACTTGGATGATGTTTAAGCTTAGGAAGCATATAATAGAAGACAGGGTTCTCCCCCTTTTCAGTAAAAATCAGTCTATTAGCCTGTCTTGTCTGTTCTTGCCTGTTCTACAGACCCACTGTATTTTTGTTCCATATGCTGATTTTAGAAGAATTTAGTAAGCACATGCTAAACATATGGGCAAGGTAATTCCCTGCTCATTCCCACATTACTGAGAAGAAGTGGCCTGCTCCTCTCCCTATCAAAGGAGCTAGCCACAAAACCTGCTGTTTGCTTCTTCCAAAGGACACTATTCTCCCTGTTCCCATTTGTTATGTTGCACCAAAGCCTGGGGCTGTCAGGAAGTAGGACAGATGAAATATGAGTGCCACTGCCAGGACAATTCTTCAGGAAATCCACTTTCAAGAGCTCCACTGAAAAGACAGCAAGTAAGAACAGGCCAAGAACTGGTTTACTTGAACCACCAAGCAACACTGGGCTACCAGAGCACTGACTGGGCAGCCTAACCTAAGCAAGGTCCTCTAAGAAAAGGACAATTTTTCCTGTCTAACAGTTCCAGCTGGGTTAACTTTTTAAGAGCAATATACTCAACACAATCATCCCACATGCTTTATAGGAAAGTTCACACATTCAAAAACAAATCTTCTTTCAATACAAGAAAAAAATCCACTCTGACCTTTAAGAACTATTGCTATCTGCATTGCTGAAACATTCATTTTTTATCAAACAGGAAGACAAGCCATTTTTAACTTAACCACTGAATTTGGCAGTTTACCTCAGCATGCTGACAGACCTTCTCCCGTTAAAATCATCATATTTCAAGACTCAAAGAAGTATATAGTACATGTTAGTACAATAATACAGCTTATCCATACATAAGAAAATGTAGGCACGTCTCTAGCAGTTATGGCCAGAAGCTAACCAGAGTACGAGCAGTCCCAACAGTCACACTATACTGTACTAATTATAGCCCACCTGCATATGTTCACAGCCTTCCCAAAAAACGAGACTAAACAGTACTTAAGAGCCACGTGGACCATTGAAACGAAACCATCGCAAATCCCTAAGACCTTGCTGCTGCTGTCCTTCCTAAAGACCAAATGTTTTACTCGCCCCCCCCAAAGAGTGCAAAACAGAATTAACAACTATTCTGCTACCCTAACGTAACGAACAACATTCAAAAGGGAATAGAAAAAAAGCCAGCCCACACCGCTACTTCTGCCCTGTGACATCTAGCAGATCCCAAGATAAGTCAGATCACTTCTTACATGGCACTGTATACATTCCCACAAATGAGTATATAAATCCTCTACTCTCTATACAAAGAAATACACACACTTGCACACACCCCACACTCCTTCCTCAATCAACTCAAGAAAAATGCAAGTTGCCAACAACCTTCTAATGCTCTTACATCCCAAAACCAGATTTTTGCATAATTTCTAACCAGGAGCAATGAAAAATCAAGACAGCAATGGCATGATTTTTCTTTCTGGTATTAGAATCTCCACTGTCCATTTCAGAACAGCCAAGAATTGAATTAGCATGAATCACCACCCTTAGGTGGTACATTTCCATTTTTGTATGCTTCATGAATAGAAAATGGTAGTTTTTAAATCCATTCCCAGAAGTTACTTTCACATATTAAAGAAGTTCCCAAATAAATCAGGATTTTAAAAAAATGAATGCTCTGAAATTCAGACTAAAGCACAGCAGTATTTCATGTATAAACGTTATTCGCAACTAAATTTAGAAGAAAACAATACACAAAAGGTCAAGCATTCACTGCCCAAAGTCTGTCATAGTGTGTAACGTCATCTCAACCTAGGATCCTTTTCAGGCCTCAGCACACATGAATGAAAACAACTTGCTTTATTACCAAACAACTACAGTCAAATCTTAGCCCTGCAGGAATTCCAGGTATCTAAACGTGCATTCTTACTCCTGTGAGATTAACATAAAGCCTTACCTCGTCAATTCTCTATTAACCATACTCCTGCTATATTGAACAAAACCCATAGAACTGCTTTGGGAAAACAAGGTATCAACAGATAGCAGGGAATGCTGGGATTTAAGTTTATCCTCAGATGTCTTGCAAGCTTATTATACCAGCTTGCAAAGCACATACATAAAGAAAGACAAATTCTCTGTACACCACCGTCTAAAGAGAGATTATTCTAAGGTGGAACCCAGAACTGCTCAGTAAGGGATGTCTGGGAATGCAAAGGTGTATTAACAGTTGTTACATCCAGTTGCAGAAACTGCTCTTACCCTTCACCTAATACTTACTGTTGGCTCCCACATCCTCAGCTACTCCAGAACCTCTCATTCTCAGGTATGTGAATCCCAGTATCAGAAAGAACAAGCATGCAGCAGTTAAGAGGAACATGGACAGGTAATGTGCACTGAAGCCTCCAGTGGTGGATACCTCCTCTCTTTTGAACTGTTGGAGAAGCTCCTCCTCGGGCTCAGAGAGATTCTTCTTGTAGGTGTTTTTCAGGTAGGTATGATTTGAACCCGTATGATTGGAGTGGTTGAGTCTAAGGGAGGAGGTGGTTCCACCCGGGGGAAGGCTATTAGCAGATGAATAGATCCTGGATTCAACATTACAGCTACCAGGAGCACCGCTGAGAACATGATTATTGGTCGCTTTCCTAATGGTGCCTGGAGGGTCAGTGATTTTGCCGCTGTCCACGTCCGTGAGCGGTGGTGGCAGCAACAATACTGATGGGGATTTCTTGGATAGGCCAATGCGGTATCTGGGGCTGGGAGGACTGGAGTCCAGATTTTCACATCCTCCTCCTCCTCTTCCCCCCACCGCCGCCGCCGCCTCCTCCTCCTCCTGATTTCTGCCCCTGTCTAGACTGCCGGCAGCAGCCGCCCCCGCCGCCCTGTCATTCGTTACGAGCACACCAGCACCGCAGCCTCCGCCAGCCCTTTCTTGGCCCATCTCCATCACGCCAGCGCCGGCTGCAGAGCATTTGCTTGTTATGAATGGAGCAGGCGACTTGCTGAGGCTCCGTCTGGGCCGGCGAACTGCAGACTCCTCCTTCGGTCCCTGCTGTTTGGCCCTCGCCCCCGCCGCCGCCTCCTCCTCCTCCGAGTCCGAATACTTGTCCCTGCTGCCTTCGTAGGAGAGGAGCCGGTTCCCGTTCACGGTCCGGTTCTTCCACCGCTGCTGCTCGCTCTCCTTCTCCTCGTCCTCTTCGTCGTCCTCCTCCTCGCCGTCCCCGAGCTCCCTCACACCCTGAGTCGCCGCCGGTCTCCTGGCCGCCGCCCCCCACCAGGCGTTAGGCTTCCGCCGGACCGCCTCCTCCGGGGGGGAGCTGCTGCTCACGCTGCAGGCGCCGTGGGGGGCGGAGGGCCTGAGGCCACGGAAGAGGGGCGCAGCGCGCTCCCTCCTGCCGCCGGCCTGGCTCCGGGGGCTGCTCTCCACGTCCGACTCGTCCGAGCTGAAGCCCAGCAGCACCTTGCCGCCCCCGGCGGGGGATGCGGCGCGGCCCCGGCCGCCTCCGCCGGCAGCCCCGGGAACGAAGGGGGGCTCGGCGCCGGCTAGCCGCGCTC
>VWZT01016185.1:993760-1012887 GCA_013397055.1 Pachycephala philippinensis
TCCCTGTTGCAACTCCAGCATCAGGACATCTCGGCTGTGAGGAGGCATAGAACCTCTCATACATATGAGAGGACATAGTCTTAGGCTGGGCCAGGGGAGGGTTAGGTGGGACGTTAGGAAGCATTTCTTCACAGAAAGGGTGATTAGACATTGTAATGGACTGCCCATGGATGTGGTGGAGACACACCTGGAGGTGTTTAAACAAAGTGCCACATCCAGTTTTAGTGCTGTGTTCTAGTTGCCATGGTGTTAATCAGTCATAGGTTGTACTTGATGGTCAGAGGTCTTTTCCAACCTAATAAATTTTGTGTTATTTTGTATGTGATTAATTTTGGAATTACCTGGATGTATTTTGCTTCTTTCTTTTGGAAAATATAGTTATTCATATATATTGCATTTGAAACTGTCAGACTGTTTACAGAAACATGTACTTGTCAAAAGGGTTGTGCCAATCTAACGAGATGTCATCCTGGCATTTCTCAGAGCATGTGGTGTGTGCTGACCCTTCTGGATGGGCCCTTTGGCCACAGAACCTCATATGGAGGCTTCAAATTCTCCTGGCCTGCCTATTTCTTCCTATCCACCCTGAATGACAGAACCCTGGGCTCAGCTTCTGCATACCATATCATAAACACAGGAGGCTGAGTTCGAGTTTTGACCTAGCTCTGACTAGCCTTGCACCACCATATGCAAAAGTGGTCCAGGAACAAGATCCAACTGCAGGAACAACTGTGTGTTCCCCCTCACAGTCTGCTGCAGTGAGGATATTGTGGATGTGCCCTGCTAATGTCAAAACTGAAGTTGCTAATTTTGTTATTGAGGAACATTTGCAGAGCAGGAGTTGAGGTAGCTGTGAGGCAGCTATGTGTGAAGATCAAGCCAAGTCTACTGAGCTAGAGGAGTGGCCAAGGTCTGTATTACTGCTGTGCTTTATGTGGCACACTATGCACAGCCTCTTCCTTGTTTCCCTGACAGGAGCTGTTTCACATACAGCAGTATAGTGCATTGGAGGAATGCACGGAACTCCAGCTGTAAGGATGATTACACTCAACATTACCTCCATTGCACATTAAACCAGTAATGTAAATGTGCCTGTTCTGTCCCATTTCCCAATCTGTGCTAGCTAACTGATACCATAAATGCCATGAGAAATGCTTCTGACATTCCATTCCTCCTCATCAGTGAGAAGCAACCCACACTTTCCACCAGCTAGTTGGGATACATGTTTGAACATGCCCTGCCACATTCAGTGCCTGCCTGTGACACTGGCCAAACTAACAGCAGTCAGTCCCAGCCCAGGTCCCGTTCCAGCAAGCACCTGCTTGGACACCTTCCTTCTATTAGCAGAAGGTATGCTGTCCTGCAAGAAAGTGAGGATCCTGTCATCCAAACAGTACAATTCATATCTTCTCTCTGTTTATTACAGCAAGGGCGTGAGTTGGTTTATAAAACTGTTTACTTAGCAGCAGGAGTGCAGTAAATACTATAAATTGTTAACAGTTGAATAATTTCCTGCAAAACTATAGCGTGTAGATACATGGAACAGCTGACTGAAAAGTCTGCGTATTCCAAGTTATGATATAAAATCTGTGTGCCAAAATATTTTGAAATGTTTAAAAAATATGTCTTCTAGTTGTACTGAAGTAAGGATACTTCCATTACCAATCCAAAATCACCACATTTCTTTCACAGTATACTTTAGTATCAATCCCTTACTTTTACCAATATCTGCACATGGTCAAGGTTTAAGTCAATACTGAAAGTGGTTACTTTTCTAAAGGTAAATTTTGACTGCAGGGAGTGTGGAGACTGTTATTCATCAGGAAAAAAAAAAGGTGGTTGTTTTTTGAATACAATGTTTTGGGTTATATTTTCCCTCTCATCCTTAAAGGGCTGGTGTTCGCAGGAAATTGCCAGTTCTTCCATGAAGTGAAAAGGAGTTCTGGAACTGTACTTATGTTGACCTCATTAGACTGGTGCTTGAAGTTGTATCTTAACACCTCTTTTACCTTTCTTTCCCAATTCCAGAGTTGTGTGATATTTATGCTTTTTTGTAAGTTCTTAGAATCTATGAATGACAGCTGCCTTTCAAATGTTATCAAGTCTCTCACTGCAACTTCCTCTTCAATTATTGCAACCCACTCCCTATACAAATCACTGTTGCATACCTGAAGCATGTAGAAATCATGAGTCACATCTAAAGGAAATATTATCCTCTTGTAAAACTCCCTTTATTGTAAATGCTGATGTATTTCTATTTACCTTTTGATTTTTGAGTCTTAAGGTATGATGAGATCACATTCTCTTAGGAATGTGATGTTATTGAATGTGAATGTTAGTGAAAAGTAGGAATGTGCCTTTCCTTTCTTTTTTAATAAAAGTGGAGTTTGTCACACAATCACAGATCTCAAGGAACTAGTGCAGTTATTCTTATGGTAGTATGCCTTGGAAGAAATCACTCTTCAGTCTGAAAACTGTACTAACCTATTTTTAAACCTATTTACTCTTGTTTATCCAGTTGTTTCAAATACTACGTGATGAACATGAAATAATTTTTTACTAATAAAATCGAATGGGCTTTTTACCAAGAAAACTAATTTTAAATATTACTATTGCTGCCACTCTGTTAGTTCTGTGTGAACAGACTTACTTGCACGTCCTGCTTTTAATTTCTTATTTCTCCTCCTTACAACTTCAGTGTGAAGTTTTTTTAATGAGAGCAGATCCATCTTTATTAAAGTTAACAGTGGTATTATGGTACTAATATGTACTATTTGTTTATGTACTGACCTTTCAGCATATGTGTATTTTGCTGATACATCTTTTGCTGATATGCTTTTCTTTCCTGTGGGCATCCTATTAATGGTCAAAAGGCTTATGCTGTCTCTTGCCTTTGCATTGCTGCTTTTTTGTGGCTAAGATGTGGGCACATGCAAAGTATCTCTTGCCCATACTTCCCATGTAGCGCTGGACCACTCACATATTGCAGCAGCATGAGCACGGTGTGCTGGCTTCCCTGCCTCCTGCAAAGAGGCCATGTGCTGCCAAATTACAGTTCCTGCCTAAATGTCCCACACTAGCTCCACTCCCACAAAGTGTGTGATGGCCTGCTGTGACTGTGCAGTTCTTGTTGCTAAAAGTGAACCATCCTAGTTCGTAGCTCTGAGACTTCATAAAGGCAACAGAATCCCCTCCTGCAGTTAATACTTAAATGTTTATATAGCTTAAAGTGATCCATAGCATATCCTCAATTCAGTGGTCATCCCTGACCAGGTCATATAATTCCTGCTCACTTTATGATGTCTGTATTCCTGGGCCATTTTGATGAAACTTTTGGAGGCATTACTGCTGACTCTGTAAGTTGAAAAAAAAATCCACAAAGCAGAACTCCAAATCCTAAAGACTGGCTGGAAAAACTGTATTTATTTTTAAAAGGACAGTTTATTTACATATGAGCTTTTCACTTAAATTCACTTTCTGTGTTCACTTCTCAGGAACCGGAATGGCTAGGTATATTTATTCTAAAACGTGAACCCGAGCTGTTCAAGTCCCCTGGAACTGAGCTTAAAGAAGAATGTCAGCTATCAGAAAACAAGAGATTTCATGACAAAGTGTGACTAAGAAATAATAGAATTTAAGAAAATGCCAACAATAGACACAGAGGCTTTAGGAATAAAACAAAGAAATAATAGTGGCTAAAAGCTGATGTTTATTATGGTAGTCAGTTTTTACCTTCCAGTGTCTTCTTTTCAGGAAGCAGAAATGTACTTACGGAGGGGCAGATGGATGAAGTCATGAATGCAGATGAATGGTTGAAGGGCCCATCCTGAAGCTATTCAGAGAGAATGGAAAAATCTCGTTAGTAGGACAGTATCAAAATGTTCATCCAGCTGTTGGTCCCTAAAACCTTCTTGCTCTGCTATTTTATGTCTCAGAGTAATTGTTGCTACAGACTACTGCGTGCTGTAATCAGCACTTCTAAGAAGGTAGCAAATCAGTTCTGTTTCCTTCTCTAAAGCATTGTACAGTTACATCCAGAGCTTTTTGTTTAAATTTGAAAAGGAAAAAGTGAAGCTGAGCTTGGTAGTCAGGCAGAGTACTTTATTATTGGATCACTACTCTGAACATACAGAAACTCTGGCTGGGTAAAGCACGTATTTGCCACGTGGAATTGGCAAAAGTACTTCTACATATATAATGCCCTCCCAGCACAGTTGTGGCCAAAAGTTGTGGCAATACACTATTCTGGCTTTTGAGCATCTACTTTCCTATGATTAATTGTCCCTTGCAAGCATCTCCAAGATGTAAGGAAAAATAAGAAGTAGGGTTGCATGCCTAAGCACAGGAGAATACTGGGAAGGGATCCTGCTTATCTAAAATCAACAGAACCCTGAAAACCTGGAGATGCTTGATTCCCTACATTCTTGTGCCTTCCTCACGTAAGGAAATACCTGTTAACATTGTACAGGATGCAGACATGCTAACTACACATGATGAGATTTTTTTTTTTTTTTGCAATGACCTAAACAACCTTTAATATGGCTGTAAGCATGGCACTGTAGCCTGAGACCTTGACAGTGTTTGGCAGCAATGTGGTGAGCAGTGTAGATGGAGTCATAAAGAGCTCACTGTTTATAATTACATCTTTGACTTTGATCTAAGGCTAATGTCTTAAAAACTTAGGATTATTTCATTCAATGAATAATTTTAAAAGAAGAGCCATCATTCACAGAAAGAAAAAGTGAAGTTTACGTTTTACATTTTCATACAAGGGCAATTGTGTAATGTATTTTCTTGTGCCACAAAACTCTAGTTTCAATTTGTTCAATAACTAAGCAGAGTATGAATTCATACAGTTGACAAAAATAACCAAATCCAAGAAGTCAGTATAGGGCCACCATTCTATTTTCTGTCCATGTCATTAGACTGCTGCAAAGCACTAAACTCAGTGTGTTCCAAACAAGTATTTGTATTACTGTCTGTGATTCTTTAGCACTTGGAGATGTGACCCATTTTCATCACTCTTTTGTTCCTGGCTCTGTGCAAACACAAGAGAAGACACTCCCTTTCCCTTGAATACACACTTGCCTCCTTTACCTCTGAACTGAAGTGCAGGCAAGGTACATAAGCAGGAAGCCAGCAGCCCTTAGAAAATTCTCTGTTTCTATAGAAAGCACTTGTCCATCTCAGCAGTGCAGACTGCCACAAGTCTCTCCTACTCTCTTAGCTTCTTATTCAGTATTGAGTCAATTCTTTTGTTGTTAGTGAGCAATAGTGTGGTCCTGGCACATTTTAAAGATTTCCTTAGGCTATGTAATTTCCACTGTTGATAACTCCACTCACGTAGGCAATATCCCACAAGGAGGAAGGAAGAACTTCCATAAGAACTACTCACAGACAATGGGAAAAAAGTACCACTGGCCCTAAGACTACCATTTCCTTTTCAAAGTACATGCTGCATTTCTAGAACTTTGTTTTCTCCTGTAAAAATCAAGTACATTTAGGGAACATTAACAACAACCAATTTTTGGCCTACGCAAACATCTCCATCTAAAAGTAGTTTGGTCTTGACTGAACTGAATCTTCTGTGTCACACATCATGGGAGTCTCTAGCACACCCCACACTCTGGTTGTCTTAACACATGTGGATATTATCATTGGATTCAGTTTCCTTCAGTGAGAATGAGGCACTGGAAGTTTTCCTTCACTCTGTTTTCCAGACTGTCATCCCAGATGCTGCTGCTAATGGCTTCTGCCCCATTGTTTCCTCCTCTACTCTGTGACATATGACACGGCAGCAGGCCAAAACAGGGCGCTGTGTTCATCCTTCAAGGGTGCTGAAATCATGCCTGGACACTCAGCAGGGGACATGGGAGAGAGAGGATCAGATGTCACCATTTTGAAAAGTATGTAAGGTATCTGCCTTCTGCCCAGGAAAAAGTGGCTATAACACCCATTCTCTCCCTACTACTACTTTTAGGTTTAGCCAAATGTAACAAAGTAGTGTATTTTTCAGAGCTAGGCTGCTTTGTTGACACTGCTGAGCACCTTGATCACACAATGGAGGCAGGAATACCTAGAAACTAATGGCCTGGGCCTCACAATAATGCCTTCCAGTTACAGGGCCTTTTGTGCTTAATTCTTTAGGTCCTTACAGGGCAGACATCTGTCTCTCCTCTTTGATGTCAGACTTCATAGGAAGGCTGGATCCTTCACCTCCGCAGTGTACCATGTAGCATCCTGTACAAAGGTTTAATTTCTCAGACCAGAGACACATCTGACACAATCTGTTATTGTACCTGACCTGATAAAAGATGGCCTTCACCTTGTTGAACTTGCATTAGAACTGCAGTCCTTTTACTGTAAACTGTTGGAACCGCTCCAATATCACTTCTGGGAAATCCTCACAGCAGCAAAACCCTAGTCCTCTCCCCGCATAGCCAGACATGAGCAACGATTTCTGCCAGTCCTCTCCATGCCTCTATTATGAGTTGGCCTAGAGTGGAACACCTCCCTTTTCTCATGGAAAAGAAGCATAAAAAGGGAAAAAAACCAAATTGAAATGAAACAGAGAGACACAGTAGAAACAGCAGAAAGAGTATCAAAAAGAAGTAAGAAAGGTAAAGGGAACAGAAGAAAGAAGAGGGAACAGTGAAAGTAGTAATACACAACATATTAAAAGCCAAATACTGAAATGCCTGCTTTGTACCCCATGAGATTTTGTAGGACAGTGAAGAGGTGTTCGTACAAGGAAACCCAGAGGAAATGTTTGTAAGAGCTCTATGTGCAAATGGGTAGGGCAGGGGAAGAAGTGGTTTTTTTCATTCATGCACTCTGTGTAGGCAGCAGTAGGTGGAAGAGTGAATTCTCCTCTCATCCGCACCCTGAGTTCGTCTGGAGTGCACAGTTGTTCTCCAGATGTCTCTGAAAAAGGAAAATAGTATTTGCAAATCTGAAAAACCTGGGGCCTGTAACACACAGGTATTGTACCCTTTGAGAAACAGAACAGAGGCTCCTCTGACTCACCATTTTCTATCATCTACAGACACAGGTTTCCCCTGGCTAGAATTAGTCTTTGTGAAAACTTTCTGGGCAAAAATAAACACAACATGAAAAATAAAATATTACCTAATGTAACAGAACAAAAAAATCTCCCTTTCAAAGTACTTGAGAGAAAGGATGAACCATCTCTGTAATATGGCTGATGTACTGGTGGAGAGTTTTCATCCAAATGTGATCATTAAAAAAACAAGCTTAAATTAAGCATGCACTTCAGTGTTAGGAGAATAAAGGACCCAAAAAGTCTTTCCTAAGGTCATAAAGAAGACTGTGGCAGAGCTGTAAACTGAATTAATGTCATGAGGGCACCAGGCAGGAAATGAAGAGCCTTGTTCTTTGCCCTTGGCTCTGCCACCAACTTGCTGCATGGCAAATCACTTCCTCTTCAGGTGACTCAGTTTCTCCCACAGGCAAATTGAAATAATGATTCATCTTTGTAGAAGTACTTCAAGAATGATGATGGAAAATGTTATAGAAGAGCAAAGTAGGAATTCCATTCCAATGCTCTCCCCAGGCTATCTTTTGTCCTCTTCTTGCTGGATTTTTTGAAGAATGATGTCTTTGTTACTGTAAATGGTATTTTGTTAGAGATAATAAAGCTGCAAAATTATATAGCAAAAGCAGAATTAAATGCTGTATGACTTCTATTATGTGCTATAAACAAGCAGAAGATGTGCTAAAAGGAAGTTATCTGTCTTGCAGAGTCAGCCAAGCAAAAAATGAAATGCGAATTCAGTTCTCAGGAAGAAAAAGCAGTACGTGACTAAGGAATTTTAAAATTTGTCATACCTTAAGAGAAATAAGGTAAGCATGTACTATTAGACTGTTAAAGGTGTCCTGAAACAGGCACAGATATAAAAAATGAATGAAAGTATGTTAGATCATAAAAGGAAGGTTATAATTTTAAAGTTAACAACCTTATTTACAGCAGAAACAAGAAAACATGTAGCAGTTAAGGCACTACAAGAGGAGTACAGGCCTTACCTTTTGGTTGGTACCAGGGAAACTGAATTAACCCTGCTACAAACGTCAAGAAGTAAAATGGGGAAGACAGGTAAACCAAAGTTTTCAAATGAGCCTTTTGTAATGTATTCCTTGTCATCCAAGTGTCCAAGTTGAGTTGTACGTAAGGCCAGCTTTTAGAAATATTAATTATTCACAATCCTAAATGAAATTAATTGGAAAACCATGTAGAGAAATACAGGAGGGAAACTTAGCCAGCTAAGATCTTTAATAACTATTATTATTTACTCAAATGAGAGTTTTCAATATCATACATTTGCACGTTTGCAACCTACTGTACAAAACAAATCTGCCATTTGTTATAAACCATATGAAGAAGCCAGCAGTATCTTATATTGACCAAGATGGAACCTTCAAATTAATGCTTAAATCTACATTTTACATATGCAACTGAATGTACAAAATATAGAAATTATGTTTTGATTTTATTTATAAAATATTTTAAATGCTTTGACATCAAGAATATCATTCAATCTCAGTAAAACCAATATCCAATAAGTCTTAAAACATTATTTTGTTTGTGCTCTTCCCCAGGCAAGTTTTACATGCTCCTTCATCCTCAGCTCAAGGACAACACCGTGTCCATTCCTAGACACATCTGGACCTATTTTTGTCGTATGAAAGAATATAAAGATATGTATGAAGCTGAATTGTTGTATGAAAACACTAACTGCTTCAATTGTTTCCATATATTTTTCGTGATGCTATGACATTTATTTTATATCACTGCCTTGTAATTTCATTTTAGCTTTCTTTTATAACATTTATTTGCTTTCCATGCCTTTTTTACTAAATATCTGGACCATTTCCTACTTAAATTATCCTTTACTGAAGCCATGCTTTAGAATCTATTACTCCTTGTTCCTTCCCCGAGGAAACGTTTTACTATGCACAGTTCAGCAACTTTTATATCATTTTACATCATTCATCTTGACATTGTGTTGGCTGTACAAGTTCCCTCATTCATTCTGTGAGCTGTGGAAGTCAGGGCCCTTTTAAATCTACCTGCAATTGTCATTAGGATTTTCTGAAGAACTCATGCCAGACAAAAGTTTCTAAATACATCTCGTACAGAATATATACATTTTAGCACTCTCATTATCCATCTGTTGCTCTCAGATTTCATGTTTTACTTTCAGCTTTTCCATAATCTCACATTATTTCTTCTCTTTTTGACAACTGGTAATGCTGTAGTGCTGTAACTTATGTTATGAATGGATTGCTGAGGATACATACAAATTCAGCTACTCCGTCACTCCCTCCACTGAATCTCTTCCTTCTATGGCTTTCTGTATTGAATTTGTTTGTATCAGCATACCCACTACACTTTGCCTGTTTGATATTCATTGTGGAGTACTCAATGCTAAATGAACTATGCACTTCAAGAACATGCTGTGTTTAAAGCAGTCCTTTAACCTATTAATAAATATGCTATGAGGTGCTGTTCTCACTCTGTTTCAGGTGCTGCCTGTTCAGTTTGGAACTAAAAATGCTCTTCCTTGTTGTCTCCAATCTACCACTTGTGTGAAAATATTTCTGGTCCTGGCTATTGAGAAAACCCTAATCTCCAGTAATTAATATGACAAAGAGAAATCCCAGTGGTGAGCTCTCCAAGCAGTATAGTCCTATGTATGTCACTATTTGCCATAGACACGATCCCAGAAGTTCTCTGGAATGCCTACTGCTTTCAGTAAAAAAGCAGTAGCAACCTTCTGCAGAGATGTACAAGTCTTTTATTTTCTCAGAAAATCCTATTTTAATTCGATGATTTCCAAACACGTAATTACATAAATATGAAAGATGTTTACTGCAATTAAAAAGGCTTGTAATTATTGTGTTTAATGCCAGACATGTCATATGCTCTTGCCGATTGGATCTTTTCATAGTTTTTGACTTTGCCAGCACCCCATCCTTCTACATCTGTTACTGCATTTCTTCTCTCAGCTTTCTTCCCTGAGCGTTAGGGATTACATCCCTTGGCGTTCAGTTCCTCAACTCCTTTACCCATCATTAGCAAAGGGACTGCCCTCAGTCCAGGTGTTTTCATTCTCTGTATCCAGTCCCACATGAAACCTACCTCTTAGTCTGCCCCATGCCAAGACAGTTGAAAGGCAGCGAAAGATTTTATTCCCGATTATGTGATAAATTAGGCTTAACAAGTGTAATAAACATTAACAGAAAACAAAAAGTGCCACTTGAATGACCAGGAAGCAGAGAAATCAAAACTTATGTGGTAGAAAATAGTTTGCTGGAGAAGGAGTATTTCACAATTAGAGAATGTAAAAGGTGCTAATTATAAGTTCTTTATTTTCATGGTGTAGTCTTCTGGTGTTTCAGATCACCTCAGTGTGTTAAGTATTTCCTTTTTTTGGCTTTATCACTCAATATACTACACTTATTTCTAAAGGATTTTACGTTACACAGCTTTCCTTGTATTGGGATGCATCATTATATCCTTGCCTGCTTCCCATGTAAGCAGAACTGCCACATGTCCTATCCTCTGCTAACACATGGATTTTGAATGAAGCTCCTATGAAGCACTTCTTCTTCTTCATATGTATGCTCCCATCTCTCTGGCTGCATTTTAAAGAAAGCAGCAAAATAAGGAATTCAAAGAGGCCTGCTGCAAGGGGAAGAGTAACTGTATTACCTTTGCTATAAAAAAAAAGGCCAATAGGCTGTGTATCTGAAAACAAAAAACAAACAAACAAACAAAAAAAACCCCAACCAAACAAAAAAACCCACAAACAAACAAAACAAAACCAAAACCAAAACCACACCAAAAAACCAAACCAACAAACAGAAAAAAAACCCCAAAAAATCCCCAAAAAACAAAAAGAAGGGCTGACAAATTATTGGATCCCCACAGTGCTATACTTGCCATATTTCTGACACCACCTAAAATACTCACACACAAAATGTGGTGTACGGGTAGTCCAACTCTAAATATGATCCACTCAGTGTCCTATCAAATCCCCTGCGGTCGGAAGAACTGTGGGGTACAGTGGCACCAGCAGCCCAGGATGACACTTCAGCAGCAGCTGCACAGTTGTTCCAGGAAGATGGGGGACTTTAGGATGCATAATGAGGCAGAAATTCTGGCCCTGTTATGTCAATGGCAGTTTTGTCCCTGCCTTTATTTAGGATAGGATGGCCTCCTCCTTGCTTGACTCATGTTCCACCAAAACTCTGTACTGAGTATCAGGGTCTGTGCCCTGCCCACCCTTGCTCTTTTGTTTCCTTGCCTGTTCCAGTATGGGGAATGTTTGAACCAGGAGACAAATGAGGCCATTCTCCCCTTTCTTTAGCACAGTTCAAAATATTTTGTAACTTTTCATAGCTGCTCTGGGTGGTGTACAAAGGCATGGGGAGAACATAGTTGAATGGCTGTGCTTCAAAAATTACATAATTTTTGCATTATTTTGTTCTCCCATGCAGTTTAATGCCAGAGGGGAACATATGGCTCAAAGCGATTGTTTTCCACGTTACAATTCACATATTCTTTACCATATGTGAGGCATTATTTCATGCTATGGCATGTATAATCATTCCCATGTCTGTTCTTCCCTACAACAGGATGGGCAATATACAACTTGTCTTTCTGCTCCTGAGACACTGTCACTCTGATAGTCTTTTTGGACATTGACTATAATTTTCCAAGAATGTTCCTAAAAGATTTTGAGGTGCTTTTTAGTTGTTATTTATGTGATAAATGGTAATGATATCTTTAGTTTTAACCTTGATTCTGGAAGTGCCTGAGGTTTTCTTGCTAGGCAAGTCATAGACCACTTGATCAGTTGTCAAAGAAGCTTGCATGATCCTATAGTCGCAGAATTTGAGCTTTTAATCTCCAGTGTATGACAAAAGCACCAAAGACTTTGTGGGCAGCCACATTCAGCAACAAATCATACTGCTGTCATACATTTCATTCCTTTTCATTGAGTAATATTTATACAATCTGCCCATTATCTCCTCCAATAGATGTAGACATTAAACCCACTGAAGCTGGTGCTGCAGGTAAGTAACTTTGATAAAAGAGATTGCTTGGTTTGGTACAATGGTACAAGAAAAAAATTGTAAAGGATTAATTGCTTAGATCTGTAACTCGTTCTCTCTAATTTCTAAGGCAGAAACTTAACTGCATCCACATTTCTCTCTTTCCATTTTATTTTTTATTTTGCTAAAATCTTCTTTCTCTCTAAAATCCCACCAAATTCAGTGTAGCTTAGTGTAAAACAATGTCCACTAGAGTAGAAATAAACCCCAGTACCTCTTTGTAAGATCTAGAAAGATTTGTCCCAAATAGACATAAGTAACTGAGACTGTCAAAACAAAAAAAGCTAAGAGAGAGTTTATGCAGAAATGCGATAATGAATATTACAAGCAATCTCAGAGGGTACTGAATTTAACACAGACTGGATTACTATAGTTTATATCTAGTGGCTAATTGATTTTCTATGTCAGAAGGTGAAATCTTCAGCTGAAGTTTCCCCTGTGTTTGGCACATCTAGCGAAAAGTAATTCTATGATGGGCAATAATGTGTGAGGACAGACTGCACTTCTGTCACAGACAGGACATCTCTTTTTTCCTGCTCTACCACTAACCACTTAGAATAGGATACTAAATAATCTCTGAGACTTGTCTGTCAAAATTGATAGAAATCAACTAATCAGTTCACTGTGAATTTTGTATAGATGTCATTTTCATAGGAAGCCAATCTAAAGAATAAAACTATGGTCTCAAGAAAAAGCAATGGTGTGGCCTTGGGAACAGCACTTGCCAAAATATCTCTGAAAAGAGTATTGCCAAGTAACAAATAGCCAGAGGAAAAGGATGACCAGGAACATGGAAGATATCTGATATAAAGAGAAAGCAAGGATGTGCACTGTAGGCAAGCGACAAGCAACTCAAGACATCATAATACTAGGAGCACCAAGTAGTGGATAGAAGAAAGATAAGAGTTTCCTTAGTCTGCAAACCAAGACAATGCTCCTGGAAAATAAAACAAGGCAGAAGATTTCCTCTTCATCCCCAGAATGGCCAATTAGTCTCTGAAATTCACATTGTCTGAGAATAGGCCATTACCAGTGCCTGATACAGCCTGGAAGCCTCCTGGCAGCCTCAAGCACTGCCCCAAGGTGAGACCCTGGGGTGGCCTGGGTCGTGCTGTGGGCTGGCATCCTGGCCCTCCACCTGGTGCTGACTGGCTGCAAGAAGTGCTGAGACTGAGTCCTGAGCTGGAGCGTCCCGTGGGCCAGCTTTGTCCCCAGGAAAGTGGGGCAAATAGGTACCCTTTGAATCACCCCAGAAATTCCCCCTGGTAAACAGAATGACACAATAAAACTGGATTTTCCTTCTTCTGCAGAAGAACCAGTGTTGGCCACCAGATGCTGGTCCCACTGCCTAAGCTAAGGTCGCCATTTCTAGGTAATGCTACATGCTCACTCAAACAACACAGGACAAAATACCTTGGTGAGCCTGCAGTGTTCTCCTCGTTCACTAAAAAGTACTAAAGAAGTTTCATGAAGGCAAGCAATAAAAGGAAACTCATAGAAATAGTTTCATACATACATATTTCAATATAAAGTTTTCCTTTTAATTATTTCTGAGACTATTTCACATCTAAATGCTTCAATGAAAACTTGACTAAATTAATCTTTAAGTCCAATTGCTAATCTTATAAATAGGAAAGGTACAATGAATTGTGTAAATAGTAATGTAAGTATTTAGTTTAATATGTTTTTCAATGTTTTAAGGACATTTAATTTGCATTGCAAAAATATTTTTGAATGAAAAATTCAGCAATCAAGATTCAAGAAAATGGAAATAATTAAAAAGACACTTGCACGGAAATTATTTATAAAAAAGCAATAAACAAAAGAAGTCTTCTTTTCTTTCTTGAAAATTACTTTAGTCTGGTAGTTTAGAAACAAGTATTTACATCTCCCAGTCAAACACAAAATCAGTTTCAGAAATGGAACTCGCAAACTGAAGCAAAGTTAGAAGTTGTGTCACCAGGAGAAAGAGAATCACCAAGTGAGAGAGCTGGGAACTGATGCCTTCAGGCTGATGTCAACAATTAGTTCGGGGATTAATTAATAAAAATAGTTAGTGTACACTGTTCCTTTTAAAAATCAAATAACTGAGGTCGAAATTTACAACAGTCTATTAAAGTAATGGAAATTACAATAAAATTAATTAAATTAAAGCAGTGCAATTTACTACTGAAGTTTAAAAGGTTAGATCTGCTTTTTTAGAAGCAGGGAAATGTCACACAAGTTTTATATAAAAAAAAACAACCCAAAACCATTGAAAATTCAATTGTTTGAAAACTTTAAAAAGCTCTGGGATAACATACCCAGATTCTGGGGTTCTACAGACAAGACCAAAGATCTGATGTCAGGCATGCTGAAATGAAGAACAAAATTGGTGACCAGCTGGGAAAATGAATTAAATAACTTGCCACTCAAGAATATGACGGAAACAAGGACAAGGACATCTCTCTCTAACTTCTCTAGCAATTTGATAATTTTTACTTCTGCAAGCTTTCATTTGCTACACTTTTCAACTTGAGTAAAAAATGGGGCAATGCCTGTAAAAATAATTGTCTTCTTCAGTACCCAACTGGGTTCAAAGCCACGCTAACTCCATGTTCTCCAGTGGACAACCCAGGAGTATTGTAGGAAAAGAAATGGAACAGATAATGAACCGTATCGTAAGTGATATAAAATAGAAGACTTCTGCCTCTAGAGTGTGTGATGTTACAACCTTCAGTATTGCTTTGACACAGTTTTTAAAACTACAATAAAGACTATGTTCTAAAACAAATAATTGAAATGTTATATTCAGAATAATTGAAGGTGGAGTCTTTAATTTCCCATTTGAAATTTCAGAAACTTCAATTTATTCCAATTTCAGCAAAACTGATTTTTCTAATAAAACTAGTTCTATGGGGTTTTTTCCTGACAGCTCTTAATGACAGTTGTTTTGGCTTAAGCAGGAAGAATTTAAAGGGATCTAATTCCCAATGCATAAGCTTTGTTTCTGCAGAGACTGGCTGGAATTTTATGATTCACTTCAGTGAATAAACCCAGTGAAGGCTGAGCATTTCTGAAAATCATGCTGCAATTTGGCATCATCTTGTTTATTTAAATCGTGCAGGTGTTATTTATTATCTACCAGTGTTCACCACATAGAAACAAACCAATAAAATATGTATTTGCTATTTCTGTACACCTGAGGTGAAGCAGCATCTATAACCTTTGGAATAAAAATAATTGCCTCAGGCCATATTTATGCCCAGTATTGTTATTATTTATGTCTTTTTCTCCCTCTTTTTATATTATTCATAGCTGATGATCAAAGGGCATCAGGCTCTGACTTCCATATCCTTCCCTGGATATGTCATCATTCAAACCATCCATTCATTAATTCATTCCAAGGCTGTCATCAGGGGGAGGCTGTCAGTTGCAATGAATGTCAGAGCAGGCCACAAATGCACTATGTATGCATTCCCATGAAAGTTAGTAGAACTTGAAGCCTTATTCACAACACAGTTCTGTTTTCATGTATGTTTTCCATTTCATTAAACAAAGAACCACAAAATATTTGCTTTCCTGAGTATATTCCAATCCTCTCTCCATAATGCTCTCAACTCACTTAAAAAGAGACTATTCTTCCCTGAAGTATGTAATGTAATTTAGGAGAAAAAATGGATCAAGAAGAACTGCACTAAGCTTTTACCTAGATCTCCACGTTGAATGCAAGCAGGCAGTATGAGCACAAGTTTGGCAAACCTTATCCTCGATGAATCTCATTGTGCTACGATACTACAGCAGAGAAACTGGGGAGAACAGACACTGCAGTACAACAGGCCAGTCTCAGCACTAACACAGGACTCACCTAAGCCTTGGCAGATGCTGGAGGAGAGACACATGGTTTAAACATTTACAGAGGTGTCTCTGGGCCTGGATAGTCTCTTGGAACAAACACCTACCCACCAAACTGTACTTCAGTCGCTAAGTACCAGCTAATTTCTGCAGAAAGTAAGCTGATTGCTATCGCATTTTTTACTCAGGAGTGTTTAAATTGTACCATCATAGTTTTGGAAATTATGTTCCAGGGTTATTACTTGGCAATTAAATTATCTTCCTTCGTTGGATCTTAAGAAAGCCCCTTTACATGAGGAATAACAATGTAAATCAGTGCATTAGAATATTAAATATTTTTACCAATCTTGAGGTCCCATTTTAACCTCTTCCTAAAGGTTTTTTTTCAGATATTACTTTCTCCCACTGTATTTCTCTTTCGCAGTAAAATTAAAATTGCTTGTGTATTTTCAAGCTAAGAAGATTCAATCACATATAAGTCTTAAAATCAAAATACTTTTCTGCTTTTTAAAATCAAATCCATTAGTAGTAAATTTCCAAAATAATTGATAGCCGTTTTCTGACATGTATCTCAAACGTCCACACGATATAACTGAATGGCATGGGTTTGTTTGTTTGTTTGGGTTTTTTTGGTTTTCTTTTTTTTTTTTTTTTTTTGAACCTCTGTTGAAAGCGGATCTCTCGGATCAGGTATTTACCCGATTGTTCGGGAGGTCCCTGGCAGCCCATGCTGCGGGAGCGGGGCAGAGGAGCGGAGCCGCGGCCGCGCCCCGGGCGCGCAGTGGCGGCGGCGGCCGGCAGAGGGCGGCCCCGGCCCGGCAGTCTGCGGTCCCCGCGGGGCGCGGGCGGAGCGCGGAGAGCCGCGGCCAGACTCACCCGAGACTAGAGCAGCTTGTGCAAAGCCCCGTCCAGCCTGGTCTGGAACGCTGCCTGGAATGGGGTATCCACAACTTCTCTGCGTAATCTGTGCCAGTGCCTCAACACCCTCACAGTAAAGAATTTCTTTCTAATCTAAACTTACCCACTTTGATTTTGGAGCCATTCTCTACCCACTTTGAGATTGAAGCCATTCCCCTTTGTCATATCACTACAAGCCCCTGTAGAAATTCCCTCTGCAGCTCTTTTCTAGGCTCTCTCTGGGTATTGGAAAGCTGCTTTAAGGTCTCTCTGGAGCCTTGTCTAGGATGAACAACTCCAACTCCCTCAGCCTGTCTTCATAAGAGAGGTGCTCCAGCTATGTAATCATCTTCACGGCTCTGCTCTGGACTTGATCCAACAGGTCTACATACTTCCTTTGCTGGGGACCTCAAAACTTGGATGCAGTGCTCCAAGTGAGGTCTCACAAGAGCAGAGTAGAAGGGGAGAATCACCTTCCTTGACTTGCTTGTCACACTACTCAATAACTAAAAAATAGCAAATAGTCTCCCCTATCTCACAAGTATCTAGATGTGGAGCATCTTGTTAGAGTACATGTTAGAGTACAACTGGCTCCAGTTTTTGGAGCCTAAGATTTTTCATCTGGGCAAGTAACTAGGGATCTGCCAGGGGATTTAGGAGAACTCTGTTCCAGCCTACCTTTGCCCACAAATATGTTCCTCAGGTAAACTTGTACAAGTCACTACCAATGTCCCAGCTTCCCACCCATAAAATGCAGTGAGACTGCGAGGAAAAGTGTTTGAAAGCATTGGGAGGCGCACAAGTGTCTTACAGGTAGTTGCATGTAGAACATGTGGAGATGTTGTTTTAATGTTGTGCTCCATAACATGGCATTTATGAATGTATACCTGAATATACATACACACACACACACCCCAAGTCACTATGTGTGGTTTTCTCTGGTACACATACGTGCTGTTCTGGGTCAGGAAAAGCGATAAGGGATTAGTGAAGTGACCCACTGACAGCAGCAGAAGATTCCTCGGAAGGAGATGCAGGAATCTTGCAGTACAGCACACCAGCAGGAGAATGAAATTATTTCTTACATTGAACCACAAAACTTTTGCCTAAAAAAATCACCATTACCAGTTTGCCTTTGCTCCTTAAACATGAAAAAGAAAAACAATGACACAGCTTCCCTGTGTGTAAGCTGCTATGATGAGCACCACTCAATTACATCTGTCTGGGAAAGCAAGACCAACTTCATGTTGCTGTCCCTAACATGAAGAATTCCAGCCCTGGCAGATAGTACAGAGGTAACTTTAGCAGTCACACTTACAGGATGAGACAGAGCACCAGCAGCATCTAAAGCAGTAATCACAGGGGGAAAATACCTGCCAGCTCCTTCCAGAACATTACAGAGAGAAACTTGGGGGTTTGAGTAAAACTTTATCTATCCTGCTAAGTTTTGACTTTTAGGGTCTTTTGGTTTTTTTAAGGCTTTTCTTTTTCTTATGGAAGAATCCAGAAAATTTAGAAACAATATTTTTTTTATTCCTTTAGAAGGCATGATTCTGTTCAAATAATTTTTTGAATAGAAAATTCTTTCAAAGCTTTACTAAGTTTCTATATTGAGCCTGTTCCAGTTTCTGTGTAAATGGCAACATTTCACTGTTTTTCAGTCTCCACTGCTCTCAAGACCTGCGGACAAAAGCCAGGTGAAAGATTTTTCTTCCTTTAGCACATTGCCTCATTTTCTATGTCGTTTCCTGGAGCTGGGAAGCCTGTCCCTGTGCCACTGTCCGGCTGATGGCTCGCTCTAGGGCCTGACCTGCCAAGCTTCGCGGGTCCCCGCTGCAGCCACGGCCGCACTGCACCCACCTGCGGTTTGGGTGATGCTCCCCCCACCCCTGACTCAAACCCCACCTGTGCCAGGTGACGGCTACGCACAAACTTCGTTTCTTCACGCAGACACGAGTATCTCCAGCGACTCATTTGTGACCGTGGTGGTGCCACATTGACGGCCGGAGTGCCGGGGTGCTCCTGCGGGGAGGGTGAACACGGGGAGAGGGGCGGGACGCGCAGCAGAGCGGCGACACTGCCGTGTCCCGGGTCCCCTGTGACAGAGCGGGTGTGGGTCACGGACCCTGTCCCGGCTCTCTGTCCCTGTCTGTCCTTGCGGGAGTGGGCGGCCACCTGCAGCCCCGGGCGCGGGGCGCTGACCACCCTCCGCGGCGGGGGAAGGACCGTGCGAGCGTGGCGCTCCCGAGCTCCCGCGG
>VWZT01016185.1:1012961-1086875 GCA_013397055.1 Pachycephala philippinensis
CTCATCGGTAAGTGCGGCCGCTGCCCCCGAGCGGCGGGCGGGAGCCCGGAGCCCGGCCCGGCCCGGCGGCCGCACATCGCGCCCCTTTGCCTTCCGCAGGCTTCGAGGAGGATATTCTGATCGTGTCCGAGGGGAAGATGGCCCCGTTCACCCACGACTTCAGGAAAGCCCAGCAGAGGATGCCCGCCATCCCCGTCGGCATCCACGCCATGAACTTCACCTGGCAGGCAACGGGGCGGGTAGGTGCCGAGATGGGGCCGCGGCCAGCGGCGGGGGAGGCTCTGTAAACCCGGGCAGGTGGTTCGACATTGGAATAGTTGAGGAAAGCCTCTCCGAGGCGTGCTGGGGCAGCCCTGGGTGCGGGAGTCCGAGGCGCGGGCGGGGGTCTCGGGGAGCAGCGAGAAACGCGGCGGGATGGCCGGGAAAGCGCGTTGGGAATGGGTTGTGAGGTGCGTGGGAGCGCCGGGCGGCTCGGGTGCCGGAGAGCCCGCAGGCTGGTGAGGCGTGAAACAGAGCTCACCAGGAAGATCCCAGTTGCCTGTACTTGCCATAAAATTTCATACCGGACAGTAGTTACGTGGATGCAGTTTTCTTCTTTAGACTTTCTTTAGCTTATGGACATACTCTTCATTGCTCTTCATTGATCTCTATGTACTAAATGTGCAGTCTTAATTCGGAGTTCTAGCAAATAACAATTCTCTTCTGTAGACTTAATTTTACCAAGTTAAGTTGCAAAACCACATAAATCTGCAGTTTATTGAATCCTTTTGGATTCTTTTGTTGAAAATGTAAGAATCTGTGACATATTTTTGTGAAGAAACATATGTATGATTTGACACACTGACAACATATGTTGAATTTGCATAAAGCTGAAACTTGTTAGCATACATTATCATGGATACAGAAAAAACATGGTGGCATAAAGTCCTGGATAAAATTAATTCATTTTTACAATGTTGAACATTGACTTTCTACAATAAAGGACTTGCTAGAGATGAAACAGTATTTACATTTAAATAGTGAACATTGATTGTATAGTTCAGCTAATTGCAGCTTCACAAATTTGGTTGTGGTTTTGGTTGTTTGAAAGTACTCTTTCTATCTACAGGATTTGTTTGGCTTCAAGGTGTTGTCTGACGCCCTTGCAATTCTGGCTGTCCTCACAAAGCCTTTGGGTTTAGGAAATGCTTCACCCCCTCCTCCAGAGAGGAAGGTGAATGTGGAGAGACGAAACTTACTCACAAAGGCTGAGTGACTTGCTCTAGGTCTTTGGCGTTCCCATCAAGCTTTACAGAGAAAACAACTTTGTACGCCAAGGGTTGGCATTTAAATACCTAGAAATAATTAGTGTCTTTTGGGATTGCATTTCCTGCACCATTTCTCTGCCAGCTTCGGTTGATGTTCATGATAAAACTAGCTCTTTTTCGAATGGGTGATCAAGATGTTAGACTGAATGCTGTCCTTCTCTTGTATTTCTTTCTTGTGCTCTCCTCTCGCTCCTTTGCTGTCTACAGGTAGGTCATTAGGAAAAGGTGGTTCCAACACTGATTTCAGTGAGAAGAGTCACAGGCTAAAAGACAGTATAGGAAAATATTCTACTTGGTGCAACTTGCAGGTCTAAATCCTTTCTGAGCAGCTGCAAAACTGTTTAACCCATTAGTCCTCCTATTTTCTGAATTGCTGAGTTCCTCTTAGACAAAGCATAATTAGTAAGTGAAATACCTAAATGGTTAAAAAAGTTCTGTGTTTCTCCAGAATTTCCAGTATTTTATGAGGGGAAGAAATGAGTACATTTTTACTTTTTTCCAGTGTTCTATTTTGGTTTCAAGTATACCTATTCTTAGAAGTTTCCATTAACACATCCAGGGAAGTGCTGAAAACTTGCTACCTTTATTCTGTACTTTTCTGGGAATTTCGTAAGTCAGGGAAGGGAAAATGAGAAGTGGAAGGGAGGAGAAGAGGAGGAGAGAAGAGAGGGAGAGAAAAAGAAGAGAAAGAGGAAAGAGAGGCAAGAAAGGAAGAAGGAAAAAAAAAGGAAACTGGTGTTTTTGAAAGAAGAAAGGCATTTGAGAATTGAAGTACTAGACTGCTTTCTGCAAAATAGCTGTTAACTAGCATACTGTTGCCTCCCATTTGGTAAAACTGAAATAATTCTCTGTGAGTCTTGTGCCTTATAGATCTCTTAACCCTGCATCCCACTTGAAATTTGAAGATGTGTAAACTGGAGGTGCTGCCCCAGAACTTGGTACTTGAGATCCCCGAAACATGGGGGTCACTGGGGCACTGTTGGGGGAAGTCCAGCGTGTTCTGCTGCCTGCCTCTGCCCCAATTGCTGCACCCCCATGCAGCTGGGGGTCAGCCTCCAGGATGTGGGCTAGGGCAAGGCAGGTCAGGGCTGTGCTGCTGTCCTTGTGGCTGCTTACATGGCTATGCCTGGAGCCTAGGCTGACAAAAAGGCTTTACAGCATGAAACAAGATTGTACTGAACATGCTGGAGATGTTTCTACCAAAATACTAAGCACATTTATTTCTGTATTTTGGCCTTGTTTTTATGGAACTCGAGGTTGTGTTAAATGTTTCATTAACATTTTCCTGTTTTGTAGTAATTGCTGCTCTCTGACTCATGCTACTTTCCCCTTGACCCAAGAGCCTTTATCTGTCTTGTGTTTGCTTCTTGCTCAAATACTATCTTCTGAAGGTGAAGGAGATTTTGTTTTAGCTGTGAGTTTAGTTTTCACTGTGTAGTCATTGTCATTGTCACTGAGACAGTCTGCAGAGCAAAGCGAAGTGTATTTTGCAATTTTGTTGTGGCTGTCTGCTCTACACTAATCCACTACAAGTCAAAAATGTCTTGTTGAAAGACACATTTTAAGGACTAGATTACATCTGTATTCTTTGTAAACCAAAGTGCTTGAAACCCACTATGTTTAGGTGTTATGCATCTGATACAGTGACCTTTGTGTCCTGAATATATTTTATGTGAAAAAGATTTTGTTTGATAAGCAAACAATTCAAATAAATTTCACTAGAAAACATTAACCAAAGAAAAGCGTTGGTTGCTTTTAATTCCTAGTCCATTACTTCTAATTAATTATTAGGAATTATAAGAGGAAACCCAAAATTTAAGGATCTGAGGGTGCTGAATGTATGGGTTTTTTGCTAGTGAAATCAGGATGAGCCAGGGGTGACAAGAATGTTGAAATACTGCAAAATGGGATTGTCTTGTTTCTATGCACTTTATGCTTCTCCCTATGAATTAAAGCATAACGTTACAGATGCTATGTTCTCTTTAGAAAAGAAAGTGCAATCTGTGTAAATTGACAGTTACAAAATTTTTCTTTGAATTGAAAGGTTTAAAAAAGCAAAAATCACTGATAATATATAGCATGCATCTGTGTAACCACTAGAGCTCACTGGTGTGCTTCTTGCTCTTATTCCGGATGGTTTTTGCAAAAGAAAATACAATGGCTTTTGGGGGTCTTGTCGTCTGTGGAAGATTGAGCTTAAAAACTTCCCAGTGAGACCCTATCATGCTGATTAGTGCTGCAACAGCTTTTACTGTGTCCACCAGTGGAAGATACCAAAGATTTCAGTGATAACACCAGCTCTACAGCATTTAGGAACTTATGACAAGTATTTAATCTCCGAATCCACAAAACCCAGCATGTATGTTTAACTTTCAGGGGGAATTCTGACAGCAGTAAAGTTAAGTTCACATCTGGGCGGGTATTGGTGGGAGAGAACCATATTAAAAAGAAAAGTTGATTAGTGAACAGGCAGCAAGTGCTCACTGACAGAGCAGCAGCCTAGTTGATTTAATAGACAGGAGGTGAACAAAAGAAACCAAAAAGCAAGCTGGAATTTTTGTTGTGTAGCATTCTCTGATCTGATCCACAGAAAGAGTCAGTCTGGGCCACAACCTGTCCAGGCTGCTTTCTTCCTTTCAGATATGGAAGAAGTATCTGTGGTCAGATGAATTATTGCAGCAGCTCACTTCCCCCGCCCCACTGCTGTGAGTACCCCATAGCTCCTCTCCTGGTGTATGGTTGAATGCACGCCCATGAAGTCACATCTAAAATAAGTCTCAAAGAGTTATTGACAATCTTGAGTAAATCAAAAAGATGCCCACCTCTGAGAAGGAGGCAATGTATGTGTCCAGTCCATTTTCTGGCATCATTTCTGTATTGTAAAGTTAAGGTCAGGAAGGCTGTATAGTTAACAGCTCCTGGAGGCTGCTTCTCATCTCAGCAGTGTGACCATCAGCCCTGAATAGCTCAGCTGAGTTCTCTGAAATTGTCTTATATTGCTGAAATGTAGCCTGACCATAAAGATAAAATGGAATATCCAGCTATGCTAGGAGAAGATTTGTTTCCTTGCCCAGAGGAAAGCTAACAGACCACCAATTTTAAGACATTAGTGGTGCAATAGGGCGCACCAGTCAAACACGGCTATTTCCCTGATAAAAGAAAAGATAAAGAAACCAAAAAGTATTGAGTTTCAAAACCTAATTCTTCAAAGGAAGCTTTTCTTCAAAGAAATTGCTGATTTTTTTGTAAATATCTTATTCATAACCAGTCATTACAGTGATGCTTCTCAGCTTAAAAAATGTCTCATGTGCAAAATTTAGGAGATTTTTTTCCAGTAAAAGTATGGCTCTTCTCAAATTTTGGTCAAGGTAATCGTGTAAACACACACTCTTGGGATTTTCAGTGGTACCTTCACTGCACTTTCATGTCACCAAACAGGGGAAATACTTTGTTTTCTGACCACTGTACCAAAATTTCCACATGGAATGTGACGATGTTTACATACTGTGAGCATGATTTTTTGACGGGGGGTTCTCATATCAAGAGCACAGCTCCAAACCTTTAATACTTAGATTCTGCTCAGCTGTGGTATTTTGCGTCTCAGTGTTGTAGACATGCCACCAGGGATCAAAGTAATACTGTAGAGATCCCACTTTCTTAGTAAAGCAGGCATGTGCCAGCCATCTGTTCTATCTGCTGATAGAAAACAGCAGTAAAGTTTCTCAAAGTTTTGCCAAGAAGAAAAGGGGGGATTTATTGCTCAGCAGAGATGAGTTACAAGGCACCTTGTAGTGTAAGCTGCATCTGGTTTCCATAGTAATTTACATGGCATATGTGTAAACTACACAATTATTCTTTTTACACAGCAGTGTAAACCTGTTAAGTAAACAGTTCTTCAAGATTTTAATTGTTTATCATTTCTATAAATAATCCATTTTTAACAAAAAAAAGCTAAAGTTATAAAATATTTTCACTGCTTTTACAGTAGTGGCTGCAAGGTACAACATAACTGTTGAAAAGCACTGGAACTAACAAGGACACCCCAAGCTTCAAGACTGTATTTTGTGAAAATTTACAGATTTCACTCTCTGTGTTACTAACAGTTTCTCTGAAAAAGAAAATCCAGGCTTTCCTCTTGTATTGCTTTCCTGTTTGTGGAAGTGAAAATGTTTTCTGGCAACATCACCTCTTTTTACAGACAGTTTCACAGGTATGTTCCTAGTGGTCTAAAGTTAATGCCATTAACAAGTAATGCCATAGAGTAAAAACTAAGAACTGACCAAAATGAGAACTAACTGATCTAACTGGAAGAATTTTTCATGTATTTAACATCTTCTCTTGCTTTCATGCTATCCAAAAAGTTTTTTTGGGGTAGCTACAACTGTTATTGACTTGATTCTAGCCAAGTGAATCATGCACATACAAAACAAATGTAAAAAACCACATTCTTCCTAGGGCATGCAGATATGTGAGGAACATGGTGTGCCCTATAGTTTTCAAAACTGGTATGTAGTAGATATTTGCATCATGTTGAACAGAATTTCAAGAGCTGAATACCTTAGCTCAGAACAATGAGTTCCTGATTATTATTTCTAAAGCTTTCAAGAAAATGCATCTCAAAACCTCTTTTGTTTTGCCTTCCTGTGGGTTTACACTTGACTTGTTAGGGTTTGTTCTTCTTTTCCTTTTTCTGCACAAATTCCACCATCTGAAAGATTCTGCTTTACTTGTATTAGTCTCTTCTACCATGCTGGGCAATTTTTGTTTTGCTGGGAGATTTTTGTTTGCTTTTTAACTGCTTATTTGTGGCCAAGCTCTTCACTGCATCAAACATTACATGGGAAATGTAATACCCACCTCGACTGGCTGGCAGGGCTGTGCCTTATGCAGGCCAGGCCTTCAGCACTGTCTCCCACCACATTCTGACTGAAGAAGTGAGGAAGTGGCATTTACATAAGCAAGGTGGATTGCTCCAGTTGGAGAGCAGTTCCTAGTGGTGTACCTCAGAGGTCAATACTAGGTCTCATACTCACAGTGAAGCAGCAACTCAAAATCTGCCTCAAAAAAAGTAATATAGATAAAGCAAAGACACTGATACTGTTGTACAGTGGCACTTGGAGGCTTTATTCGGTTATGATACCTGAAATCCACCACAGTATGTGGAATCTTAGTCTGTTCGTAGAACACCTTAGCAATGGCTTGCAAAGATTTGGAGAGGATTTTTTTTCCCAGCCACACAACAAGAAAACCCCTGGGGTTTTTTGCATCTGGAATGAAAGTTTGCTTTGTTTCCCAACCAACTGGTGGAGTCCATCTTGTTTGGCCATACAAGGAAAAATGGGCAATTACCTTTGAGCTGCTTCAGCACTTGCTGTCATCACTGCCAAATACTTCAATAAATAACTTGAAGACCAAACACTGCTTTCAGAGCTGGTCCCACAAATCCTCTGAAGTTGCCCCTTTGCCTGGATAAACAGCTAGCTAAACCCAGCTGATCCTAAAGGAAATAAATATGCCTGACATCAAACCTGGCAATCTCCCAGCCTCAGGTTTTGGCCCATCACCAGGCAAAATAAACTCCCCAAACAGCAGCCCACTAATGAGAGGGTCTGTCACCGGCTCTGAGCGCTGAAGCACAGAAACCAGTAGCAAGAGCCACAGAGCCAGCCTTTGCAATGACAGCTGTCCAGAGGAGGAGAGGGAAGGCTCTTGGACCATCCTGACCATCAGCGAACAGAGCTTTTAGTACTGTGATTATGAACTTAATTTTTCTCAGAACACAGGGAAGACGTGGAGAAATCGCAATGTGTTGATGAGCAGAAGTTAAGCTCTCCCTGCAACATTTTCTACTTGCCCTCAACTTGCAAATGTGTGAATATTGATATAGCCAATGGGAATGTGATACTTAAAACCTCATAGGCAAATAATCAAGTCCACTGAACACCTTCAGTAAGGAGTACAAGTACCAACTTCAACCTGTTGCTTTTAAACTGCTGTAAACACTGCTCTCATTTTGCCAAGTTTGAGCCTTAGCCAGTTCTCTTTCTTGCAGAGATTCTGGGAAATAAATTGAGCTGATGAAACAGTCCATTTGAGCAACCAGATTGAAACAAACTTATTTTCCCCTTGTGAAGCCACAGATACATACATTTGCTGCAAGCAGCTATGTGGCTGCAATATTCCTCGCAGAGACTGTCAGAGAGAACAGGCAGGTTGCACAGCAGAGCACACCGTCAGAGAGGAAGAAGAGGCAAAATACAGTTATCTGGGTGTGTAATCACAAGCAACAGATGACATGCATAGCCATATTAAGGGCTGGGCAGTAATTTGCCAGCAGGGCATGTTGGCAGTTACCTTGATAGATTTTTTTGTTTAGGTTTTTGGTTGGTTGGTTGGTTGGTTGGTTTTTTTGGTTTGTTTTTTTTTTTGGTCTGTGCCGGCTTTTCTTTCTACCCCCTTCCTTCCAGTTTTGCACAGGAACAACTATTTATATTGCATAGGCATGATCTGATTTCTGTATTTGCAAGGGAGGGGAGCTGAAAGCTTGTAACCCAACATGTTGATGCCCTCTGATCAGAGCTGTTACATGTTGGTATTAGGTACAGGGTGGAGCAGCTTGTGCTGATCCTTAAACGCAAAAATTAGAAGCCGTCATCACACCAAGAACCACGGGTTTCACATTTTTACTTGAGGTAACAGTAGCTTTCTTTCAATGGGACAAAGTCTGCACCTTATCCTGCCCACAGACAGCGTTCACATTTGAATTGTATCAGTGTGAATATCCTGCTTAGTTAATGGTCCCTTTTTAGTTGTCTTGCCAAACATTCACAGTAAACTTCATAATTTTTACAGTATCATGATGACACTGTTATTTCATTCTATGATTATATGAATTGAAACCTGACACTAGAATTACAAGATGTAAAACATTTCTACATGCATATCATATTTATATAATACCTTTACTTATCCAAAAGTAAGGGCTTTCTCATCCTGTAAAATACAATCAAGCAGTATAAATTCATTAAATTAAATTAATTAGGAAATACTTAGAAGGACAAGGAATCTGAGAGTTTCCCGGCAGGAGGAAGGGTGACTGGGGGGGTATAACGCTCACAGTCTCTGCGAATTCTTGTAGATTCTCTTGCTTTTCCACCTCTTCCCAACCCCAAAAACTCCAACAGAAACTTCTCTCTCTAGGTTTATGTATGTATTCTTGTCCCTGACTGCAAAGACTGAGGTGAGTGCAGTGAGGTCCTTCCCCCGTCCTGATTTAGAGTAGGTGATGAATCATACGTAGGTCCTTTAGCCATTTCTGTGCCCTGTGGAGAGCAGACCTGACTGCTCAACAAGGTTTGTGGTGTGGGACATTGTTCTCCTCCAGTGTTTTTTCCTTCCTGAAAGTACTGTGGACCACACTAAGCCCAGTACTACTCACTTCATTTGTCAGTAAAGGCTGGTTTGGGGTATTTGAGGAATCTCCAGCTGCCTATGACTCCAGCAGAAATTAGGGATTGTCAACATATCTGGAATGTATTGAGTGGCAAAAAGGACAATTTGGTCCCAGTCTGCAAGAGCAGTCCATATTTACCACAGGTGTTCATCAAGGAATAAATTACCTCTCTGATCTTAGCAAAACTCTTGAATCCCAAATGGGACAGGTATCTTATAGCAGAGTGCAGACTTTTGCTGTCATTAGACTCCTGCTTGTTTTTCATGACAGGTAAATTCGGGCTTGGGGAGGCCCACACATTCATGTCTGAGGCAAACTGTCCCTCTTGCATTTTCTCTAATAAAAATGAGGTTAGGGTCTCTGCAAAAGATTCTTCTGGGGAACTTTCAGCTGCTGGCCCTCCCTTTCAGGATTTAGACTGACACAAGATAGGTCATGTTATCCAAAATTTAAAAAAACACAACAGAAGGATGCAGCTTGCCCAAAATAAACTTCCTGCCTTTCTTAATAGGACTTATTCCTGCAAGTGTGTTCAAAAAGTTTATCTGGAAGCTCAACTTGACCCTGAGTCAAGTCGGCAGAGTCCAGGTCATGTGAAGATGCCTGTGCTGCAGATAGACTCCACCTGCACCCAGGAAGGGAGAGAAAGGTGGTTCAAGACAGCAGGTACATCAGATTCTAGCTGGGCTGAACTTTCTTCTGTAAGTGCTGTCTCTGTCCTCTGAGTGTACAGGAAGTCAAGGATGAGCTGGTTTTAGACAAGATACTTCATCTAAATGCTGGGAAATACACTGGACCTTAGCTCAAAAGACTGGACCTGTGAGGCTGGCACTGTAACCCAGGGATGAAGCTCTGCTGACCCTGCCTATGGAAACAGCCCAAAAGACAGAAAAGCTCTTTGTAGAACCTGTTCAGTTTCTCATCAGAAACTGGGGATAGGACTATACTTCCTTGCTTTACTCTGAAGCTAAGTCCATCTTGCTTTGAATAATTCAGGGTATTGTTATGGAGGTCAGAACTATGTCGAGGAGTGTATAGTGCACAGAAATATGACAGCAATATAGGTCTGCCTAGCAGAGTCTTCACTCAGTAGAAAAATCAGTGTGATCTCAGGTACAACAGCAAACACACAAGTTCCTTTTCAGATACATTTATCAAACTTCTAGTAGTGAATTTAGTTCTTATTTCACTGTATTATCTAGAATTTGCTTTGATCAATGACAGTCAGTGAAACAAGAACAAAATTACTCTGAATTTTCACCAAAAAAAAGGTATTTGAAAATCCATGCAGTGAGTATTAAAAGAGAGCAGTGTTAAGGAAGTCTTTCCTAATGACTAGTCAGGACAGAGTTGAATTTTTTTCAACTTTTCAAATTTTAAACTCATTTTCCTATAACATAAGGCTAAAGACCAGTATCTGTTGAGCAGTAAATAAAGAAACTCCCAGTCAGAGGTGCTGCAAACTTTCTGTCACATGGGTACACAAAAGTGAAGGCATCCCTCTTTGAAACCCTTGAAGGACTCCAGTCTGACAGAAGCTGCTGTGAGATTTCATAACTTTTGAGAAAGTTCACTGCTTACATTTTGAGGAGAGATATTTATATTTATTATACAGGAGTGCCAGTTAAAGCTGAGATTGAAACACATGGACTCAATAAAGGCCCAATTATGTGACCTTTGCTGTTTGCCACGCTTTTAACTTGTGTAAGTAATTGATTACACTTTCATGAGATCATAATCAGAAGGTTGTTCTTTGGTAATGGTGTGCTAGAGGAGCTTTATCCTCAACTTCAAAGCTATCCTGTGAGGCTTAAGAACAAAGGGTTGGAAGTTTGAAGCACGGCCAAAATGAATCTGTATGCATTATCCATGTTTACCACCATTCAAGAGGTGGATTAGCTTATTCTTCATCTGTGAGCTTTCCCTCATCACATCAGATGAGCCACCATCTCTAAGGTTTACATTTGTGCTTTTAAAACTATTCTGCTTAACTAAATACAGTGTCTGTTCAGATCCCCATCATAACTAACCTAAATACTTGTTAGTGAAATCACTCCCCTTATTTTAAAGGTTTTATTGAAATTGTTTCACATTCTGTGTGAAGAATTTTCAGAATAATTATTAATTATCAATAAATCTATCCAAAGCCTGAAACTGCAAACAGACTATAATCTAAAGATGCACTCCTAGGATCAGCCAACCAAGCTATTCACTTACTTTTCACACTGTGAGGGGGAGAAAATAACCCTGTGGGGTTTTCTCAGTGTAGATAGAGCCACACAGATGTGTTGCAGGTGGCAGTGGCAGACCTGCAAAGACTTGTTTTCTTAGGAAGTAACCTGATGAGACAGTATTTTGTGTTTTTTTTCTCTAAAAGCAGTAATAATTTTCTCATTTTTTATTAGCTTTGGGAGACTCTATTTTGAATGTCCATGATCATGAAATGTCCACCAGAGAGAGCACTAATCTTTTGCTGGGTGACAAAAGAATGAATTAGGCCTTGCTGTGCTGGAACAAGAATTAGCTTTTCAGGAGAATAGCCTTTACCAATTCTCAGGATACCAGAGCAATATGTTTTGTTAAATATTTGAAGATAGCAAAGGCATGTGTGTCTTTTACACATTTAAAATCTGAACTCTTAATGGTATTTCTCTTTTTGGTGTACTGTTTGCTTTTCTCCCCTTCCCCAAGGCAGAATTATAGAATTTTCACCTGTAAGACATAAGAGAAAACAATTTAAAGGAAGTTCATGCACCAGGCCTGGCTCACGCAGAGAAATATCACTCCTTGCTAGAAATTTTCAAGATGAAATTAACTGTGCATATTTATCAAAACCCTAATGATTTTGTCTTCTTTCAGCCTAATTTTTTTCAAAAGTAACTCTAGTGAAGCTGTAATAAAATGCATTACAGAAAAGGTGTTAAACAAAAAAAGGTCTAAATATGGGAAGTTTGGCTCTTTTGCTTTCTTTGTTTCCAAATAAAGCAAGGTAGAGGAGTGAGAAACTCCCAGACTTTCCTCATTGAGGAGCTGTAAATTTGTTGTGACTGTTTTAAAGGAATGGTGCATGCCACATGCCTTTGTCTCAGTGTGATTATGCGTAACCTGGAGGTTGCTGTGCATTTTTTGCACATGTGCTGCTGTCCAAGGCTCTAGCCTGGTGCAATGGCCCCACTGCAGATACCTGCTGCATCAAGGGGTTGCCTCTGATCTAAACCAAAACCGTATTTTCATTAGCAGGCTAATGATGGGCAGGAATGTGTAATAGGCTTTTATTTGTCCCTCTGTCTCAGGAACCTGCTTTTTCAGCACGATGATGACTTCCAGAGTTAACACTCTGCCGGTAGACTTGGATTCTTCTTTTTCACCTCTCTCCCTCTCAAACCCTAGTCTTTCTAGCAAGCCCTTCAGCTTCCAGTCTGAGATTGGTTTCAAATGACCACTTCAAATGCTAGACTGCTTCCAGAGCTCAGTGTCTGGTGAGACAAAATATTTGCTCAAAATGACTGAGTAGCTGCCCTGTTTCCCATGTCTCCCAAAGAGAAGACAACTGCCAGTAACAATGCTAAATATAATATAAATCTATTATGTTGTGACCTCATCAATCTTCTTGACAGGGATTTTTTTCATATGACTTATCTTTATAGAAATTTTTTTCTCATTATTGGGAGGAAAAGCTGATGTATCCTGCAAAGTTTTCTGTCCATCTCCCCAGTGCAAAGCATTCTGGGAAGTCTGTAATGTCACCTTTCAAAATCTGAGGCTTCTTTTAAAAGCCAAGAAGAAATTTCACTTCCCCAATTTCATAAATAATTCTGTTGGAGGATCTGGTCTACCATCCCCAGCTGAATGCCACAGGAGACATTAAGCACCAGTTAGTCATCTTCCATTGGCAAAATCAGACAGTTTTATACTATTCCTCTAAAACCATTAAAACCACAAGTAGTTATTGTTGAAAGTTTCATGCAGGGATGCACTCCATTCTTTAAAAAGTCTTGTGCATGGATTTTCTTCGCTCTGCCATGGTTTTCTTAATGTGAAGAAAGCAGGCATAGAACAGGCTCTACAGATTTGTGAGCATTTCACCACAGTATTGTCTAATTACTACTGTCACATAATGTATTTTTCTTTGAGATTGCCCATTTCTTTGAGTTCTAATTTGTGTCCTTTTTTTATTTCTTTGAAACACCAAGTATCTCTATTCCTCCTTTTGTGTGCATCTCTGGTTTTTAACCCTGCTGCTTCAGTCCATTCCCATACCCTTAGCAGCTGATACTGGAAGACAGTCGGGTTATCCTGTCTTCTGTGTAAGCTGATTTTCTCAGAGCATGTTTCAGTATCACTTCATACTGTTAAGCATGCCTCCCATTTTAGGTCTTCCTCTTGAGGCTGACAGCAAGTTTCTGAGTCACACTGAGGTGTGAAAAATGGTTTATCCACTCTGTGACAGGACCAATTAATGGGTTCTAACAAAAAAATAGGCAGTCTGTAGGCAGGCACTTTATTTTCTGCTTGTCTGAGGAAGCTCCATTATGTTGTTCATTACAGCAGTGTCCAGACTGCACTGCAGTAACAAAACCTTCACATATATGTACATATTCCTTCTCTGGCCAGACTCCTTCAATAGCCTGATACGCACAGTACAGACAATCTTTGTTGGAATTCATCTCACTTTGCTTCATGCTTCATCTTGGAACACAGACCAACTTCTTTGACCTAATGCAATGAATATCTTGGAGAAGCAATGGTCCATACTGTAAACACCTAACAAACACATACATTGTCTCACTTTGTGACTTTATTTATGGCATATGCAGCTGTGAGCATCTGCTATGGATAATGCATGGTAGAATCTTCTAGTGTGTGCATAGCCAGAAATATTCATGGATCTGGGATAAAAAGGAACTTCTTTGATGTGTTTCTTTCTTTAACTGTAGAAAATTGGCGTTAAGGTATATTTGTCATTTAATTGATAACAGAACATTCAGCACTGATCTCTTTAAAATAATGAGAAGATAATATAGTTCATTTCTTACATATACTTCCAAAGCTAACATACATTTGCTTCTTAATTAGAAAGGGTGCCGATTTCATTAGGTTATTGAACTATGACATACAACAGTTCAAGCTACTCTGCTTTGCTTTAGGTACTACGATTGCTTCTCATCCTATGTCTATCATGTAAAATGAAGAAAACATAAAGCATATTTTTGTGAATTCTTTGATTAAATATGAAAGAAAAGACAGGCAGAAACAACATGGCATCTGAATGATAAGAGTACTTCAATGCAGTAGATCTTGAACCAAGGAATGGAGATCTGTAGGAATTTTAACTGTATATCATTTAAAACCAAACTGCCGACAGATGTTTGCTACAATACTTGTTAGAGGGCTTCATTATTTTTATAACCTTTTAAATTCCTCTGATTTATAGAAAACAGCCTTTCAAAGTCCATAAAAGTTAATCCTGACCAAGGAATTATTTGCCTAAAGTGAAATTTCCTCCCTCTGCTGAGGGCTTTACCCACATGGGGAACTGTTAAAGGGCAGCTGCTTGGGGCTACCTGGTGCCTGAAAGCACCAACTCCCCAGACTGTTCACACAAGGTCTGCAGGGGTCCTTGCCTCAGTTTCTGAGGATCTCAAACAAAGATTTTCTACAGAAGTAAAGCATACTTTTCCTTGGGTGCTTCCTGAAGTCAAGCCAAAAATCCTTCGTCCATTCAAAGTGTGCAGCTGTCAACGATCAGCAATTTAATGCAAACCCCATTTTCTTCACCACCTTTGACAACACTGTTCCTCTAAGATTTAGCTTCACTGCCAAATTTAGACCTTCACATACCAGAGAGTTCATAGGCTGGCTTAAAAAAAAAAAGAAAAAGAAAAAAAAACCGCAAAAAACATGAGAATGCCTTTATAATGGAAAAGGGATTACAGATTATGGATTTTTTTGCCCTTTATCTCCCAACAATATCCAAGCAAATTTCGTTCTCACTACCAGGTCACTCACAATGACCACTTACAGCATAAATTACGGTAGTCACTAGACAATATTTTAATTGCACAGACCTATATCTTCAGTTAACCATCATCACTAAATTTCATGGTAGGCTGGAGCATGGTAAATATTTGCTGAGAGCATGTTGTTTGCTTTTCAGTCATGATGATTAATGCAAGTTAATTGGCAATCAACTCCAATTACAGCAGGACAATACTGGAGACTCGATGTAGGGTTTGTGTTAAGACAGATTTTTTCCAAATAGATAGGATTTATGGCAGTCAAATCATGTTTCAGATTCACAGATTTGAGGAGTTAAACTACTCTGCTTCACTGTGCAGCCTCTCTAGACTGGGATTTTTGTATATCATTTTCATGTCAAAATTTAACTAACTCAATCCAACACACACGATTTGCAAAGATACTCTACAGCACATGACTTTGAAGTTTTGCTAGCTAGATCTACCTGAGGTGTTTCAGCGCTTAGATACTATCATTTCAAGAAGTTCAGTTTTTGTCAACTCAGCAGATGCACGAACCTTTGCAGAGAAGTGGTGAGAGCAGTTATCTCTCCCCAGAGCAAAAGGTGGCTTTCCTTCTGAGCAGCCTGTCGCTTGTGCAATGTCTCTTCCCATCTTTTTAACGTGCCATCAGAACACACTCCTGCCTCAGGCGCTGACTGCTGCTACGCCTCTGCCCTGCTTAGAGGAATTACTTCCTTGAACGGCAGTGAGTACTGTGGCTCATGCAGTAATGGGTCCCTTTTCCCACAAGGAACTTTTTCTTTGTCTTTATCCTTAGGCTCTAGAAAACTGGCTCTAGAAAATGAGATTCCAGTCCTTTTCCTACAAATTGGGAATCTGGCTCATAAGCTGACCTTCTACAACAGTGTGTCTGGAATGGAAATATGGGAGTGGAGTTATTTGGTCTAGTTACCAGTTGTTGTTTACTAGAATAGTAAGAACATAATGTTTTAATATCCGAGGTCATAACTCATTATGACCTGGTTTAGATACAACCAAACATCAAAGCTAACCAATGAGAAACAGACAGTGGAGGGTTGACTCACTCACTGCATTATTCTATAGATGTGTGGCGACATAAAATTATTTTTCTGAACCAAAGTTTTATTTGAAAACAAAAATGTCCACAATCTGACTTTATGGCTTGTTTTCATATTTTGGCATGGTATATTGTATTGGAAAAAAATGTCTTTAATTAAAACCAGCATTTTGAACATTACCCCAGACTTCATTTTTCATCTCTGGTTTTACTGCTTCTCTCCATGTCCTCTCTCCCTCACACATTTACTCCATGTGTTTAACCCCCACTTAAAACCTTTCATTGTTTCCTGCCCTATTGTTTTGCAAGTCCTCCTCTGAGGTCTCTGTGCCTACACAGCACCCTCTGGAGATTGCCCATGTAGAGTGTAGCCCCTCATGCTGTCTCCTCTCTGTTATGGGGTCTCCATACTGTCCCTATAGAGCAAGTGGGTGTGCTGCCAGGGCTGATCAGGAATTTTGTAACAACCTCTCTACCCAGGTCATGAGTGCTTTTCTGGTGTTATTAGGAGCTAAAGAGAGATGGTTTCTCGCACCCTGCCAGGGCTTCTGCTCAACTTAGCAAAGCACAGAACCACTGAAGGGCTGAGGCTGATCTGAGACTGGACAATCTGACCTCAAGATGATCTTGTCCACCCCTCTGTTGAAGCAGGGTCACATAGAGCCACTTGCCCAGGCTGTGTTGAGTTGGGTTTTGAACATCTTCACAGAGGGAGTCTCTACCTACCTCTCTGGACAGCCTGTGCCAGTGCACAGACACCCACACAGTAAAAAGGTGTTTTCTCAGATTCCAACAGAGTTTTCTGTATTGTGCCTATTGCCTCCTGTCCTGTCACCTCTGAGCAGAGCCTGGGTCCATGTTCTTTACACCCTCCTATCAGCTATTTATACACATTGATTAGATCCCCCATCAGCCTTCTTCAGGCTCTCTCAGCCTCTCCCTGTACATCAGACACTCCAGTCCCTTGACCATCTTTGTGGCCCTTCACTGGCCTCACTCCACTAAGTCCATATCCTTCTTGTACTAGGGAGCCAGGATATTATAGGAGAAAAAGGACAGTGTTCTGGCTAAGGACATGGACAAACATCTTGTAGACGTAAACTAGCTACCATTTATCAGTCCAAATTTTGGCTTTGATCTCTCTTTGCTGCACTGTTTTATCTAAAATGTAGACAGAACAGTACTGTCTACTGTCAGTGAGTAGATGCAAACACATTGTTGCCAGTGCCCATGCTAAGGTCTCAAGCACGTATCTGAAAGCAGCAGATAGAATTACCTGTAATGCCTTGTATGCTTCAGGGCAAATGAGATGGCACAATTTAGCATACAAGTTTCATTCCCACTTGCTCTGCACACCAGCAGTTGGGCTGTTGGCAGCAGTGGAAGCCTCTAGTGCCTGGCTAAGGTGCATACATCTCAGGTGTATGTGGTGTGTACAGCCACACTGCAGACACACGATGGCACTTTGCATCAAACGTGAAGAAATCTTGAACAGATGACTCAACAGAGAGGCCAGGCTCCCATGGACAAAAGTACCAAAGCCTACAATCTGTGCCACAATGCAGGTACTTATTGGGGGTAGGATTCAGGTAGTGGAAAGTAGTTTTTAAATCATGCCAACACTTTCTAGGGATTGCCAAAACAAATCATTTATGTTGTGGTTAATGAGTGACATGAAGCCACCTTGGTAGGAGAGCTCTCAGCTCCACCCTTGGGATGATGTAAGGAAGTGGAGTGGAACAAGGCAGTGGCAGAACTGTAAACAAGACATGTGTCCTGGCGTGGCACTCCAGCAATGTGGCTACTCACTGCCTGGCACTGTGGGCCCAGGGCAATGCGCTGTGCTGTGCAGAGCAGCCAAGAGCAAGCCTGGATAGTCTCATGCCACAGGTGTATGTGCCTATGCCCTTTAAACGGCACTCGTGGTGCAGGCAGGTCATCCAGGCTCACCAGTCAGTTCCAGGAAGATTCTGCCCCAAAAACAGCTTTAAGAATGAGCTTAGTGTTCACGTATTTTTGTTGTCTGCCAGATGTACGATATGGGTTCTAAAAAACATCTTCCCTGTATAACATTTGTTCACTATATGCATGACGTTTTCCTTGCTGATGTGCTGCATCCTGATTGCTGTATGGTCACTTGCAATCTCTGAAATCAGAGGAAATTATCTGAAAATTATGTTTAGGTTAAGAAGCACTCATGGAAATTATAGAAACTAATCCGGTGAATTTCATAATGAAAAATGTAGTATTTTTCTGCTGTAGGTTATGTGCTCAATAGTTTCCTTCTGTGAATACAATTAAAATAAATACAGGTTTTTCATTTGTTTTGTCGTAGGCTGAGTACTACTATGAGTTCCTGTCTTTGCACTCTTTGGATAAAGGCATAATGGCTGATCCAACTATAAATATCCCCCTGCTTGGAACAGTTCCTCATAAAGCATCAGGTTTGTACTGTTGATATTATAAATCTTGTTTCTGTAAGAAATATTCTACAGCCAGTGAAGTCTAAATATTTTATTATGAATTGTAGTTCTGAAGTTTATTGCCTAAAGAAATGCTTGCCACAGTGCTTGGCACTGAACAGTTTGTAAATGCCTTGCCTGAGTACAGCAGCATATTTTGTCTGAGCCAAGTCACATGAAGCTTTTATGTGTAGATAAATCAGCGGAAACTTGTGCAAAAATGTTGCCTAAAATTCATGAATGCTATTACTTAAGTTGTGCAACTTTTGGAAAACAAATTCTTTGATCACTATCGGAAAAGTTATCAAATTATTCCATTTCTCAGAGATTGCAGTTCAAATATGTTTTGCTTTCATTTGGGGTCATCAGGCATTCAGCTCAAAGACACAATTTCTAGTTTAGGATATTATCATTTATCCCTTAGTTGTGCATTCTTAGTCCTTCACTGGAATTGACTCCACAGCAGAGGCTGAGCCCAAACCAATGCAAGTGCTGCAGAAGCACCATGGTGTGTAGTGAGCTGATTGGAGTAAAAAAGGTTTCCATGAAATATTATTGAATCCAGTTAGCTCTAAAGTGGATGAATAACAGTTTATGTGATCTGTTTCAGGGTTCAAAGGTGGTAGCCTCTGGTAGGGAGGCAGAAATACATATCTCGATGACATTAGTGCCTTAGTGATCATGGTTTCCTAAATTGCCTTAGCCAACCTGTGGGATAAATGTGGGAAAGAAATGAGTAATGAAAAGGAGGATTGGACTGCAAAGGACACACTGATACACAAATTTTCATCTTTGAGAGTCTTTCTTCCTTCTCTCTTTTTCAGTGGATAAATTCTGACAGTTTGTGTATAATATTCTCCATTTTCACCTTGCAGTAGATTGTCATTGAAGTAATGTTTCAATACAGGTCTTTGCCGTGACACCTGGAATTTAGCATGAATGGCTGGTCTCTACAGTCAGTGTGGATTGAAGGAGTGGTATTGAAAATAGATTTGGGTGAAAGATACTGTCATATTTGTACCACAACTGCTGCAATTGAATTGGTTGCAAGCCCAATAACTGTCCAATAAAGACACTTAACAGCAACTTAAAAGTCATAAAGGCCAAGGTCTTGTTAAGCATTATTTCCATCTCCATATAAAGCAGGTGAGATATGTGAGAAACACTCTCTGCTGCACTCAGCACTCTCTGATATAAGCTAGCTTCTCCTTTAATTTTTAGCTATCTAGAAAGGCTAGACCAAAATTACCCCCTTCTGACTGTGTTTAGGAAAACTTGATCTACAAGTGCAGGGAGGCCAGAGATGAGATCTCATAGCTGCAGCAGAAGGTCTGTTACCCATCATGATGGGAGGTCTTATTAAAGCTGAAAAGGACTTACCCTGTTGGCAGCACTGGCACCTCAGTTCCAGGACTAACAGGGGCATGTCCGTGGTGCTCCCTTACATGGATCATGTGCAGGGCACCTCTAAGTGTACATATAAACAGTATTTAAGTCCTGTTTGGCGTTCCAGTGCTCCAGTGTTTAATAGCAACTGATAATCAGTACCTGTACAGTATCTGAAGCTGTACACTGCTAATGGTGAGACACTACTATGATGGTGGGTTTTTTACACTGCCTGTTAGCTGGCCAAAATTAACTGAGTAGTCCTAAGTAAATACATACTATAATGGTAGTGGTTGTTTGCCACTTTGTAGTTATTGCCATAATTTATATGTTGGCAAAACAGAGTTGACAAATCTAGTCTGGTTTGCCTGGACCTGCTGCATTACCAAAGCATTTTTCTGCACATACAGATGGCAGAAGAAATTCAACCACAAGCTTGTATTTAGTAACAAATCAACAGTTGGTGCTTTTTGAAAAAGTGTTTTAGCCCAAAGACAATTAATTGCCCTTAAAGATAGTTAAGGAGAAATAAAAGAGGAAAGACAGCTACAGTAAACACAATTGTGGGAAACAAGTATGAGGATTAACAGATACCTTATTCAGAGGTAATTGAACCCAATGGTTTTATAAAAATCAGTGGACTTTTGAAACTTCTTTGAGGATATTTATGTACCTCCAAATGAGGCATATGAACAGCTTTAGTGCTGTAGGGCCTCTCTAGCCTGTATTTTGCCTTATGGCCAATGGTGGCCATAAGAAGACCTGTGGGTGAGCAAAAGGAGGACAAGCACACATGATACTTCTGTTTACCCTCTCAGCTTTTACTACCTTCAGCTTGGAGGATTTCCTGTGTCTTAAATGATTTGTCAACTTTATAAACCCACAGGTTAAAGATCTCTCATTCCAGTACTTCTTCAGGTGCTCCTTGAGTCCATATCCTCTTCTGTTATTTCCAATCACCTTGGCAAGGACTTCACTGCCATCCATTGCATGAAGATCCTCCTCCTGTTGTTTCAAGTCTGGCTGCAACAGCTTCATCTGATGGGCATTAGTCCATGCACTGGTAGAGACAGTAGCCAATCCGTACTATTGGTCCTAGCCACGATTTTGTACATATCAGTTATGTAGCCCTTGATTTTTTTTTCTCTTTGCCAGACTGAAGAGTCACAACCTACTCAATTGCTCCTCATTGGATGCAGCCTTTTCCTTCTGTTACCCTTCCCTAATTCAGTATATCCTGAGATGAGGTACCAAGTTCTCCTTGGATTTAAGTGAGATTTAAATCACCTAGATTCCTTAGACTTATTTGAAATCCCATTCCCAAATCCCAGGATTGGTACCTGATTCAGTGCTCACAACATGGATATTGTTACACCTAAACACATGCTAAGATGTTAAGAAGGCTGTAGAAGATGCTTTTCACTGGGAGCTTAAAGAGCAAAGACTACTCAGCTTGTCCAAAAGAAGATATTTGGGAGGAGTGTGGATACCTGCCCAATGAGAAGCAGCTGGCTGATCATTTCTGGCTGCAGAGGAAAGCCTGTGGAGGTCCAGTGGTTCAATCTGAGGTTAGCAAGCTCAAAACAAAACGAGTCATTTTTGTGGCACTGATTAACACCTTGAACACCACACTCAGAGAGGTAAACCCAGCTCTAGGCGTGTGCCCAGCAGCGATGCAGTGGCCTGTGGCTGGGAAAGAGCTGGCCCCCTAAGTGACCCGAGTCAGCCCCTCCTGTCCCTGTCTGACCCAGGCAGTGCAGTGCCGGTGTAGGCTCGTGTGACCTGGCTGCTGGCACAGTGCTGCTTCGTGCATTTCATGCAGCGCCCCCAGCCCGCCAGCCAGGCTCAGGAGACCTTCCTTCCCTGCCCACTGCTGGTATTGAGACACTAAAATATAAGCACTGAGCATCCAAAGATGCTGAAAATCTCTCCAAGCTCAGTGGCAGAAATCAGTGTCTTCCCTGAGTGCAGCACCATCTCTGCTCTCTCTGCCGTGCTGGTAGAGTGACAGTGGGCTGCAGGGGTGTGTATGGGCTTCTACTCTTCTCCAGACCTTTCATGCCTGCTTCTGTTGAGATTGGTCATTCAGAGATGTCCCTTAAGAAGTCCCACCTGAGGCTAAAGGTGGTTTTTGACGGTGGCCTTGGCATATTTGCCTAGTGGGTAAAGCAATTGCTTGCAAACTTGAAGGGCTGTGCAGACACACAGGAATTCCTCTCAGACTGCTTCTACTGAAGACAATTTAGGGAACCTTGGTTTACTGAACAGAGGGAAAAGGCATGACCTCCCAGACAAAAGGTATTAAACCTGCATCCTCTGCATCCTAGGAGAGCATTCTAATTACTACCTAAAATAAAGTTAGGTTTAAGTCACTAGGTTTCCTTAGGTTCCTTTTCAAATTAGTTAAACTTTCCTTGTTCCTGCTAGAGCCATCTGCTCTGCAGCCCTGGACACAAGTGCTCCAGAAGATGCAGAAACGTGTGTGTGCAGGAGAGGCTGTTCTCTGGCCTGGTGGTGGGAGGATGGTTAACAGAAAGAAGTCCAGACATGTGATACCCTCTCCTCGTTTTTAGCCAGTGATGGACAAATGTAAACTGCTTCCTGAATGTGGGAAGCAGGGACCAGAGCTGGGGTTTGCCCTACCCCAGCCCTGGTCAGCACTGTATTAGGCCATGGGAGCTCATGGCCATCTTTTTGGGGCAAGGGACTTCCCTCTGTGCTTTGGTTTGACTGTAGTGCTATTGGTGTGTACTTAGCATTATTCAAACAGGCATAAAAATGCAAGGATTCAGGCCAAGTTTAGGGGCTTTATTTCAGCTCTGAACCACCACAGAGTTCAGCCAGGATCCAGGTGGTTTTTTGCTCACAGGAGGGTCCTTTACTGCATTTCTGTGTGCCTAACTGTTCAGACACATTGTAAGTCCAAAAATTTTAATGCTTCCAGGGTGGGCAGTGCTGGAATAAAGGGTTTATAACCTGTGGCCTTGGACTCTAGAGATGCATTGCTGGATTTTTCCCTAGGCCTTTAAACCACAGCCAAATCTCAGGGGAGTTCAGGGTTGCTACCAATTCAGCAAAATCTAGATACAACTATAGCGCTGTCATCAAAAGTCTGCCACATCTTCCTCCCCTTTGCAATTTTCTCAACTAAAACACATCCCAATCCAAGCACTGATTGCTTGCACTTATCCTGTAAGAAGGTTATTACAGTTTAAGAAGTTCACTGCATTTGAAATGTATTTAATCCACTGTAAGAGTTTCCTTCTCGCCACATGGTTACATGTTTTTGGTCTTTGAAAAGGTTGGTGTAAAACCCTTCAACTATATAATTGCTTTAGAATGAGAACTACAAGGGACATTTCAGTTTGTAGGACTTACCAGAAGCAGAAGGTGTTTCAGCAATGAATTATTCTGTATTTTACCAAGGCAGCAAATAACAAAAATGGCCAAATTATGGCTTGCAAAATCTTTTATAACAAGCAATCTAAACCCAAATGTAGGGCTGTTAGCTCAGTATTTAGTTCTGAAATCTCAGGCCAACTTCAAAAGGAAGGAAAAAACAATTTCTGTTAGTTGGATTTGACATATAAAGCAGCTAAGAAGAGCCAATTTTGAAGAAAAGAGATAAAATCATTTCATCTGAAGATTATTTAAGATCACTTGTGATAATCATAGCGAAGAATTCCATAGCTCTGAGATATTGGGCTTACTTCATCATTAAAATACTCCAGATTTACTGGCCTTAATTAAACTCTTTGTATTTCAAAAGTGTTTGTATGCTTTTCCTGGAAAGGCAATGTCCAAATATCACTACACTTTACTAGTTCTGTCAGCGTGAGGTGTCTATGTTTTCTTTTTAAAAACTGCACCTATGACCATACTTATCAAGTGCACCATTTTGCCAGCACTTTATCTAGTAAGTTTTGGTTAGATCAGTATCTTATTTAGGTATTAATTGCAATATCCAAACCAGAAAAATTTACCTAAAGTAACTTTTTCCCCAAAATACATGTTTTTACAGAAGTCATATGACAGCATGGAAAATTTAGACTCAGAAGTGAGCAGTTCAACTCAGAAAATTGAAAGTAGGCTTCCAGTTTGTTTTGGTGTATCCTTAAATACCTGCACATAAGTAATTTCCTCATCTGCAAGAAAAGTGTGGTTGTGTTAAGATTACTGTCTGTGCTAGAGACTGTTGAGGTTATGTCAGCAAATGAGCACAAGCTCTTCTCCTGTGCTGCTGTACTTCTAATCCTGGAGCCATTGCTGAATAAAGTGATCTGTGTGTCTCTGTGTGTCTCTGTGTTACAATTTTCATTTCATCAGTGGCATTCCTCCAAAGCTTAAATACATTTATAATCTATTTTTTTTTTTAGTATTTCAGTGTATGCTTGTATATGTATATGTGCATGTAAATATAAATATTATCATTATTATTATCCTTTTAGTTGTTCAGGTTGGATTTCCTTGCCTTGGAAAACAAGATGGGGTCGCTGCATTTGAAGTGAATGTGATCATAATGAATTCAGAAGGCAATATTATTCTCCAGACACCTCAGAACGCCATCTTCTTTAAAACCTGTCAGCAAGGTAACACTGAAGACAACATGCTGGAATACTGTTAGACCAGGTCACCTAACTGTCTTATGTTTCATTGAGGATAAGAGCTAGAGAGGATGGAAATAAAGCAGTCACACAATGTGTAGCCATCATGGTGATTTTCAGGCTTTCTGGCTCTGTGTGCTTTTGCTGGTCATTTACTACATGTTTTGTGACCCTTTTCTTACTGAACTCCCTTAGCAGACTGGGTTGGAGACATATCTCCCTCCTCCTGTTCAGTGCTCATCAGATTAAGGACATTGATAGAGATGTATCGTATGAAAAGCCCCTGTTAGGAAATGATTTGAGGTGCTTGGAGGAGAGCTAGTTCTGTGAAAGCAGGCTGAGGTTAACATTTCCGGAAATGGCACATCATCTGGGGAGCTGACCTTCTGGGAACTGTAGTGGGGACACTGGTATCAATTAATGCTGTCAGTGCCTTAGTTCCAGCTTGGTGCCTTTAGTTCCTTACATCTCAAACTTGCACACCCAAACTGAATACAAAAATTTTAAATTAGAAAATTTCTGCAAAACTTGGCTTTACCTTCTCTGTAGCTCAGGCACAACCTCTCGGCTTTCAATACCAGCAAAAATGTGGAAGTTGGTGTTCAGTGCTTGGAATTATCAAGCAGCAAGCACACAGAGGACACGCTGGTGGAAGAAGAGTACCATGAAGTTATTGCAGTGTTCGCTTGGAAAGAAGAGCACTTGTTTGATCAACCAATCTGTGAACCATAAACACCATGTAATAAGACATTCTGGATTAATTTGAATTTGATACACCACAAGCAACTATAATTATCACTTTAAGCTGAGGCTATGGAAATTGAAAAATCAGTGTCTAAGATAAGATAGTTATCCCATATCATGTGCAATTGTATCAAATTAACCCATGACAGGGCTGATGTACAAAGAAAAATACTTTTGTTCTTGTCCTATTAAATCTTCATTCACAGTCCCACATTTTCTTCTCTGCACTATTTTCTCTGAGATAATTGGCTGTAGTGTAGCTTCAAAGAGCAAACAGCGGGAGCAGGAGCTGTTTATTCTTTGAAACCTCACTACGCCTAAATAGCAAAGCTGCTTGTCTCCTTTGAAGCCTTGATGCTGCCAATTAGCCCAGGGAAAGTGGAGGAGGGGGAGAAGAAGTGGGCAGAGAAACAGGAAGAAAAATGGAGGCTTAAAGGATGCAAAATCAGTCAGATCTCATGTATAAAGTTGTGTGTCTGGTGTAAATACAACACAATACTTTTCTTATCTTTTTTTTTTCAGTTCAGCTCAAAGATACTGAACTTAATAAACTTTGGAAATAGCACTGGGATATTCTAATAGGGACAACGGAGTTACAGGTCTGTGTTGTGGAAAACAGTGTCTTAAAGAGGAAGGGCTCCAAACGCAGTTTAGTAGTAGCATTCATCCAAGTTATCATTTCTGTGTTATTATTTGTTGTTACCATTTTCATATGAGTTGTAATATCTAACAATTTAGCAGTATTACATCATATGATCTCTCAAGAAACCTGGGGTTGATTATTGTCCCAGTCCTTTGTTCCTGGAGCCAGCTGAGAGACACAAGGAAGATTTTCCAAACTCTAAGAGATGTGCAGAGGAGGATCTTTTTCACATCACCTCTTCTAGCCCATACTGGAATAACTCCCATTCCTGCCCTGTGTAAGGTGGTAAGGTGGACACTGCAGTGTTTTGGGACAGATGCTGAGAAGGATGAAAATGTCTTTATTTCTTCTTTCAGTTGGTGTTAGGGCAGGGCTGAGTTTCCTTCCTCTGAAAGACATCATACATGGTGAAGAGCTCCAGTTTCTCCTGTCAGGGTCCTAGTCACTGTTTCCAGTTATTCTTGGCAATACAGAAAGGCCCCAGCAGAGGAAGTGAGGGGAGCAAGGGAGTAATTTTGTGGATAAGAGAGGATTTGTTGTGGCTAAGAGGTGGTCACAAAGAAAAAAATATATGTTTTCCTATTTTTCTGCTTGAAATGGTATGCATTTAAGCATGCATTTTTTTGGTAATGAATAGCAGCTCTCCATTTGGGTACGAAGAGAGAAGCATTTCCAGAAAGAGTCCTAGAGTACAGTGTTAGAACACAGGAGGACCAAAACCCCTTTACTACTATTACTACAGCTGCAAACAGCTTTACTTTTAAGGCATATCGTTTTACCTCAGAGGTTTTGAACCTTCTCACTCGGAATGTCACACAACAAAACATCAAGATGAGGAGGTTGTGCCTACCACTGATCCATAGTGATGTTAAGTTTTTCTAATGGGAGGAGGCAGCCTCTCCTGCCTGCCTTATTCTCTGTGAGGGATCTGGGAAGGTATTTTTGAGTAATTGTTTTTCTACTCAGCAGTCCTTTTTGGGTTTGATTTAGTTTGTCTTCTTGTTTGATGGACTCTCCTATTTTGAGGATGGTGGTGGCACCCAGAGGTGTTTCTCATCCTTGTATAACCCTGCCAGTGTTGCCAAACGCTTTTACGTATTTGATCAATAATTGAGATATGAATGAGGGTTGATGATGATACAGGACCATTGTGCAGGAGTGCTTTCATCTTCCTTTTTAGCCTTCTCTCATTTAGCCTTGATGCTCACTCTTTCATATGAACAGAGATTTCATCACTGTCACATCAGTAGTAACAGATGTGGTAATTAATGCAATGCAAGTTGCAGTGACATCCACTTCAGGCTGCAGAAATCGAAACTGGTCCTGCACACTAAGGGCAGGTCTAACCAGACATGCAAGTGCTGCACTGGGTTGTCTGCTCAGTTCTGCACTAAGCTGCCTGCTCATTTCCACACAGAAAAGAAAGTACTGGATTGAGCAGAGCACCCACATTGCTCACGCGCTTATAGAGCAGCAGAGCAATGAAAATGTACAGTCTGTCAACATCACACACGTAAACACATGATGGAACCTCTATTTGTAGACTGCTAAGAGAGAAACTAATTCATATTAAAGAAATCTGAGCTGAATTTCCATTTCTTCAGTTTTTTGTCTGCCAGCAAATATTTTTACTGTTGTGTCAAAGACATTTATTGAACCTACTGAGAGCTGGCTGGCAGCTGAAGTATATAACATTTTAATTAAGATTGTTGTTATATTTTATGAAGCGGAATGTCCAGGAGGATGCAGAAATGGAGGGGTTTGCAACGAAAGACATGTCTGTGAATGTCCTGATGGATTTTACGGGCCTCATTGTGAGAAAGGTAATTTAATAAAAAGCTCTTTACCATCATCTTCTTTACCATCAAAAAAAGGGAACTGTATGTCCTGCACTGTAGACTCTCCTAAAGTTAAGAATAGCCTATTCTGAAGATTTCGTATATTTTGAGTTCAAACGTGTAAGTGAATTGTTATTATCATCCATGGTCTAATGAAAATACGAATTGCTTACATAAAAAATATTTCCGCTCTCACAGATTGCTTTTAACAAAAACTGATGCAATGGTTAAGTGATCCTTAGTCACAGGGAATCCATCTGGCAAGAAGATTAAATAAAATTCTTCTGCTAATGGGGACTAGCTGGGAAACAAAGCACAGTGCTTTAGTTGCTCTGTGTTTGTTTATTTGGAGATAAGATCAGATTTGTAAGCAGTCTGAAAACAAAGATGAGAAGATGAAGGGAAGATTCTCTTTCTCTTCCATTAGTGGATAATAGCCTAAACCAACACTTCCAGGAGTGAAGGACAAGGAAATTGGTACGACTTGGCAAGGAAACTAGATCTTCTTCCTATCCCTCCCTTCCTCTTCCCAGTGGCAGTCCCTCCCCAGGGTGACTCCAATGCAATCACTCACTCCCCAATGCTCTGGCTACTTCAAAAATATTAAGTACAAAAGATCAAGGACTGTTCTCTGGCCTGGAAGGCAACTGGCACTGCTTACATTCATATGTTTAACAAACTCTTACCTTCCAAAAGACCATTACAAATTCACTCCTGGGAGGAGTCCGTGGTCACTACTCATCCCAGGACCATGGCCAGAAGGGTTTGCTGGTCTGCGGGGACAAAGCCGAGCCACCAACAATTTCACAAGATGATTTCACAAGGCCATTTGGCCCCATGCCTGGGTGCTGTTTAACTCACTAGCATGGACCCAACCTCACTGCATGTACCAATTGTGGGCAACCACAAAGTGAAGCATTGCCCCCTAACATGCCTCCCTGAAGAGCCTTTTGGGGGTGGCCACAAGGCAGAGAGGTCTTGGAAGAGCACAGGGGCTCCAGAGAAGATTCACTGAGAGCATGCAGGACAGTTTGGCTGTGCAGCAGGCTTTCCTAGCCAAAATTAGGTAGCCATGCTTATGCTCAGGCATGCAGGAGTAGGGAAGGTTCATTGTAAAGCCTGCCTGGGAACCCCACTGTGTTACCACCCCCCTGAAACAGTCCTGCCTGTACAGCTGAGGGACCAGAGGGACCAGAATACAGTTATAGAGAGGACTTGTCTGGGTGGATTTTAAATATCCGGAGTGCGTAGGTGTATGTGGGTACTTTGCTCTCCCCTGCCAGGTATTAAACTCTACAAGAGGCAATTTCTGCTTACATATGGAATCAGATTTGAACTTAAATTAGCCTTCACTTTTTAGTAGCACTACACAGAAATTGCCAGATACAAACCAAAGATGTAATAGATTTAACTCCCTACCAGAGGCACTTTGCAAAGGTGGCTTAGAACAATAACCAGAAGGAAAAGTAGCTTAAGGAGTCAATGTGCTGTGTATTTAAATACCAGTTGCTATCCCACCAGCGATGCTTTTTCTGCTCTTCCCCCTCCCCAGCACTGTGTGTTCCTCGCTGCATGAACGGCGGGCTCTGCATTACACCCGGCCTCTGCATCTGCCCCCCGGGCTTCTACGGCATCAACTGCGACAAAGGTAAACGCAGCTAAACCCCCCCGGGCTCTGCACCCAGCAGCCTCTCCTTATTCACCTGTGGCAGTTTCCCTCTAGGAGTGCATTTGGGAAAGTCAGGCAAGCAATAAGTAAAGTTTTAAAAATATTGTGCTTCTTAAAATAGATGCTGTAGCACAGCCTGGCAGCTGCTGGAAGAATATAGGGATTTGCAGGCATCCATACACTGTGAAGGGCAGTTTGGTTGATCCGCTGATAGCTGTGGATCTTACCACAAAAATCACTTATATTTCGGGGGAAATGGGGGGGGGGATTACAAAAAAAATCTCTATTTGAGCTCTAGTTTCCTGTAGTAAAATTAATTTTACTAATTATTTAGTACATTGATAGTCTGCACTTGGACACATGAAAAAATATGCAAGCTATTCATTTTTTGTTGCTACATTGGGGCTCATGAAAGGAACAAATGAACAATCAGTTGTTCAGGACAATAATATGGAACAGTCTAAGCTAACATGTAGAAAAAAACAACATGCAGAAATACAAATGACCTGCTCATGGCAGAGCAGAACATCGTGCTGCCTTTTTTTGTTGCAGGTCTATAAGAAGTAAAGACTGAATGCAAAAGGTCCTAGAGGACTTTTCAGCAAAATAATGGGAACCTTCCTATTATTTTGCACAAACTATTGGTGTCAATGCCCTCATGTCTTGTATCTAGTCTTTGAGCAGACTTTTACCACATTTAGAAAACGCTTCAAATGCACACTTAAATTAAATGCTCCCAATGTCTTGAAGGATTAATGTGAATCACAGCTGTTTGGTGAAAAGTCACATCTAACACAATTAAGTGATTTGGCAGCTGAAAGACAGAGCATTTGCATCTATGTCACCACACAGAAAAACTCATAAAGGTTTCTTTGTAGTCAAAGCATTACTTAAGAAGTAGTGAAGTATCCTCTCCTAGAAGTAGCTTCCAGTCCTAGGTTGAGCTCCTTTCATCAGATGCTGGCAGTTTCAATAGCAATAGTGCCTTAATCCTTCAATGAGCTTTATGTGTGGGGGTTGATAAAGATGTAGCACAGTCTGTCCTCAGAGAGCTCGCTGTGGTATTGTTCACTTGTCCCATTCTATATTGCCTGTGTGTGTGCCCGTGTAAAGCATTATGTAGGAATAACTGCATTTCAGTCTTATTTTGTAAACCAGATGAAAAGAGGTTAATCCTGCTTTTACAACCTACTCGATGTTTATTTATGATGAGCAGCAGAGAACATTAAGTCCAAGTTAGACCTAGTTCATATTAATGACTTAGTTCATTCCTCTTTTATTTGTTTCAGCAAACTGTACAACAACCTGTTTCAATGGAGGGACGTGTTTCTATCTGGGAAAATGCATTTGTCCTTCAGGCTACGAAGGAGACCAATGTGAAATTAGTGAGTAGCATCTCTGTGTGCTTGCTTTCATTTACATCAGCTTTTTCTAGTGTCAATGCCTGAATGATGACATGTGGCCTGCCTCTGCTGGGCTCACAGCGAGGGTCTCACACAGCAGTTTGGGACCCTCAGAGCCAGACATCACATGCCTCCAGAGGAGTTTCCTACTTAGAAGTTTGATTCATTGCTGAACCATCTCACCCCCTGCCCTGTTCTGTTTTCACTGGTAACCAGGCTTGGTAACAATCCTCAAGCTGTAAGTATGCAGGCAATACCCTGTGGCAGACAGATGTGCTGCCATGCCAAGCCTGTGGGGGCATCTCTTTTCAAACATTATGGCAAATCAACCTTAAGCACAGCAGATTAGGTTTGAGACAACACCTCTGAACGGGCTACCAAAACTTGGGAATGAAAAGGTTGGGGGCAAAAGGAGGACTGAGCTGTAAGAGCTGAGAGCTTTCATGTAACATATAAAGTTACACTCACAAGGTAACTTGAGAATGTACAACCAGATCTCATTCTTCCTGGACTTAGAACTTCTAACAGGACACTGTGCAAGAAAGCTTTCCCTTCTGTAAATAATCCCACTGATATTCCCCAGCAGCTTCACAGGAGCGTGGAGAGCAGTATTTGGCCTAGGATAGGTAAATGCTGATTTTTTTAATATGCATCAGGAGAAACAAGCTCTTCTCACAATTAGGAAATGTTTATCACTTTGGAAACACATGGAAATAAACTCTTAACTTGCTGTCAGCCAATACACAACAATGAGTGAATTACTGTGCAAAGAAAGTACACGGGTACAGTAAGATCTATGTTTTGCTCAGTATTCACATGTAGATTAACAATAGGTGTATGTAAATGTTTCAGCTTATCTCTATGCATACAAGGTATTTTGCAACTCCTTTTTACATTAATAGAAATTTAGTGAAAAAGAAGCAGCAAAGCTTTGTTGTTTTTAAGTTAATAAAGGTCGTCCATTGGTACAAATTCAGATAATATGCCAAAATAACAAGAGTGTGCATTTTCACTGGAGTTACCTTTGCTTACATCAAGTTCAAATTTGACTATTTGGCAGAAGCCCATTTCTTTCTTCAGTCCCCAAACAGTCAACTTTGTTGATGTTTTTCAGATGAAGATTAAAGTTTGATTCAAAGAGAAAAGCATGTATTTTATGTTGGTGGTGGTTTTTTGAGGAGAATTTTTAGAACTGTTATTACAGCATGTATAATTAAGGGCAGTCCATTTAATTGATCTGTCTGAGGAGCTCAAGCTCATATTTGTCTGCTGCTGCTTGGGATAAGTGCAACTGCTTTGACTTCCAGGAAAGGCTTACCTTGGAAACTCAAATTAAATTAATTATAATACAGGCAGTAGGCTAGTTTCTGTACAAAAGGAAGAAAAACAAATTCGGGATGACAGTATGCTAAGACCTAAGCTGGGACCATGTCAATGAGAGCAAAAGCTATGCGCTTACTTTGGCTCTTGTAAAGCCAGGACTGCAATTGTTAGACTGTGATTGACAGCTGTCATCACCTCTGGGCACTGCACCAGCACCAGCACAGCAGTGGAAGACTGCAAAAAATCTAGACAAGGCTTAGAAACACCAGAGCAGAAACACAACTCAGCCCATTTTCTTAGATCCAGGGCCAGCTATATTCAGTCATGGGATTCTTAAAATAATGAGGGGAGAAAACCTTTCAACAGGCAGAAAGCCATCTTCTGAAACTTTCAGGGTTTTGTTGGGGTTTTTTTTAACATTGTGTGTAGGTTTTCAGTGCTTGTGCAATAATTGAATCCCTCTGTAAGACTCCTGGGAAGTGTACTGAACCCAGTCTACAACACTAACAAGCATTCAGTCTTCCAGATTTTTTTGTAGTTATAGGTTTACATTGTCTCTAATTAGTGTTTCACTTCGAATCCAGAGAGTTTTATTTTGATTTGGATTCCTCCCCTATTTGTCACAAGCTGTTTTGTTGCTTTTTCCATTCCTCAGTCAATAACAGAGAGAGTTATTACTCTTTCCTTCATTCTGTGACAGTATCTTCATCCAAAGTTAATTGAGCTGTGCTGAGACAAATGCTTGCCTGTTGCAACTTGGTGGAAGTTGGTGTCACATCTCTTGACCCACATCCTCCAGATTTACTTAAAGAACTAGGAAAATTCATGGATTTCTTTAGCATTGCTCTTTCCAGTTGTTAATTACTTGGGATGCAAATGTTTGCAAATTAGAATGCCTAAAGTTTCCCTCCCCAGAGGCTCCTGCAGAGAAATTGTGCTTTTACAGAAACTCTCCTTAGCACAGTTTGTTCCGTCAGCTGCTTATGAAACTTGTTTCAGGACTATTAAAATAGTTATGTACAATAGGAATGAGTGTTTCCTTTATATTGACGATACACGTGTGTATCACAGAGGTCTGCAGGGGCTGAGGGCTGAGCAAGCACTGCCCGTGATGTTGAGCTCCCAAGAGGGCAGTCTCTGATCATGAAATGAGGTTTTGAGCACAGCCAGCCAGTGTTGATGCTTAAATTATCACATGCGGGTCTCAGTTAATACCTTTCTTAAAAAAAAAAAAAAAAAAAAGGGAAAGGGAAAGGAAGCAGTTTGCTGCCCCAGGTTCCAGGTTTTTTTTGCTCACAGATTCAGGTAAATATTAGTGCTGAATCTAGGAAGGGTTCCTTTTTCCTCTTTTCTGAAGAATCTAGGAACTGTAGTGGCATTAGAAAAGATAAAAAATGGTTCTGGACAACAATGAGAAAAGCTGCACTGGTACATGTGGGCACCAAGGTGGCAGGGAAGTGAGGGTGCAGTTCCTGGCGGCCCGAGAGTGCCCAGGGGGGCGACAAGTGAGCCTCCCTCAGCCTGGGAGTGACTGAGTTCATGGGTGCTGTGCTTCCCTTCTTAGAGATGAGTGAAGATTTAATTAGTTCAGTAATGCAGGCAAATTCTAACAAGGTATAGGCAGTCTGATGATGGGACATGTGACGTTAGGTTTGAGGAAGGTCCTTGGTGTGTCATGCCCAGCAAGAAATCGAGTGTGGATCTCCTCCACCAGCGGGGACCTCCTCAGTCCCAAGCGATCAGGGCCAAACAAGACTTCCTACAGCAACAACACCAGACCCAGCCCATGCCTTTGGCAAAGCCTGTTTGTGAGGGAAAGTAATTTCCAGACCAAGAGCCTGGAAAAATGGCTGCCAGTTCCAATTACTGTTAGCAAAGTTGCTCAGTTGTTTGTAAACAGGAAAGAAGGGCATGTATATTTAATGTGCCTTTAGTTTCTGAGCTGCCGTGTGGAACATCCCTCATTGCACCGCCCACAGCACCACGGCGCTCCCCAGCCTGTGCTACAAGCTGACAGGCCCAGCCAATCTATTTATTGTCTGCAAGTAGCAGCCATACCTGGCAGTTCCTGAGTGTCTTATTGCTCTCAGATGTCACTAGATTTTTTTGTGCTAGGGCCCCTCGGGTTTGGATCCAGCACTTTGGAACCACATAGTCTGGGCAGTGCTGCCTCCCCCGTGAAGGGTGAGGAGAGCAGGCGTCAATACTGACCGCTCACATGGGGGATTCTGCAGAGTCAGAGTGGCACAAATCTGGGCAAAAGCTGCAAGGTCACACGGGCTTTGTCCACCCCAGATTATTATCATATTTTCAAAGAAGAAGAAGGCTTATAAATTGGAAGCACAGACTTGCAGCAGAGTCTTCCTGCTGGATCCATAAAGCACACTCTAACATCTGATGAGTTTTTCAGGTACAAGGCAAGCTCATCAGACACTTGTCTCCAGTAGGCACAGGGGACTAAGACCATTGCTTCTATGTATTCAATTTCTAGGTAAATGCCATCAGCCCTGTCGAAATGGAGGCAAATGTACCGGTAAGAATAAATGCAAGTGCTCCAAAGGCTACCAGGGAGACCTGTGTTCAAAGCGTAAGTACCAAAGCCACTCCATCAGTCCTTGTTGTGGGAACATCGAGCTCATTGTACAGTACTTTTTTTACATAACGTCAGTACTAATTGTTTGTTGTCAAAGTAATTCAAGTTATTTTACTTTCTGGACATACAGCATACACCAGACTTAAGGAAGTGATGAAACCAGAAACCATTTTTTATAGAAGTCTGCTCACAGTCTCTCCTGTACTCTTGAGTTTCTATAAAACAGCAGTGTATCAGCTCAGCAATAGCAGTTTAGTAATAGAGAAATGCTTAATAAAATGTCAATACTTTGCCATGTTAAAATACACTGAGAACACTTTGTGAGAGGGGTCCTGGGGACTACCCTCCTTCTCCCACTGGTTCTGGTGGATGCTCAGCTCTGCTGTACAACCTGATTCTCTCTGCCAGAGGCTGAGCCAGATCTTGCAGGTAAAGAGATGGGTGTGGACTGTTTCATGGCTCTGATTGCACTCCGTGCAAAGGCATAGATTTACTTTGAGAGCCCCAGCTGGTGCCAGGACCAACACATCGAGTGAAACAGCAGGGAAAGCAAATGTGTGACTGTCTCTGGATGAAATGTCAAGAGGTCAGGTGTATGTGCTCACTTTTTTACAGCTGTCTGTGAACCCAGCTGTGGCCTGTATGGCACCTGTGTGGAGCCCAACAAATGCCAGTGCAAGGAAGGCTGGCACGGGAGACACTGCAATAAAAGTAAGTGAGAAACAAACCCTGAGAGTCAGATCTGAGGTGTTACACATGTGATGCTATACAGAAATGACTGCTTCAAGAGCCTTTCCAGCATCATTAATGATATTGCACTCCTTTTCTTCTAATCTTTAATCCAAGCAATGAAACAAAGGTTTTCAATACTCCATAATTTTACCTACTTTAAAAAAAAACCTGTAATAATTTGAAAGTATTTTACCAAGATCGTTTTTGTATTAGAAATTCCAGAATCTGATATCTGTCAGAGGAGGACTTTGCATGTCTTCCACCCATAGTATGGAAGGTACCCAAGCTCTTCAATACTCCTCAGTAATATCAGATAGCTTTGAAATGTTGGGTAGGCATTTTTAAAAGTAAAACTCTGACAGGTTTTAAAACTGATTAAAATTCAGAAAAAATAAAATGTCTTTTAGAAATTTTGGGGAAAACTTGAAGAATTATGCAAGATCTGTGCTTAGCAACTTCACAGTTTTCTCCTCTTCCCACCCATGTTCCACAACATACAAAACACATTGCCCCAAAGCAAAGTTAAAGTTCTCAAAATGAATTTCTGTTGAGCTTATTGGTCCATTTGCCATCTATTGTAGCAACTGATCATTTCACTGGGTTTAAAATGGTACTGTATTGGATATATGCAGTAAGAACTTCAGATTTAATTTTATGTTTCATGTGCAACAGTACTGTAACAGCAGATCTTCAATATACGATCTTTATATATTCCCATAAGATACTGATGCTTATCACTGTTGGCTACGAATTCACACGTTGTGTTTTGTGTGTCAGTCATAAAAAAGTTGAAAAATTTTGCAGCTACGAAACCAATCAGCCATTAAGAAATGTGAACCTTACATTGCAGCATCAACTGAATGTTCGCTTTTATTAAAACCTGTTGATGCATATGATGCACATCAAAATGTATTAGAATAAATACAGTATTTTCATTTAAAACTGAGTATTATCCAGCTAAGATGGATTTTGCTGTGAAAATTAGGCTTGCTGTGAAAACTGGGAGTCTGCTTTTCTGTTGTTACCTAGTGGATTTGTGTTTAAGTATTCATGCTGTTCTCTGAAGGAGAAATACAATTAATGTAATTGGTTAGAAAAAAGATACATGAAAATGAACCAATATGAACTACAGTTCATAAGCTCAGTATGAACTTTTTCTTCCTGTCATACTCTTTTTATAAAGAACTCAGATAGCAAATGAAAACAAATACATACTTTAGGTGACCATCACCAAAGAAGTAATTACCTGTACAACAAAACCAAAGCTCATACCTGCCTTGTGATGAGAAGTCAATAGTCTCACATTATTGTCAACTCCAAGGTTTTGCATCCTTCATTACTGGGAGTTTGGGTACAGTCCTGCTGTGTTTAGTACTGCAAAACTCTCTGTGTATTCAGCAAAGAAACCGTGAAGTAGACATGTGGACAAAATTCACCCCCATTTTAAGTGTCCATACATGTGCATGCGCTGCAATTCGCTTTTCAACTGAAACCAAACATCACTAGATCTTGAGAGGAGAATTATAGTTAATTTGAGAGACTTGTTTTGTATTCAATCAAATGAATGGCTCCTTGGTAAAGCTGTTTTCTTGAAAAGAAGTGGTTAAAAAATTGAACAGGGGACTCAGTTTTTCAAGGTAATTTCCATGAGCTTTAAGTAATGAGATGGGTAAATGAACCTATAAAGAATTACGACATAATACTTTGGATTCCATTTTTATTGTTCACTTTCATTTTCTACAACAAAGCAGCTCTACTAAGCCTGTTTCAGACTGCTTTTTTTCCCCCCTAGGTGTTTATGGTCACTGCTGTTTTTTTTCTTTGCATTCAGCCATAAACCAAAGCCCAGCTCAGGTAGCTGGTACAGATTCTCCCCAGGGGGTTGCTTACCCCGCATTCTAGAGCCTTTTGCTGGCATATCATCATGACTGTCCCCCACGTGGTGTGGGGGATACACACGTGAACCCAGGGCTGAGTGACAGCCTGGGTGTGCTGAGGTCCCTGGGCTTCCTGGCCAGGTCAAGGTCTTTCTGTCTGGCAGGATCTCGTTCATCCTGAGGGGTAACAGAAAGGCATGAGCACTTTTGTAAGGCAAAATAAAACCATTTTTTCAAGTGGGTGAGACAGTTTCCACTTGAAATATTAGCTGTGGATCGCGAGCCCACTTCTGTGGATTCTTTTTTTGGATAATTTTCCAGGGTACGGAGGCAGCGGTCTGAGCGCCCTGAGGCCAGCAGGCAGCAAGCACAGGCAGCACACGCCTTCACTGAAAGGGGCCGAGGAGAGGCATGTTCCACCCGAATCCAATTATATCTGGTGAACTCCAACATCTGAAATGGTTCGTGTTACACAAAGTTCACAGCCTTCATTAACCTCTCATGGATTGAATGTTAAAATGCTGTTCATTACAGTTGAGATTGCCAGCTGGAATTTTATTAGCTTCATTATAAACCACTGAGCTGACACTTACTATTCCTTTTAAGTTTTATAAATACTTCTGTAGCATGATTATATAGGCTTCTTCTTTCAGTGCTTTGGATGGTGCTTTGTACTATACTTCAGTTACATTTAAACTTCCTTTTTTGGTTAAATAGCTGAAAATACTTTCCAAAAATTAAGCAACAATATTCAAGCAGAAAACCTTGTAGATGCTAACCCTGAATTATTTCAATGACTACAGATGTAATTTGCCTAAGACAAAAGAAAGGTGCATTTTACAAATTTTTACAAATTGTGTATTTAGACTTCTCCCTAAGAAAAACAAATAAACAAGTTGCCTAATTTAAAAACTGAATAACTCAATTCAATGTTATTTTTGGCTTTACAGTTTTGTGTATTAAAAAGAAACGTCAGTGGTGCCATTTAACCGACATAATATATTGTAAACGAAGTAGAGCTATAATGTATGAAGTTTCTGCATCAGCTTGAAGCAGTATAATATATTGTAAACAGAACAGCTCTTATGTAATAAACTTTTTATACTGACGGTTATGTAAAAAATAAAGATACTGCTTTAGTTTTTTGGGTACTGCTCTGTGTGGCCTCCTGCGGTCTCATCAGCTCTGGGTTGGGACGATGGCTTTTCTAGAGCACCCTCATAAAACAGTGGCACTGTGGGGTTGGTTTCCCTGTGTCTGCTTTTAGCCCCATGGTTCCTAAGAATATTTCAGAAGAGCAACTTCTTCTTGTGCCTTTGCCAAGGAGGGGATAACATGGAAGGCCGCATGTTTCACTCCCTGTGCTTGTCCTGCACCACGTCCTCCCTTCCCCCAGCACCACCAGTCAGCCACCTTGTTGTGCCCAGTTCTTGGCGCCTCAGGTACTCAGAGTATTCTTCTCTGAGCTTCTGTCCCAGCAGGTAATAGTCCAGCCCTGGCCATGTTTCCTGTTCAAGGATGATGGTTCTGTGTCGTGTTGTGCTCAGACTGTAGAAGGTTTGGGTGCTGCCTCTTGCAACAGTCAAGGGCTACATGATTTGTGATTTGATGTGGCTTGGAAGCAGGAAACATGGTTTCTGTCTGCACTGAAGAACAATAAATATCCAATGAATTACTACTGACCCTTGATATACTGTAGTTCTGGCAATCTTATTATCTGGGAGACAAAAAAATAAATAACATATAGTTGGAAGCATAAGAGCTGGGCTTTTCCCTTCGCCGAGGGCAGCAAGAGGAGGTGTGGGCAGGAAAGGTGCTCAGCCTCTGCCCACAGTCAGTGCTGTCCCAAAAGCACCCTATTCAGATTAAAAAAAGATAGAAAAGAGGTAGCCTGAGGCAGAGGAGAAAACACTTAGGTGATGAAAACCTGGAGGCAGCTGTTGGTGAAGGAAATATTTTTTTATATTTTTCTTAAAAGTCATGAAAGGAGAAGATTAATATTAGGTTGAAATTAAATGTGTAGCTGCTCTGTACGTCCGGGGGTGACCCAGGAGTAGTGTACAAATATGAATGTCACATTTGCATGCTTTTTGTTCTTCCTGTAGCAAAGGTTAAGTGGTTTGTCACACAATACAATAAAAACCACAGAGATTTCTTACTCAAAATTCCTCAGATATTTTGGCTGAACTTTTTCTGCTCCTGTCAATTTCTTAGAAAGTGCTTCCTTAAAAATAGCACTCTTTTATATAGAGTAAATTTGTTGCTACTTGCCCTAAAGACAATTAATACTGCTGTTTTGTTCTCAGAGTTTCACCACTGATTTTTGAAAATATCATTGATCATGAGAAGAATATCATCAGAAAGGTTATGAAAGGAAAAAATAGTCCTCAAAGTGCATACTGTCACACAATCCTGTTTCTTAAATAGCATCAATTTCCTGCAGAAAATTTCCACAGCTTTGCCAGTGAGCACAAAGTTTCCTGTGTAGAGACAGTCCTTGATGTCAGAGTTTTAAGTTAAAAGTCTGTGATAACTGAGAATGCTAAAAGAAGACAAGAATTTTCCAGAAAAAAGTCCAGTTGGAAGTTGGAAGCAATTTTGCCATTTGAAAATAAACTACAGAATGTATCACACTCTATCACTGGACAGGACATATATATGAGGAAAAAAAAATGTGCAAGAGATGAAAAATATTTAAAAAAAAAAAAAAAAGTCAAAATACCAATCCACTACAATAGGTCAGACAGGAACTGCTTTTTCAATGATATTTGGAAAGTTTGTAGTTAGCCAGAGCAAGATACCAAAAATTGCACTTGTGAGCAGCAGCTGCAAGGTGATCAAACCGAGTAGAACATAAAATGTTGAATCACTATAGCTCTACCAAAGAAATCTCAGTTTGTGCAACTGACAAAATTATAGCTTTGTAAAGGGCTTCTAATGGTACTTGATAATTTGGGTATCTAACATCGGCATCCTGCTATGTCCAGGTGTGCACGACAGTTCAAAGGACAAATACACAAGGCACACAACGAAAGCAGAAACAGACACCCTTAGGGCAAACTGCCTTTTCTGTACTGCTGCCATTACTGAACTGATGCACACACTTTTTTGGTGGTTTTTTTTGTTTTTTGTTTTTTGTTTTTTTTTTTTGTATTTTCATTTTAGGTTGCCTCTGTCTATGCTGCTGGATTTCAAACATATCTCTTTCAGTGCCTCTTCACACCTTCACCTGACTGGGGAGCTGGAGAGAATTGTGGCTTTTTCTTGTTAATGCTGTGTGTGAATTGGCAGCCTGTGTTGGTACCACCTGCAAAGCACCGGGTGCTGCTCACAGGGTCTGTCTGACCAGGAGGCAGCACGGGCTGCTGGGATTCAGCACACTTTCCCCATGTGGTGTGACTGAATGGTCCAGTTGTTCTTCTGCCAGCTTCAGCCGCATTTCAAGGAATATTGAGGAAAAAAATTATAAAGAAAAAAATTCAAAATTGTTCCAGATGACTCACTGCCTATAAGATTCAAACTCCAAAAGCCAGACTCAAAGCTTTGGCCAGACTTACTGCTATTAATCAAAAATAGCAGCTTTGTTTCTGCTGGACAGATTTGTTACCTTTCCTCTCACTTGTCTACATCACCTGTTCTACTGGGATTGCCTACTGAGGAAAAAAATTCCTACTTGCAGATACGGAGAGGAGATCCGGCAGCAGCAGAGAGGGAGCTGCCTGAAACGGCCTGAAGTTATGCCAGGATTGCCCCAGTGCCTGCACTGCCCACAGCACTGCATTGTGGCAGGGGGAATGTGAGTGGGTGTTGAGGCATCGCTCAGAGATATGGCTTCATGGCAGCTCTAGGTCTTGCAGTCAATTCAGCTCAAGCTGAGAAAAACTGCATCTGTTGAAAGTGCTCTCATCCTTACAGGGATTAAATCCTACTAAATCCCACAAACCTTGCAGTGTGAATACAACTTTGTGTTCAGTGAGGTAACAAGGTGCTATGATTAGCCAGGACATAGCCAAACCTTAAACCTAAACCACTGATTAAACCAGTGACACCCTCCCCAGCTCTAAAATGTGCCAGCAATATTTGCTCACATGACTCTTTAAACAGAGAAGCATCTAGTTAAAAAAAAATCTCAAGTGAAATGTGTCCCAGTTGTTGTTTATTTTTTCTTGCATCTCTCTGACAGGATGGCTGCTGAGCCACACACCAGTCCCTCCGTGGCTCCCAGAACCCAGCTTCTGCTGGAGCACGGCTGACTGCACACCCCTTGGTGCTGGCTGGGGGCAGCAGCCCAGCCCAGCCGTGCAAGTTCACCCTCACTCAGCAACAGTGCAAAGCTGAACTGGGCACAGAGCAAACGCGTTAGGAGAACAGCAAGGTTTGGAAAAGGCATGCATGCAGATCTGAGAAGTTGTATTTCTTATCTCTGTGGCTTTCTGAAGTTCAATTTAAATGAACCCTCACAGTTTTAAGTTTAAAAAAAGCCCCACTCTATATTTTTGACTTAGAACAACATATTCTATTATTCATATTAGTTACAGAGGTTGCATTTTAATCCCTTTCCACATAGCCCATCAGGAGCAGCCTTGTTGCAGAAATCGTTCCATGGAAATGTGAATTTTTTCAGAGGATTTAACACACGTACCCTGTCTGGCCAAACCACAGCTCAAAAGTAGTTCAGATGTTTATTAGGGACATCCTCACAAGTGCTTTCTAACACTTTGTTTCCTGGCTTATGCTTGGGGGATTTTACGGCTGAGGAGCTGGCACTGGGGCACTGTGCAGGGTTTACAGAGGTAGCTGGCTCTGGCTGCTCTGAGTGTTTCACTTTACAACCCTTAATTATATATATCCCCTAATCAGCATGCTCCACTTGTACTGCATCCTACCTACCCAGACATCCCAGTGAGCCTCTCTCTTAGGCAAGGACCAGTGGGACTCTGCAAATTCTCCAGCAGGCAGTATTTGGAAAGGCTACCCCACAGTGTTTATACCTTGTGCATCAAGTTTCTGTGCTATCCATCATCCCTAGCTTGCAGGAGCCTTGCCCAAATGGAGCCTGCCATGACCCTGGGCTGGCATTTTCCCCAGCCCTCCTACTACAAGTTGCCAGACTTTTTTGGACAAACTCAGCTACTATGGGAGCTGCTTGTGTGCTGGACTCTGGCTTGCTTCAGATTAGGGTAATCCAGCTGAAAGTCTGAGCATTTAATTAAGGTCACAGCTGTTCTCAGCATGCACAGTTCCACCCTGCAGTGGCCACTGTGGGTACCACCTCTCCCTTAGTCTAGCTGGAGAGTGATTGCCAAACGTGTACATCTCCCAGACGGTGTCACTGTTAAGAAAGTTAAATGAATCTTCAGCACCACCCACTCAGTGTTTTTTAAACCATTCTTTTGTGTAAAGGCGTAACGATTTCTCCCCTTTTACAGCTACAGCCACAATAAAGAGAGTATTCTCTGAAACAGACAGTTGGAATTGACTGTACTGCTTCACTGTATTTATCATGTATAAGACTGACTCAGTAGTGATAATTCCACCTCCAAGGTTTATTCCTAAAAGGAATCAATTGTGTTTGAAATGCAGCTGAAATGCTAACCTAGTTTGACGATTGAGGGGTCCCGAGTGGTTTAGATGTCACAACTTACAGCAATCCACTTAAAAATGAGATGTATAATTTGAGAAGAGCAGTGGCTTTTTTAGTTCCTTCCTTGCTCCTGAAGTGTATTTTTCACTGTCCCAGGGCAACTGTTTCTCCTCAGCCTGTTGCTATGTGAGAACTAGAAATTTAAAAAGTTCTTGTGAAGGAGTTTTGAGAAACACTTCAAAAATTCACATCGTTTAAAGAACAGGAACAGAGAAGACTTCATAAGGGCACAGAACTGCAGCATGCTTGTGACAGAAGCCTTTGTAAAGGCAACTACTCACGAAAGCCCAACAGCAGAATGAATGTCTCAGTATATTTCAAATGATGTGTTTTCAGAGATACAGTCACAGCTGTGGGGCCTTCACTTTCAGAGTACCAAATGTAGGTCACAGGGGGTTACGTGATTGCTCCTGTGTATCTTGGCACATTGGGTTTTGTAGTCCTGGCCCAACTCCACCTTGGACAACTGTTGCCTTTATTTGCTGGCAGATCATTCAAGGTATCATTTTGTGCGAGTGACAGCTGAAAGGCATTAAATAGTACAATAAATCATTTAACTGGAGCCTAGAATGTGTGAACACCGAACCACAAGCTCTGACGGAAGAAAATTTATTTTGTGTTTTGAACAGCCTTAATATTAGTGGCCCAGTTTAACCACATGTAACAAGCATAATCTGTTCAGTTTTCAGCAAGGTCTTTAACCAGATATTGTATACCTCTGTGGTGGTTTCCTCTAATTACTTGAGGTTTCTTACTTGGGAATTTTATTGTTAAAATGAACTTTTTCATTTGCACAGCCATCAGAGAGAATGCCTTGGTTTGAGGGAATATCGGTGTGCTGCAGCCAGCCTAGGTCTTGGAAAGAGATGACAGATTGAGGCTGAAGAATCCAGCCATCTGTTTGCCCCTCAAGCTGGACTCCCAGGCCCTCCTGCTGCAGGGGGAGATGCTGCACTCACACATGACCTGTGCTGTGCAGAGGTATTGCTTTCTGTCCAGGAAAGGTGCTCATGGTCACCAGGCTGCCTTTCCTCTGGCCTTTCCCACTGTAGTCATCTGTCCATTTCTTGGCTGCAGCTTCTGAATAGGCACAGCCCATTCACAGTCACCAGGCTACCAAACCCCTGGGTTCAGTGACATTAGGAACCAACTCCCAAACTACAACAAAACCCACAGGAACCATACATCCCCAAGCCACCAGCTGAGGAAAGAGTCTCATGGACACAACAGTGACAACATGACCCTGCTCCCTGAGTCTCGGCTGTCGCCTTCACCTTCTCCACCTTCTCACAGATGGACTCATTAGTGCAGAGCAGTGAGCAGGGACCACAGCTCCACATAAACACTCATTTCAGCAGAGCCAGAGCACACCTCTCGCTGTCATTCCCTCCAGCAGCTCCCTCCAACAAGCAGATACTCTGTCCCATTGCACTCCCAGTGCTCACTGCACCCTGCCACGACCCTGCTGGCCTCTCCAGCAGCCCCGACTCCTAGGAAAGATGCTCCAAGAGTGTTGGAGAGCGGCAGGGCAGAAGGACTCTGTGTGTGTGCATCTTTGGTCCTGCAAGGCTCTGCCAAGCTGCCCCACTGCCACTCTGGACTCCCACGATGGTGGAGTTTCAGCCTTTTCAACTTCCAGCAGTTTGGATGCCTCCTGTGTTTGAAGCTGTTGGAACCACATCAAACAGCCCTGAGCAAAGAATGCCGTTAAAGGATTTACTCAGCCTGGATATGAGTGCTGCTGATGGGAGAGAAGAGAACAACAAAGATTTCTCAGCCACCATTGTGATCTACCCATTTAAAAATATATTAAAAAAAAAAGATTCCATTTTCTATCAACACCATTTGGCTGAGCATTTTACTGCAGACCCTGAGCTAGTTCCAAATTGCTTGGCTTACTTAAATACCTCTACCACCAACGGACCTTTGCAAAAGGAAAATGTTTATTATTGAGAAGTAATTGACAATCATGAGATCCAGCATATTTTTCAAAGCGAAGTGTCAGATTTTTGAATTGAAAACCTGCAACTAGAAATATAAATCCCAAAACAATAAGTGGATTAAAACAGTACCATAATTAACACTGTAAGAGTAATGCATCTGTGTACAAACAATAATAAATTTAACTTTTTCTGCTCAGGGAAGCTGGTTTTTGGTAACAATCATTTTCCTTAGTTCCTCTTCTTCTTTCCATATTTTATTCCAGATGCAGGGAAGAACATCAGTTCAATATATTTTCATCTTTATGTTATGTTTAGTGTGTTCAAAGGAGAGCAGAAGCCCAGCCCACAAGCACATTTGCACTAACCAAATCTACCCATTTTAAAAATTAGTTTGCAATGGAGCTTTCCCTTCCCTCTTCCTATCTAACCCCAGTTACATCTCTTTAAACTGGGCATTTCCATTGCCTTCTCATGCTGCTCTTTCAGAAGGAGAGGAGCCACCCAGGTTATCTGAGCCCCTCTGTAAGGCTTTCCACAGTCACTGGTACTGTCCCTGCTTTAGCAGTGTGTACCCATTACCAGGTTTAAGCAACACCCAGATTTTTCCCTTCCTTGCTTTTATTCTGCCTTATTTGCTGCCATTACAGTGGGTGCGCCTAAAGGCAAGGTACAGAGAAGATGGGGCCATACTCTTCCAGCAGGTGCACAGAAATACAAAAAGAAGCAGCAGACATAAACCACAACAAGAGATATTCCAATACAGTCAGAAGGGGAAAAAGGGGATTTATCATGGGTATGGTGGAACACTGGACCAAATGTTGAAGGAAGGTATGGAGTCTTGATCCTTGCAGGTGTTCACGCTTGCCCAAACACAACACCTGTAGCCTGATGCAATTCCCAGCTGGCCCTGCTCTGAGCAGGAGTTTGGACCAGGTGATCTGAGGTGACTCCCAACCTGAATTACGATTCTGTAATGGCCCTTACTGAGACCACATACAGATACATGTGTCTGGGATCTGCAATAAGATCACAGACAGGTACCTACTGTCCATGTGCTAGTTCCACATATCATGTGGAGATGGGTTTGAGACAACAGAAAAAACCATCCATGTCAGACAAGTCCAACCGGAACAATTCCCTTGGACCTGTTTAGGTTTTTTAAAGATACATAATACTTGAGCTCAGTTCTTGGGATGCACAAGCATGACCTGTATGTAAAACCCCAAATGCTTTTTCCCATAGCCGAATATGAGGATGTCTAGAATTTGAAACAATGTAGCCACTTGAATGTGCATATCCAAAAGACATGTTCCGCTGGACACCTTTGCATTGATAAAAAGTATTGCAAGTTTAAGGCACAATTTGACTGCAATTGCCACACTCTGCAGTACTCATAATCTCACCTTTAGCAACCTCATTAATGACCTTCCACACACAGCCACACTTTGCAAAGGCTGCAACCATTGCATCTGTATTTTCCTCAGGGTCTGCTACCATCTTCCCTGCTGTACACTGGGTCGGAGCCGGAAGGAATTACAGAGGATAGAGACAAGACCAAGATGACAGAGTAGAGCCAAAACAGTTGCATACCAAAACGTATAACATTTAATTTTTGTCTTTGGAAGGGACAGGTGAAATGAAAGGTTGCTGACTTGGCTTTTTTCTCCTCAGAATCAAAACCAATGTCCAAGCAGGACTGTCCCTGGAAGCGGGAAAGCAGCAACCAGTTAATGAGAAAACAGACAGGAACCTGAAATACAATCCAAACCCTCCTGCCTCTGACTTGTGGACACTTATCTCTCATGTCCCCATGTAACACACAAAGCAAAAGTCCTCTCCTGGCAGTGCTGTCTTTCCACCTGGTGAGAGGCCCAGCCCTGAAGTACCTAAAGTTCCAGTTAGTATTTCATGCTAGTTTGGAAATATGTCAGGGGATTTCGTGTGTATAATATAAATACCTCCCACTGCAATTAGTCTCTGCTACTGGTAGAGAAACAGACTGCATCAACATTGCTTTTTTTGCTAAAGTGCTGCTGTAGTTTCAGTTCATCCCACAAATGTGGCATTGTCTCCTAAAATTACATTACTAATTGCAGCTAATACACCCAAGCCCAGATGAATGCAGCTTTGATCTGAGTAGCAGCCCTACGCAATCCCTCTGGCATGCAAATGGCAATTACAAAACACAGCTCAAATACAGCTTGAAAGCAAAGATGTAAGGCCAATTTATTTAGTGCCCCTAGACTAAACAAGGTCCTTATTACAGTGCCAGATTATGATTGACCGAGATTTACTCACAAAACATTTCCCACTGAGAGTGTGCGACAAACTGCAATTATTACTAGTCCAGTTGGTTTAAAAGAAAAGAAAAAGAAAAGAAAAAACAACACAACCAAAAAAATCCATCTTTAGCTTCAATTTTGGCTGGGCTGCCTGACAGAGATCAGCTGCCAACTACAGCAGCAGAGCAGGCTGAAGAGAGTAGGTGTGGGGGTACGAAAACCAGAATAATATGGGGAGATGGCAAGGAACAAGGAAGGAAAGAATGAGAGAGGGGAGAGAGAATATAATTGAACGGGACAAGGGCAAAGGAGAAAATAAGGGAGGTTCAAGGAATATGAGGACACAGAAAGCAAGCATGGAAAAGTCAAAAACAGATGTGAGAAAATGAAAGAAATTGAGAAAGAAAGCAGAGTAGACAAGTCAAAAAATAAAATAGAAGGACTAGCCAAAGATAGTGCTCTTGAAAACTTGCCACAGACTAGTTCACTAGGGCAAGAGCTGGACCACATGCTTTCAGCTTTTGGAAGGAGTTGGTTTAGGTTTCTTGTGCTGCAATAAAGCACGTGAAATCTTCATTTCTCATATTAAATTGCTACAGGCATGAGTTCAAGTGCAGAGCTCTCCTCAGCACAGCTAGAAGAGAAAGTGCTTGCCAGGTGGCACCTAGTCCTGGACGTCTTGTGTGTAAGCTCTGCCACAAAAACCTGACTGAAAAAAGTCTTTGTTTAGGAAAAAAAAGAAACACAGGGCCAGTAATTTAGCAGTACCCTGTGACAACACTAGAGAGCAAGAGAGACATACACATTTGATTAACAGGTATGTAGCAGACAAAGTCTGTTAAAGGTAAAAAAAATACTAAAGGAACTTCTCCACTGCACAAAACCAGAGATAAGATTTTCTACACACTACAGAGTTACAAAAGAATCACAAGCCAAAACAAAAGGTTTCTTTTTATTGTCAGTGAGGAAAGTAAGTCATCCCAGACCTTTGGCTGATATATCAAAATAGAGCTAAGCTGGATAGGAAAAAACTGATATTTAATTGCAAAAAAAAACCAAAAAAAAAACCAAAAAAACCAAAACAAAACAAAACAAAAAAAAAAAAAAAACAAACCAAAGAAATCTAAAGCCATTTACAAAAGTTTGCTCATTTGAAGAGACACCAGAATCTGATTTAGAAGATGAAAGAGTGGTCTTTCTTTTCTAAAAAGAAAAACAAACAAATGAACAAAACCAGCAAAATAAACCGTGACTATGTCAGAAAGACTGAAGTGAACAAAATAGGCAGATAAATTCTTCTTGTTTTAGCATGGAGAGTGCTGCAGAGGCAGCACCTTACTCTTTAGCTCTGATTTACTCTCTCTTTTAATTCAAATCTCATTTCTATGACTTAACACCCACATTTAGACATACAAAGATAAAGTCTGACTTTCAAACAAAATGCAGCCTTAACCCATGCAAATAGATAGGTTAGTCAAACATTAATTAAAAGGCACCTAAAATTCTCATTTGCAGTAAGAAAAATAATGCAGATAGCACAAAAATCTTGATTAAATTCAAGCCAAGCAAAAACCATTCCGGCAGCAACTAAATGACGTTTTTAAGCAGGAGGTAGGACAAAACTTCACAGGGGCATAAAATCCTTCTGGTGACTCATCCCAGGCTTACCTATTGAAAACCTGCATAAATATTCGTGATAATTACTACATAATCACTAAGTCATGCTGGCATGTGGGACTAATTTGTTTTAAGAGAGATGAAAAATGTGAATTGTCTCTTCAAGCAAGAGACCAGGGCAGGAAGCCCTAAGGGAAGGCGTTCAGATTCTTGTTTGTGTGCATTATTGTTTTCAAGTTAAATCAGTCAAGTCAAGCTCACAGAGCAGGTCTGACTGCACAATAATCTGTCTCCTCTGAGTGCTTTGGAGCAGTAAGGAAGATTTCTAGCTATTTCAATCCTCACTCAAAACATCCTTTTCATATAATTGTTAAAAAAACCACCCCACAAACAAACCAAAACAACAAACAGGAAATAATACAAATACCTTAATAACATAATTCCCGAAGTCAAACATGTCCTTACATAAACTTATGTAGAATTTCCAAGATCAAAGAAATTTATAGCTTTAAGCTGTAATCTTATAGGACACCTTGTAAGCACAGTTTATGCTTCTATTAACTAGTTTTAAGGCATCCTTCACAGACAGAAGTGTGTACATCAAACTTTGCCAGATGGGTCTAACCAATATAACTTAAACTCCCTCCCCCTTCCCTTGCTGTTCTAAAAAACTTTGCTAGAAAGAAGCTTTAAGCTCACTTTTTCCCCCAAATAAGGGAAGATTCACCATAGGAAGTAGTGCACTGAACTGAGTCCATTAGCACAAAATCAAGAAATGTTGACATAAACGCGTTGATTTTGCCATGCACTGAAATTTTAATAAGAACAGGATGACTGTGGTGATGGCACCGAACTGAAGAGCACCGGGCTGAGCTCTCTGCTGTCATGAAAACTGGGATAGTGAGCTTGGGTAAGGAAATTGATAAATCTCCATCTGTAAAATGAAGGTAACTATCGACTTAGATTTGTCCTTTCATTTCTTGAAAGAGCAAATCTTCAAAGACTGTGACATCCTGTGTGCAGACAGTCACGAAGACACTAGGTAGCTGGAAGGTCAGGGTTTGACTGAAAACTGTTTTGAGAAGCATCTCTCTCCTGAAATAGGGCACCCAAGACAGCAGGACTGTAATGTCAATGATGAGCACTGCATTCTGTGGTTGCATTTCCCTGAGCCAAGAGCAAATGTTTCTGAAAAATATGCAATTAACAAGATGCTAAAATTGTTCTGTGGCTATGAAAGTGCTCAGAAACATTCATTTTTAGCTCTCAAATTATTCGGGTAGGCTTTTTAAGTGACTGCACAAACACAGTCATTGTCAGCTTCAGATTGGTGTGCTACTTTATTCTTATGCCTGTAAATCTCCTGGAGCATTCAAGATTCCCTCTCATCAGCACTGGCAAAGCAGTCAAGCTCTTGTCATCAGCTGCAGGTTCGCAGCTGCACAGAGCACTCAGATCCAGCCAAAGCACAGAAAGTCTGAAAGGGGCAGAGGAGGGCGGTGGGTGCCCAGGCAGTGCAGGGGTGCCACAGCGCATGGAGCAGGTGCTGGAGGCTGCTCAGTGCCATACAAACATTTGTGGGACCAGAGATTACAGGACAAGACTCTCCATTTCAGCTGCTTAGGAGGGAGTTAACCAAGCACCTAAATTTGGCATTAAAAGCTAGACGGATCACAGAATTAGAACATGATCTCTGAGGCGAATACAGCGCTTGGCACTCAAGGGTGCCAAGGTGTTGGCCTATTCCTAACTGAGCAGGATCCGTGGAACTTTATGTATTCCTTCCTGAGCCTAAAACTGATTATCTTAGGACACCAGAAAGATGAAGTGAATGCTTTACTGATCCCCAGGTAAATTATAAGCACTTGGGTTGTTTTTATGGACTTTGCCTGTATGCAGCCAGGTCTGAGGCTTGCAGCTGCAGAGTTCAGCAGGCTGCACTAGGTGTTCATGCTTTCTGTGGGGCAGCTGGTCTCCAGCTCAATGCTTAACATAGACAACTGTGGATGCCTTTTCCAGTGCCTTTTGTAAGGACTCCTATCCAATGAACATTTCACAGAAAATACAGGACTTGGATTAGGAAAGGTAAGCAAGCCCTGGGACTGTCTCCTCCCTGTGAAGGCCTGGGTCATCAGCCCACACAGGTTTTTGCTATATCATTGTTTCCTGAAATTACTGGTATTACTGCAGTTACCTCTCTTTGCAGATCTCTAACCATCACATTTTATAATAATGAGGAAAGACAGCAACAAGCATTTATTTGGAAACCACGGGGTTAAGCAGATCTTGCATCTCAACTGAAAGAAATGGCTTTTTACCCTATAAGAATGAAATTACATCTCCAAACCCTAAGTAATGAGGAGTCTTATGTTTGCTAGCCAGCATGCTAACTACTGTAGCTCTTCTTCTGAGTCCTGGACATCTTCTTAGATGTTTAGATCAAAGTTTAGCTTTGTTCATGGTTGTAGTCATACACCCAGAACTGCCTGGTGCCAGGCTGTAACACCCAGCAGGTTCTCAGGGAATGATCTAACGCAAAGTCCTGCTGAGCCACACATAAACTCCTTTTAAAACCCAGCTATTGTTCCAGCACATAATTCATCTTTTACCACCCCTTTTTGTGTCTATCTGGGGACTCCTGAGAATACTGCTTAAAAAAGAGCAGAAGCTCCAAATTTCCTCCAGGTCCCTGGGAATTTCTCCTGTAATTTAGTTCTTCCTCTAGGGTGAGAAGTCTCTGCTGCTCATATATACATATGACAAACATATGTTTATCATATCCTCTTAAATCACTTTTTCAGTGATCTTGTCACAGAACATAAAGATTATTTTTATGTTCCCTTTTAAAACTCAAATCTAGTAGGACATCATGCAAAATGCAGCATTGCTAAAAAACTGGGTGAAAAGAGTCTCTGTGAAGAAAAAACTTTGCACATGGTGGTTTTATTCCATATGTCCCCTACCCCTTCCAATCTATACCAAATATTCAACCCCAGAAAATACTAAAACTTTTACTTGATTGTCCCTGACCCCTGCTTGGTATGGGCCCTGTCAGCTGTTTCCTGACAATTGCCTTGCAAAGGGCCACCTGGCCCAGCTGCAGCTAATGCACAATTAATAACCAAACAAAGGAGCTCCTGCAGCCTGATGAAAATTGTTTCTGACTGCTTTACCCTACAGCAGACCCAGTTACAAATAGTAGGGCTGTGTTTCCACCCTGGGGCGGTGGATTCCAGGTGTACTCAATATCCCTATGGCTGACAGCAAACGGCACTCTGCAGCCAGGGGCATCAAGAAGAATTCACTGGCGATATAAATGGTTGTGTGGCACTTGGCAACCTTTGGCTGCAGCTCGTTTTGGAGTTCCAGCATGTCTGGTATGGCAGCACTCACCGCAGTGTGACTTCATTCAGGCCGCCATAGTCCACTGTTAGTCTCCACTCTCTGTTAGACTTTCTCACTGGCCATATGGTGAGCAGGCCAAGGGTGAGCAGGTCCTGCTGATCACTTCTGGGCTGTCCAGTCGCCAGATCAATATGTGGATGGAAGCCAGGGAGTCTCAACTGGTGCGATATTGTTGCTGGTGCATTGTCGTGGTAGCAGTTGGAATCTGCTCTTCTCTAAATACAGCAACCAAACCACAGACAGATCACCTGAGAGACCAGGCAAGCTAGACAGCTGTTTAATCTTCTCTGTACTAAAGGCATCATACTGTGCACCCACCCGTACCCTCTTGGGTCTTCAAAGTACTCTCTCCTGAAGCAATCTATGCCAATGATGCACAGAAACTCCAGACCAGTCAGAGCAGGATGCTTTTGCCATTCATTCCCAGTTAAACTTACCTCAGCCTACAAACCAGACAGTTTTTGGGATCCTCCTGCCACTCAAGAAATGCAGATGGATTCTGCCCCTTTATAGTCTGATGGCACTAGGGTACACTGTGTGCAGGTGTCCACTAGAGCTTTATACTCCTGTGGCGCTGATGAGCCAGGCCATTTGATCCCCACAACCCAGTAAATCCAGTTGTCCCTTTCCTCCACTGGCCAAAGGCAGGGCCCCTCTATTCCTGGCTGGAGTCTTCATTATTTGTGTAATATTTGTAACTGCAAAACAGAAGCCTCTTTGTCAGGGTCAAAACTACAATCAGCCCTTCTACTCTACTCAACAGACACTGGAGCACTAATTTTCCTGGACAGATGCTTTTGGACTGTTATTTTTCTTTTCAGTTCCTGTATCCAAGTTTCTAGCCTCCAGGTAGGTTCACCATCCCACTTCCTCATGGTCACACAGGAAGAACCACAGGATCATTACTTGGTGTGCAACACTGGTACCCTTTCTCTTGAACAGAACCAGGCTGACTCTTCACAGCTGAGGCCTCGGTAGGAGTGTGAGAGGATGACCCACCCTCCTCAGCTTGCTTGGATGTTTTTTTGACAATGGCCGAGACACAGGCCCAGATGGGAAGTGGGATAATCTTCATACTCTCAAAGCTGTCTGGCCAGTTAGGCTGTAGTGGGTGCCACCGTGTCTGTCCAGATGCTATCACCAGAGTGTGGGTGATGACACTGCTGGGTTTTGTACAGCTTTCACCACGCGGACCACATGCCCCAGACTTCATTTGGGTCTCGGGATGCTGGTCATCATACAGATTATTGTAGATCATCTTCAACATGGTTAAATCCCTCAGATACCAGATACTTCCCTCAATGTTGGTCCATTTGCTTCAGGAATATGTGAATTCTTCCTTGAAGGGACACCTGTCTTTCACACTTGTTTGAACTTTTTGACAACAATTGTGAGGGGGGTTTTGTCCACCTTAGCAAACCTAACACAGCTTTTTATAGCTGCAACTGCTGACTCAACACAGTAGCTACGCATTCGTATCTGGCACAGAGGCACTGGGAAAAGGAAGATGCACACATTTGGTCTGTTTATTTTTGAAAGCTTCCTCATTATCATTGTTTTTGTGGGTTCAAGCTCTGTAGGCCTGTCAGGAGATAAAGATGCCTTTCCTGGCTGCTGAAGCCAGTCTCCAACATATGCCCTGTCCAGAGGGAAAGAAAGCTATGCTAAAAGAAGAAAAAAAAGCCACCACAATTGTTAGCTGTTTGCTAGTATGTTTAGGCAATGAGATCAGAGCGGTCAAGACGAAGAAAAGTTTGCTCAGTTCTGATTAAGAGAACAAAAAACTTCTGGCACATAGGTTTTCGTCTTACAGTAAATCAAAGGAGTCTCTTATGAACAAAGCCCTTTTCATATTTTACAAACTATAAAACACTCCAGTGGGTGTTTACTTGCAAATGACAAAAGGAATGACATGCAGATTTCACAGTACATTGAAAAACACTGGTCAGAAGTTAGTTTATATTTAAAAGCAGTTATTGTAAACTCGATTGTATAACATGCTGATCTTTAACAGCAAACATCTGCTTATTCCTCCCAGACATTTATTTTCCCACTTTTCTTCTAACAAAATGCTTTGAATACTGGGGAACAAAAGTGTCTCCATGCCGTGTTCAATCTACATGCACACAAAGTCAATGTGTGAGCATTTTCCAGGGACATTGCATGAAAATTCATGTGGTTTTACAACCAGCAATCTACCCCAGAGCTGAGAGAGATGTCTGCCACACAGCATAGATAAACAGAGCTTCATTTTCATGTCTGTATTTCAAAAGGCTATTCTTCAAACTATTCCAAGTTGTCTGTAACCTTTGGAATATTGTCTAGAAAAATTATGAGAAACATTTGCTTCTAGACCTGCCTCTCTAGGCTGAGAATCAACATTGATTGCCAGCAAGTGACTAGCCAGGATGGGCACAGGAAGGGTTGTCACTGAGTTGCATATCTGAAGACCAAAGGTTTAAATGTCCATAATAGTAAATGCTCATGTCACCTTCTATGATGGTGATGGTAGGTTCAAAACTATAATTAACCTGACAAGCTCCACTGAAACCTGGAAAATAGACCAAAGCCCAAGTAGGGCTCTTCCTTCCCATAATTAGGTCAAGAACCTGGAGCTACCTATCTGGTGGGTGTAATTGTGGTACCTTTAAATTAAAATGAATCAAGCAAACAAAATACAAATTGTAGGGAAATTGCCCTTTGCAAATTTTACCCAAACCCTTCATTCCTGATTTCAGTGGGATGTATTCAGGCTGCATTAGGATTAATACACTACTTAGGATATAATAATTAGGATACTGTGCTGTGCAGAAGAGAAACCTGGAACAGGTCATCAGCAGTGGTGAGAGCTGGGAACAGAAGAAAAGCAATGTGTTTAGTCATCGAGGGAGGAGGAGGTGCCTCATGTTACTCAAAAGCCATGTGAATGGATGAGTAGATGCCACAGTCAGGGGAGGCCCTTCCAACCCCCAGCCACAGGAATGGCTGCAGGCAGGGCTCTCCGTGGCTCACTGTCCTGTGCCAGGTCGGTTTGGGCACCTCACTGTAATAAGAAAATAGCTGCATCCCTGCTGACTTTTCCCCAGGGAAAGGAAAGGAAAGGAACAAGTGTGGCTGCCATCAAGAGATAGTAGGTCTCATCTCACTTGTTATGCAATGAGTTAAATTTATGCTGGCTGCCACATGTTCCCTCTCTCATCAGTGGAGCCCGCAGCTGGAGTGACTGCTCTGTTTGGTTGTTGTTTTTCTGTTTGTTTAGGATGGGGAGAATCATGCTGCGGAAGTGCCTGTTTCTTTCCTTTAGCTAGAGATAGCGTCTAGAACATTCTCTCAGCTACAAACATCTGCACTATTCAGATGAGGTCCTTTTGAATCAAACGGGCAAGCTCAGAGCATTTGGGTGGCTTGGCTAGGAACCTAATCAGAGCTTTCCAGCAGGTGTGAATCATGGGGCTGGGGAGGGCTAAAATGTTTCTGGGAAACAACATGGTTTGGATTTTACTTAACAGAAAGTCACTAAGCAATGTTTATTCTCTGGTCTGCATCATCAGTAGTGTGTAATTATGTCATTCACCCTGACAATGACATTTTCTAATGGAGTCCAGTGGACTGATGCTGGCTGGATCCCAGGTGCCCCCCAAAGCGGCTCTATAACTCCCCTTCCTCAGCTGGGCAAGGGAGAGACAATATAAGGAAAAGTGGTGGGTCAAGATAAGGAAAGGGAGAGATCACTCACCTGTCACCATCACAGGCAACACAGACTCAACTTGGGGAAATCAGTTTAACCTATTACCAATCAGATTGGAGTAGGATAATGAGAAATAAAACCAAAGCTTAAAAACACCTTCCCCCCATTCTTCTCCCTGGCCTTAACTTCACTCCCCAATTGCCTACCTCCTCCCAGGCAGCACAGGGGGATGGGGAATGGGGGACTGCAGTCCGCTTATCACATGTTGTCCCTGCCACTCCTTCCTCCTCTGGGGGAAGACTCATCACGTTCTTCCCCTGCTCCAGTGTGGGGTCCCTCCAACATGAGACAGTCCTCCACGAGCTTCTCCAACATGAGTCCTTCCTACGGGCTGCAGTTCTTCACAAATTGCTACAGCATGTATCCCTTTCACAGACTGCAGTCCTTCAGGAACAGGCTATTCCAGCATAGGTCCCCTGCAGGGTCACAATTCCTGCCTGCAAACCTGTTCCAGTGTGGACTCCTGTCTCCACAGGTACTGTTAGGGCCCTGCTCCAGGATGGGCTTCTCCTGGGGTCACAATCTCCTTTAGGCATCCACCTACTCTGGCCTGGAGTCTTCCATGGGCAGGGATCTCTGCTCCACCGTGGCCTTCCGTGGGCTGCAGTGGGACAGTCTGTCTGTCTCCCATGGGCTGCAGTGGGACAGCCTGTCTCACCCTGGGCTGCAGTGGGACAGCCTGTCTCACCCTGGGCTGCAGTGGGACAGCCTGTCTCACCCTGGGCTGCAGTGGGACAGCCTGTCTCACCCTGGGCTGCAGTGGGACAGCCTGTCTCACCCTGGGCTGCAGTGGGACAGCCTGTCTCACCCTGGGCTGCAGTGGGACAGCCTGTCTCACCCTGGGCTGCAGTGGGACAGCCTGTCTCACCCTGGGCTGCAGTGGGACAGCCTGTCTCACCCTGGGCTGCAGTGGGACAGCCTGTCTCACCCTGGGCTGCAGTGGGACAGCCTGTCTCACCCTGGGCTGCAGTGGGACAGCCTGTCTCACCCTGGGCTGCAGTGGGACAGCCTGTCTCACCCTGGGCTGCAGTGGGACAGCCTGTCTCACCCTGGGCTGCAGTGGGACAGCCTGTCTCACCCTGGGCTGCAGTGGGACAGCCTGTCTCACCCTGGGCTGCAGTGGGACAGCCTGTCTCACCCTGGGCTGCAGTGGGACAGCCTGTCTCACCCTGGGCTGCAGTGGGACAGCCTGTCTCACCCTGGGCTGCAGTGGGACAGCCTGTCTCACCCTGGGCTGCAGTGGGACAGCCTGTCTCACCCTGGGCTGCAGTGGGACAGCCTGTCTCACCCTGGGCTGCAGTGGGACAGCCTGTCTCACCCTGGGCTGCAGTGGGACAGCCTGTCTGTCTCCCATGGGCTGCAGGGGAAGCTCAGCTCTGGCATCTGGAGCACTTTGTCCCCCTTCCCCTCCTGCACTGACCTTGGTGTCTGCAGAGCTGTTGCTCTCACATATTCTCACTCTGCTCTTCTCTGTCTGCAGTTGCTCCAGAGCAGAGACCTTTCCCTCTTCCTAAACATGTTATCCCAGAGATTCGTCCACCATCACTGACGAGCTCAGCCTTGGCCCGTGGCGAGTCTGTCCTGGAGCCACCTGGCATTGGCTCTGTTGGACACAGGGGAAGCTTCTGGCAGCTGTTCACAGAAGCCACCCCTGCTGCCCCCTGGCTTCCAAAACCTTGCCATGCAGACACAACACATGGAGACGCAGAACGGCACAAGTACGGGAAGAAGTGCAAAGTTCAGGCGAAGGGACTAATGGGAGGCCAGGCCTGGGAGCTGCTGGTGTGTGTGCTGGCTGAGAAGTCACAGTACCCTGGAGCAGGGGGCTTCCACTTGATCTCAGTCATTTCTGTTTTCTAGAGAGAGCCTCACCCAGAGCAAGATGAATGTAAATTGACTGTGTTCACTAAAGCTGCACGGGATGAAAACCCAGGACATTTCCAGAGTTGTTTCTCAGGGGGTTCAATTTCTCTTAGCTCTAGCATTGCATAACAGAGAAATCTACCATAGCAGGGGCACAGGACATGCAAACCTCACCTGTACATGTTTTTCAGATATATTTTCTCAAAATAATGTCAGCTGTGGTCTTGCTTTCTAATGTTTTTTGATGACACTAAACCTTGAAATTTTCCTGTTCTCAGTAGAAAAACTCCAACTCTTATTCACTCACAAGTATTTTTTAAAGACTAAGTGATAACCAAATGTATACAAACTTGGGTACTGACTGGATATTCTTAATCTAACGACAATTCCCACTAGTATCAGAGAAAGTCAGTGTCTATCACTGAGACTAGACACTGCTAAGCAGATGTTGTGGTTAAACTGAAATGTCACTCTGACCCTGCCATTCACATTAGTGTACTTCTGCCCAAATCTTGCGCAGTTTGACAGACCAGTACCTGGGCCCACCCAAGGGGATCATTGTAGGCTGACAATTGAAAAACCTGTAGTGCCCTGGCTGAGACTGAAATTGTGTTAATTATGTGCAAACACATAGTCCAAACATTGACATCTGAAGTCCATGGCAGCACACCTGGTAAAACATGAAACAGATTTCTTCTAACTCATGCACCCCACAGAAACCACACTATGGAGAAAATTTTACGCCTGAGTCTCATCTTGACACAGCTGACATGCAGAGGGGGTATCTACCTAAACTGAAGTTGAGAAGTGGTCTACACTCAGCAATTTAAATGGACTAAGAAGATCCCTTCTCAGATGAAGGCACATATTAGTCCAACCAGCAAAGTCCTGTGTCTCTGCAAACCAAACTGTTTCATGTCCTCCTCCATGAGAATCCAGTTCATCAGTCTCATTTTTCTGCTGCATTCTGATGTCTTCTTGTGTCAGCACTCTTGTGTCAGTGTGTGATCCTGACTGCTCTCCCTCTTTCCACAACACGCAGGTTCAGGTACAATGTTAATGTAATTAGACTGCTGTCTTTGTTAAAACAAATTATTTGTTGCTACTTGTTATGGAAATGTCCAATAGCTAAACATAGCTAGAAAGGTTGACAAACAACTTGTTTGTGAATAAAGAGGTCCATAAATATGTAAACAAAGAATGAGATAAAATATGTGATCACAAAAGTTAATTCTAAAAACATTTCTTGGTTGAATTCCTAGATAACCACTAGATTGAAGAGTACATGTTGTAACATTTAGAAAACACACATTGGGGACAGACAAGGTTTTCCATTTGTTTGTACTGTCTGTTAAAATTATACTGTGGTTTCTGAATCATAAATCATGGAATGGAGCTGGAGCTGCATCAGCTGTACTACACAACCTCCCTCCTGCACACAAAGTCCATTTAATCCATTTGTGTCCTATGGTGAAGTTAATATGTCCACCTGCGTATCCTTCAGTCTGTAAACACAGAGCAGGTGAAATCAGGAGGAAACTTAAATGAGATCAAAAGATATGTTCAAAAGAAGGGCTGAAGCCATCTGGAATCCCTCAGAGCTGCCAGCTACACAAACGAGACCTGCTGGCATCCTAAGTGGAATTTCTTGCTTCTCTTTCTTCTGAAGCTGGAGGAAGTTCAAATGAACTCTGGGAGAACAGTTGGCACTTTCTTTGTAAGGAGGCTCATTGTTCAGAGAGGTGAGATCAGACGCATGTTTCAAGGACACCCAGATTTGGACCCTGAAATGTTGCTGCTTTTGTTTAGGGAGCTCTTCAACACAGGGGGAAAAAAAAGAAAAGAAAAAAAGAAAGAAAAAAAGAAAAAGCAGTGTATTAATCTCTGTTTTTCCATTGTTCCATAATACACTTTGACTTGTCCTACATCTTTCTTTAACTGAAGCAGAACAAATCTAGGAAGCCCACAGGAAAATTTGTTTGGCTCTTTGTTTGGAAAGTCTCTTTATTTAAAAGAAGAAAAATAAACAAAATAAGTCCCAGGACTTTGATTTCAGAGAAACTAGTCTGGCTACATAGTAAGTAAGAAAGCTATGGATTGTCCTGCCATGATTGGAATAATATGTGCAAATTCATGACAGAACGAACAGGATTAGAAATTTAAAGTAAATAAATATGCATCTTTAGTCCTAAAGTCAAAACTGCAATTACAGGGAGCCATGTACTTCAAACAAACATCCAACAACATTTACATATCATGAAGGAACACTGTGCTCCTCCTCTCCCCCAGCTTTCAAAACAGGATTGGCAAAGAGATGCTTAATACTACATATTTAACACAATTCTGAAGTGGCTTCAGCTGTATCCTTTAGGAGAACTGAGTATCTCAAACTGTGTCTTGACCTCTGCATTCAGAAAGATGCATCCTTTGGAAACAGGGGTATTCCCCTTGGAAACAGAATGTATTCCAGGGGGCATTTTTTGGTTTGGGTAAGAAGCAGGACAGTTCACAGAAGTCTTGGGTAGAAGGGGGGAGTTGGCTGTTCCTGGTGGACTGCTGAAGGATGGCAAAGGGATTTTCAAGTGTGTTTGTATTTCTGTCTAGCTACTGAGACACCCCAAATCTAAGAGAGATCTTAGGTACTTGTATAACCATATATGAATGTGTCTACATTTGCCCTAAAATTTGCCCCTCTTTCATGTTGCCTGGATGTGAGACACATCCCCTCCACCTACCACATGTGGTTTTTAGAGATAACCCAGGCTAGCATTTGCCTAGATTATGGCTATAGCATGGTGTGCATCTGTTCAGCCTGTGCCTATGAGATCTACCACAGTGCTTGCTGATGGTGGTACATGGCTGATGCTGAATCCAAAATTGTGTTCCAAAAAGCACCACAGAACACAGAAATATCATGACAGTGTGGGCAGCAGAATAGGTCCCAAAATACAGGCCTCCAGCCTGCTCCTGAGGAGAGTGTAAATGTAGTCTTTGGTCTGTATTTACTTTGGCCTCCGTATATATAGGCTGATATTTGCATGGGATATTAGAAAATATTTTATTGTAACAGTGTCATGAAGTGGAGACCACATTATGAAAGAGTTCATAAAGCAAAGCAAAGTAAAAAAAGTCTTTCATGTCTCCAGGAGAAGTACATATATTTCTGTCATAACTGAAGCCCACAATAACCTGTGTGTGCTGAGCAGTGTTTCATTGCCTAGGAAGAAATAATTTTAGAAACCCAGGAAGACTGTATCAACCCCACACATTCCTAGAAAACGGATACCTTCCTCTTCAGAAATCATACTATAAACCCACAAAGACTTTCACAGAGATCCCAAACATACTTCAGCAGCAGACTGAATTAAAAAAAAACCCTTGTTGCTTTAAAGTGCCTCCAATACTGTGGGATTTTTTCTGGTTTTAAATAGAAAATCTATATGCACTAGTGGCATTCATTTGACTGTTCAGAAATTGTCTTGCTGAAAACACAGAAATTTCCAGAAAAACAAGTCCTTCGGCAAGTTCCCTAGTTCCCCCTATTAAAAGCATGGATATGTACAAGTAACAGTAAAAAGAGAGACCACATCCTTTGGTGTTCTGGAACAGGCAAAATAGCAAAAATTCAGAAATAAGGGGGGAATAAACAGTGTTTGGGTTAATAAGCCAGGATCCCATGAAGCAGTGGAGTGTCTGCAGCAGGAGCAATCAGCCAAACCTGCATGGAAACTGTGACAGGTAAAATGCACTGTGGCAAGATGCTGTAGGTGAAACCCAAACACTGATATCAGTTGCACATCAATTCTTTAGTCCTCTCTTGCTCAATGAGATGTAACAGTCCTTTCTTTTTTGGGGACTTTAATGTTTTTAACTTCAGTGTTTAATGTTAAGAAGGTTATAAATTTTTTGTTCTCTACTTTTGGCCACGAGAGGAGGAGGTCCACTGGTTACAGTTATGTCTTGCCCATCCCCATGCCCAGTGGCTGTGGATGCAGAGTCAGAAAAAAAGAAAGCCTTGACACTGCCAAGCTCGGCACAGCAGTAGCCAAAACACTGCTGTGTTATCAACACTGATTTAGTCACAAATCCAAAACACAGCACCATACAGGCTGCTATGAAGAAAACTAACTCCATCTAAGCTATATCCAGTACAGCTAAACAGTTTGAACCCTCTCAGTCTTTTCTCATAGGAGAGATGCTCCAAACATCATCATGGCCCTTCCCCGGACCTGCTCCAGTGTGCCCATGTCTCCCTTGCACTGAGGAGCCCAGGACTGGATCCAGCACTCCGGGTGTGTCTCACCAGGATGGGCAGAGGGGAAGGATCACCCCCTCGCCCGGCTGGCAGGGCTGTGCCTGATGCAGCCCAGGAGGCTGTTGGCCTTCGTGGCCACCAGGGCACACTGCTGCCTCCTGCTCAGCTTGGTGTTCCCCAGCTCCTACTCTGTAAAGCTGTTTTCCATCTGGCCTGCCCCCAGCACATATTGGTGCCTGGGGTCCGTAAGACAGCAACCCAAGGTGGCCTAACAAGAGATATGATACTGCAGTTATTGCTCTAGTAGAGGGGCTTGTAATTTTCAGATAAAATGATAAAAAACTGTCCCAGATACCTCACTGGATACTTTGTTCACATGAGGAGATGATGACTGTGTATAAAAATGAAAATTTAATCAAAATTTCTGTTAAGGATGTAGAGACCAGACTTACAGTTCTTGGGTAAACACTTTATCCACAGAGGATTTAAGATCCCAGTAGTTCTCTAAAGTTCTCTCTCTTTCAATAATTTCAGAGGATTTCGGCCAGTTAGAGATTCTGAAAGTCAGTCTCTTTGTATCAAGCATGTTCTTCTTCGTACATGTCAATCCAGGCACCTACAGAAATATATCAGGCTGCGGTGGCTGTTGAAAAACTGATTTTCATGAGGTGTGGATGGTTAGAAAATGTTTTGGTTTGTGTCTAACTGATACTATGTCCATGGCAAAAGAACTCAAGTTTTGGTGAGCTCAGAGGTTTGAATGATGATTGACTCCCACGAGACTAATCTGCAGTATTCAGGAAGGAGAAAATCAGAATTTCGAGGACCTCAAACTGTAAATACAAGTTTTTCCTTTGTTTCTGACAATCATAGACAATATCTCAAGCATTCATCCAACATCCAGCATTCAATAGTTCAAGCATTACATCCAGCACGGGGAGGATTTAAATTTAGCCCACCTGTTTACAAAGGGACCATTAACAGAAGTAGAAAGTAGTGATAGCTTAGGAGCCAGCAGTCATGATTTCATTACCTTTGTTCTGTGTGACTAGAACAGAGTTCAAGCTATACACATCCTTGGGGCTTGAAAAGGGCAAACTTTCGGCCAAGCTGAAAACAATTGACTGAAGCCAGTTGGGAGATGACTCTAAAAAGAAAAATGTTAATTAGGAGATATTTAGGAATATTTCTCTGGATGCTAAGAAAGCCACAATACCACAATTGGAAAAGAAGGCTGTGATGATTACAAAATAACATGACTTAGTAGGAGTGCAAAATAAGCTAAAAGCATTACAAAAAAACAGAAAGAATGAACATATGAATGAAAAGATGAATTGATAATAATTAATACAGTTTAGGAATAAAAAGTTAATAAAAGGAAACAAAGACACACAGCTAGAATTTCATGGGTGGCATGTGTAAGAACAAAAAACAAAGGACTTTCTTTAACAGACCAAAACAAAGAAGCCTAATGATGGTGCTGGTTTATTACTGAAGGGAAGTTGTGGTGCTGCTGTCACAGAGGACAGTGATTTATTTTGCAAAAGAGTATTTGGGAAGAGAGCCCGTGGAGAGCAATTTTTTCCCAACCCTTTCACAAACACTTTTGAGCTTGAAGACTGAAATCCTCCCATATCTAGACTTTAATCTTTCTCTATCTTTTCTTGTGTCTGTTTTCCCTTTCTACACTTAACCAGTCATGCTTGGTACTTATCCACTTTCTACCTCAGTCTCATGTCATAGGTTGCTGACAAGAAAGCCAAACACAAGGCTAACTCCTTGTCCTACTCATGCAGCCTTCATACAACTTTCCTGCCTTTAGAAGGCTCAGCTGGGTTCAGCCAGCACCCTTTTGAAAGAAAACTAAGCCCTTGGCAAGTGTCTGCTAACACCATTTCTTGCCCATCTTCGAGTTATGCCAGGAGAGCCACTAGAGCTCCCCAGATCCATTTGTGATTTCCCTGAGGGTGTACACCCCAGAATGTATATCTTGCTTTGGAGAAGATACTGGAATTGATACTGACCCAGACAGGCCAGCAGGAAACAGATACCGACACAATTTTTTAGACCCCAAGGCTGCAAGACCACTATGCTGCTCTCTGTTACTAACGATTAAGGTGTCATACCAGTGCCAAGAGAACATGGAAGTGCATAAGTGAACTGTAAACTGGATAAATTAGGTCGAAATGAAGGTGGAAACATCACTCTCAAATGGCTGTCCAGGACTGCAAGGTCCTGTACACAACCCTGCTCCAGTTAAAGTTTTTTCAGTGATGACTAAAAGAAAGAAAACAGGAGATGGAGAGCCTCAGAAACCACACTGACCAAGGGGCACCACTGAGTCCCATGGGCAGTAGCTGGATGTTATCTCCTCTGCGAGTCAGTGTTGTGGGTACTGTTCCTTCCCACAGAATCCTGTAGGAATCTTCCAAATCTCATAAACCCCAATCTTCCTACTTCTGTGGCACAGCACAATTCACAGAGCAGATGAGGGGGAATAAGTCTATTTGGCTGATGAGACAGGACCTCCCCAGGACACAGTTACAGGGCTGGACCTCACACAGAGCCCAGCCACAGGATTTCTGGACAGGACTAAAAATGTGGAGATTCAGAGAAGAGCTGTGAGGATAAAGGCGATTTGCAGTTAGGTTAAGGCAGAGAAAGCTGAAATTGCATGTGCATACCTACCTAGGCACATCTGCTATTGGAAGGTGTTTCTCCTCCAAGATAATGTTAGGAATTTCCATTTAAATAAATTCAGAAAATAATGGACACAATGCTATTAAACATGACAGACATCATCTGAAGGGATTGACCATGCCTGGAAACCAGGCTTTGCAGAAGAACAGGACTGGGTTTATTTCCCCCTGTGTTCTGCTGTGGTGGGAGGCCTTATAAGGATGTTAAACAGAGAATCAGACAAGAATATCACAGTGGTCTGTTCTAGTCTTATCACATATGGTGGAGAATAACAAGCAATTCACCTAGTGGTACCTTTCACTCAAGTAACTCCCCACAGTTTTTTTAATATTTTGTAAAATTTTAGATTTGCAGAATCCTGCCTAGTTTACACTCAGAAATATCCCCAGCTATTTTCAGCTTCCCCAGGCAAGCTCCCTTCCTTCCTCTGTCTGGCTTCTTCACTTGTTCTTCCAAGGAAAATGTTGTTCATGCATTTCTTTGTTAAGGCTTTGAAATTTGGAAAGAGAAGATAAAAGAAAAAATTTCCTTGGGTTTGGACTAAACCAAAGAGAAACCTGAGCAGAGCCTTGCCATAAATATTGGACAATTTAAACAGATTACCTAGCTGGAGGCTCAGGGTGCCAGGGAAGGTAAATAACATGTCTGGCTGTCTCCTTTTCTGTTGTCTAAGTTGGATTTATAAATCACCACATGACAAAGAAAGCATTTCTGAAATTTTGGAGGGAAGAAGAAAAAGAGAACTATAAAAACTAGCCAATTTTTTATGCTTTCACAAGAGCAAAGGTGTTCAAAGCAGTTAACCTGAATTAAACACCCAAAAGGAATATTGCTTTAAACTCACAAAAACACAACCCATGGGCGAAGTCCAAAGCAGCTGTGCTGTGGACAGAGTGGCAAAACCTCAGAGAATGGTAGGTACCATCCCAGAAATACATGGACTATATAATCTCTGCTGACACGTAGCAGGGGCCTAGGAAAGACCCTTATTTGAGAAGGGTCTTCTTGGACTGACAGTCACTAGGGGGTTATTTTGGTGCAGAAGAATGATTTTTAATGGCATCCTACACTTCTGGCACCTTCACAGCCATTGTTCACTCCAGCGGAAGTTCGCTCTCCTCTGAAATGAAAAATTTGTCAGTTTTTTAAAACCTCAGGGATGGTGTGTAACGGAAGCTGGTCAATAAGCCACATAACTAAGCCTGACTTCTCCCTTTTCAGTGACAGATGGACTTACTAATGTGGAAATGTCACAACTGCATAACAGCCCCAATGTTCATTAACATTTAACAAAGAGTAAAGAATACTTTATGCCATTGGCATGATTTCCATACTCTCAAGGACGCTGAAAGCACGAAGCAAAATTTTCTTATTAATTTCATATGATGATGCCTCAAGTACCTTCCTTTTCTATTGTGCCTGCAGCTCCCCTTGAAATCAGCAGGGAATACCTACCTCATAAAAGGCATAGTCAAAATCTCAAGCCAAAATCTGTATCCTCTGGTGGATAATTCACCAGAGATAATTTTCCCCTTAAGTCCTCAAATATCCTGGCTTTCTACATCTACAACAGTTTTATGACAAGGAAGGATCTTCATTTCTTCCAATGAAAAGCTTTCAACTGAATTTTAAAGAAAAAGGGGAAAGATTACAAAGAAAAGCACTATGCAGATGAGAAACTGACTAAGTTGAGGGAAATTACTTAAAGCTAGAAAATAAATAAACATGAAACATTCAATTTTTAGACCATTGCACAAAATGTACACATCAAAGGGCAGAGGTTTGAATAGCAGATTTGTACTGGGACATGGTCAGGAGAAGTTTATTCATGTAAGATATGGGACCATGCACATACTGTGAAACAGGGGAAGATTATAAGTAACATGCCAGATGCATGACTGAATGCAGAACTCTCAGAGACAGGGCACATATTACCATTAAATAACTATGTGTTTTTCAAAAGTAAATAAATATATTAAAAAGTCAATAGTTTCAGCTTTAGTACCCAAGCAACAAAATGTGTAGCTCACCAGACACTGGAAGGAGCTGTTATTACAAAAAATCCCACAGTTATTACAAAATTGTAAAAGTCTCTAAAAGACAGTGCCATTTACGGACACTAGAGGTTACCAGGTTGTAATCCAAGAGAAATCTTCTTTTTGTTTTGAATTGGTTGTTTTTGAAGAAAATAAGCAATTTTTATGGTTGTAGTTGAGCCTAGAGATGACAGTGAATGGATTCAGCTTTTTGTTGGCTTTGGCTCACTGTACTATACTGAGCAAATAATTTAACTTTACTCTCACAGTGTCTTTTAAATTATAATCTTCAGTAACTTCTACCTGTGTAAACTTCAGACTGTACTGCAAATCCTTTGGTTGTAATTTACTATCAGTATCAGGCTGGCCATTATGAAATGCCCCTTTTTTTATCCTTCTTGATGCCATGCTACTTGTACCTAGAGCAATAACAATAAGGATAGCAATCATGGTATACAGAGGTCTGTAGACTTTCCATCTGTCCAATTCATTCTTTCACAAAAAAATGAGAAAACGACCAGTCAGTTTTGTTGGTAGTGTTGTTGTTGTTGTTTACCTTTAGAGTGTCTGAGGTAATACTAATAACTGTGAGTAACCCACTCAGTGATGACTGACAGTGATTAAAAAGACCCTGAAACAACCTCTCTAGCAGATAGCTCTCCAGGAATATCTGTCTCTACAAGAGACATGGGCTAAAATAGAACAGGCTATAAACCATTCTGGTAAGGACTAATTATAGCTGCTGATTAATGAAGCAGCTGATTAGGCAATGGTGTTAACAGCATGAGTGACCTTCCTTCATTCGTTCATCTTTTCTTCAGTGTTTTTGTCCTACCTATTGTTCTATTTTACTATGCAATATTTGATTAGGTAATTGATTATAGGTTTCTACCCACAGCTACCATTGATGATAATGCAAGGAATGACAGAAAGTGCTAGAGGAGCCAAGATGGACACAGAAGACAAGAGCTAGAAACAGGGAAATGGGAAAAAAGCTCATGGATAGAAAACATGCAAGAAAGAGCTGCAGGGAAAAGGGAGTTTGCTGCAAAGGCAGCAGATACCTTTAGGTGTTCAACCAAGAATGGCAGCTCCACCCCTGCCAGGAGGCACAAGGAGAAGCAGGAAGAGAAAAGAGTGGAATACAGTTTTTAAACAATTCTGTGTCAGGGGGAAGAAATTTAATGATAGAATATAGATTAATTAGCACAGTCCTAATGGGTTAACCCAGGGGTTCCCCAGCCCTGTCTTTGACACTGACCAGCAATGCCAAAGAAAGGGTTGAAGAATAGGGTAAACACTGTGATATTTTCCTGATGTATTCTCCGAGTGACCAGCAGTCCTGGAGACAAAGATGATGCCTTCCAACTATGTTAGCTAGAGAATGAGAGCCTACCTACAGGCTCTGCTATGGAGATTTCAATAGTATTGTACTCCCAGAAATAATAAAACTTTCAGAAGGTACGTGTTTTGTAAAAGATAGAAACCAGAAATTTTTCTCTGAATCTGAGCTTTTGAATCAAATTGCATGATGGGAATTACAATGGAAACCTAAGAACCATGAAGAACCATGCCACTCCCTCTGCTGGCCTCCCCTCAAAAAAACAAAGGTTTTGCTCAGGAAGTCTGATTAATCTTGGGAAAAGCCATTTGCAGTTGCCATTCTTGGAGGTTAAGTCCAGCTTGGAAATTTGGAGAGGAAACCGTAAATGGCACAGTGCACTGAACCAGCAAACCACAGATTCATAGAAACAAAAAACATAGAAACTGAAGAAAACCCCCAAGGATTAGTCTTCAGAAAACAAAGGGACAGATTGCACAGAGTAAGGGAACAAACATACTCCTAAGCAATATCCATGCTTTGGATATTGCCATTTTTCCATGAAAAACATAAGTTTTCATACACGCCTATACTTTAAAAGTGCAAAACTATTCTCTGCACAGTGTATTTATTACCTGTAGAAATGGTTCAGTAGATGATTGCTTCCATTAGCTAGACAGTCTTCTGCAATATTAGTGGGGCCTGATCTGGGAAAAAAATGTCACTTTATCCTTAGAAGCAGGATGCATGAGGAGGGTGGTCATTCCCCCCACGGCCCTTGGCACCACAAAGTGCCTCTTGGCACTCTGCTCCTGTGGGTGGACAGGCAATCCCACCAACCCAGCAGCAGGGCAGCCACGCCCTGGGCCCGCATGTCCAAGGCAGGCTGGAGGAAGGTTCAAGCTCCCTCATGTCTAAGGTAAGGATCTAGACATCCTCAGATGGGAGGATTAAGCAATCAAGGATATCTGAAATATGAAATGAATTAAGCCCAGCCTCCTTCAACAGAGAAAACCTACAGGGGTGCTCAACTCTATGGGCAAGCAGATGTGAACACCTATGAGTTACATCACGCAGAGTAGAGAGCGCCTTTGTATCTAATCCAAGCAGTACTCAGATATGCATTGTTTCATTTTCCTCTGTCTGTGCTGTTTGTGTTTGGTACTTCTGTTTCTTATCCTCCACTTCTCTTATCCTGGCTGGCACCATTGTGACTTTGGAGAGTGGTAAACACCAAGACTACTCTATCTATAGATGTGGGGGTGGGCAGGCACTTCCCCAGTGCCCAGCACACCCACTTGTTGTTTAAAGAACCACACAGGAAAAAACACTCCCCCACTTTCCCACATGAATATTTGTGCTTTAATAACTGTGAGGGAGAGAATGGTAGAGGTGTCTTTTGGGGACAAATATTATGGAGGCAGGCATTCTGAAAAAATTATAGCAAAGAGAGGACCTGAATTCAGAAAGTACAATGAGAAGGTGCAACATTGAAATTCAGTAGGAAAATTTCTGCACAAAACAGTGTTTTCCCATCCTTGTAACTGGATGAAATGCCTTTAAGGCTGATCCTCAAATGATGCTCCTTAGGCTTACAAGCCTCTTGCAGCTGTCCACCTGGTGTGACTCCCATGTGCAGTGCAGCACATGAATGCTGCAGAACACATCAGGAACTCCTTCTCTGAGCACCAGGAAAGAATAGCTGCTAAATTGACTGATCTGTATCAGCTTCTTCACTGTATGAAGCATGAGCCCCTTTGGTGCAAAGTTAACAGAGTTTTTGGTGTCGTAGAAGATTAATCTAACCAAAAACTTATGAACGTTATGTTATTGGTTTAAGTGTTGATCCTTCTCTCCTGAGAGACATAGAAATCCTTAGTAATACTCAAAATAGTCGACTGTAAATACCTCACTGATAAGAAAAACCACAAGGAAATGCAATTAATAAAACGCACCTCCTCGATGCTTTGTCCTACAGTCTTTCTGCTGATAGTTTTGGCACATTTTTATGTGAACTTCAAAAACCATAATGCCTTCCTAGGAAATAGGACGCAATCCATAAATCCCTCAAAACTCCCTCCATTTTTAGGCCTGTGTGTGAAAAAAATGGAATAATTTGATTTTGGTCTTGCCTTTTTTTTATTAGTATTCAGGTTTATTTTCTTTCCTTTCCATTTCTCCTACTGCCATGTTGCAGCAATCTTTCCTCACCTCCCCTACTGACATCCCAGCCAAGCCTTCCGGTGGCCTTCCTCCTCTCCTGTCCCAGGGGTGTTCCTAACAGCCTGTTAATTAAGTAGAAACCTTGTGCTGACAAATTCCCTGTTGGTGCCATTGTGAAATACTGAATAGCATCAGAAACTTCTGCTGAACTGAGCAAATAGTTGGATCAAAGTCAGAAAGCCTTCTGTTGAACCAAGATGCCTGCGAGTGACAAAAAAGAAAAGAAAAAGGAGACATTGTTTTTTGCTTAAGTCACAGCAAACTGTTAATTGACCTAGGGTTTATTGCAGAAAGGAAGGGTAAAATCTAATGCAAAATGAGAGGTATATCCTGATTCTTCTCAAACAAAAAGCCACTCCTCCATCTCTTCAGACCTTCTCTATCCCTTAATGACTTTCTTATTTTCTTAATCTGTGCATTGTAATCTCATTTTACACTTCTCAGAGCATCCTAACCTGGGAGATCATTTCAATCCTTTGTTAGAAAACCAGCAAACACCAGGAAAGCACTAGTATTTTCTAAAAAGACTAATATCTGCCTTAGGTTTCAGGTGCATCTGAGTACCTATTCTGCAAGCAACTCAAGTTTTTGTTGCATTGAGCCCTTTTCCTCCAGCTAGCAAATGCCAGGAGCCTGTTCTGTGGGCAGCTTAGTGCTCAGACAAACACATGCTGTGTGCCAAAAGGAGGGAAGGACAAACTCCCCTTCCCTTCTCCAAAAGTCAAGTTTAGGGTGAGAAAAAACACCCCCACTCTTCTCTCAAAAGTAAAATTCCAGAGGATTGGGATGTTCCAAGCCAATTGAGGAGGGCTTTTTCAATGATATAGGACATATGATTTGAGTTAGATCACATAATGTACACACTGCAAAAACAGAAACTGGAAATTACGTTTCATTAAAAAATGTGAGTATGAAGTATTGTCAACGCTGTGAGATTTTTCTTTTTGCTTTATTTTACTTTAACTAAACCTAGGAAAATCTACCCAGAATATTTCAACCGCTTTTCTTACAAAATGTAAGTCCACTTTTCCTCTCAGCTCTATACTCCATTCTGTGGGACCAAATCAGCCTTGTTTCACTCAGTGTTACACTTCTATACACATTTAATCTGTTACTGATTAATGTAGCAGTAGGCAGTGCTCAAAATCATACCGCCAGCTGCCCTTCTTTTTTCCAAGTGCTAAATCTCAGTGCAGCCCTACAGAGACCTTCCCCCAAGTACAGCTTCCCTACAGAGAGTTCTGTGACTTCCAGATAAAGGGATTTTTCTCATCAGGTTGGTTCTGGTTTTCCATTTAGCCCTGAACAACAGCTAACCTTATAGACCATAAACCACAGACCAACTTCTTCTAGACTTTCTGCTGTTCAGCACTCTGGTCTCAGCCTAAACCTGACACAGTAAATCAGAGTGGCCTCAGGGTAGCTGCCATGGGGGCTGGGGGCTGGTTTGGGACACCCACTCTCCACAGGCTTTATTCTTGCTGGTGGCAGTTCCTGGCTGGACAGATGCCAATGGGATACTCCTTCCTCACAAATCCTCTTGCTTTCCCTGTTGTCCTGTCCAGCCTCTTGCAGCCACTGCTGTGCTGTCTCAGTGATGGGTCCAAACCACTGCAGGATGTTGTGAGGCTAAAGCCAGGGAGGCAGATTTCCTTTAGTTCAGCCTTAAAATCACACTCTCTCATGACAATATACAGAAAATGCAGGAAAAGGAGGTGCTTGCCTGCTAAGTGCTGCTTGTCTGCTGAGCATTATCAGCCTCAAGAGCAGCTCCCCCTTTCCTCCAAAGAAAGTAGCAGCAGTGTAGATGGAAGCAGACCATCAGACCAGTTGACACAGGTGAAGAGCTGCACAGAACCAGCAGCTCAGGCTGGAAACTTAGCTGGATTTAGAGGGACACTATGCCCAGGGACCTTGGGCACGCAGCACCTTACTGACATATTGCCTCTTCAATAGGCCCAAAGACCTTACAAACACAAAGGGAAGACAGATCCCCTCAGCTGAGAGCTGAGATCACCATCTGAAAGCAGCTAAGGACCTAAGCTGACATCTTCCTCCTGAGGTGCCTTAACTTCAAGCAAGAGCCCGCGGTGCAAGCAAACTAAAAATCTGCATCACGGCAACATTGCAAACTATTTCAAGAGCCGAAAAGAGAGCCTGGCAATACCTCCCAGACAACAGAGTTATATTACAATACTTATTCTGAGAGTAATAACTTCAGAGTTAGTGCTTATGAGGCATTCTCCACCCCAGTCCTTCTCTGCATGGGAGTAGTGAGCAAAACATCATGAAGAATGCATTTCATCTGTAACGATCTGCATATGTGAATGGCAGAGCTTGAAAATCATGTGGGCACGTTCCGCCTGACAGAAAAGCAAGCAGGACTTATTCTCTGTTCTGGATGGAGTTCAAAAGCTGGTGAATAATCAAGATGCAACTTATCAATCCTTTTTCCAATTAGTGAGTCCATTGTGTGAGAAAAGGAGAAGATAAAACAAGGAGTTCCTTTTTGTTTTCTACACATATGTGATGGCTCTTTTCATCATCATCAAAGAACCTTCATCAAAGCTTTCCATACTCTCCAACAGAGCCGCAGAGTGAAACACACCTCTGAAAGAAAAAACAACTGTGTTTCACTCACCATCCACAGTCAGTTTTGACTGCAGCAAATTCCCAGTGCTTCCATCTTCTCTGAGCAGCAGTGAAATATGCAGACAGTGAGAAATTTTAACCTGCAGCTAGTTCTGTAGCAGTGTCAGCTGTGTAGTAATTCACTGATATGACTTGTATTTCACTAGAGTGATTCCAACGAGGCCAAAATATAGTCTGAGATATATATGTTGGTCGTTTTATAAGAAAGGGAGGCAGAGCACAGGTCACTCACTGTACAAGAAAGGAAGGAAGAGAAAAGCCATGCCCACCCCAATCCTCTCCAGGCTGGAGCGTTGCTCTCACTTGCCTTCAAGCTTCTACTGTTTCTCATTCATCTCTTACCCTGAGAATGATTGCTTTCAAGAGGCAGGTCATTTATTTGCTGCTGTCAACTTGAATAACAACTACTCTCTCAGTTTGGAAGGACAGCAATATTTCTTATGTCAGAATGCTAAGAAATCACACATTATGTCTCCAAGATCACACAGCATCAAAACAGGAATAACAGCTTTGGGAGAACTTTTTCCCTTCTGATGTTCAAACTTCCCGCAAAAAACTTCTCAAACCTAAGAGAGCCAGAAACAATGTCCTCTTCCAGTCTAGAGCTTGGAGTGGGGGCTGTTTTTGTTGGTGTAGTCTGATGTTAGCAGCTAAGGCTCAAAAAAAAAAAAAAAAATCACAGGGAAAAACCCCACAGTTTCGATATCTAATGGGCAGGGCTTGTAACAGAGGGGAAAGGAAAAAAAAAAAAACAAAACCCAAAAAACCCCAACAAAACAAAACAAAACAAAAAAACTAAAAAAAAACCTCACAACAAAGCAACGAACAAAAAAGCCCCACCCCACAAAACTTGTTCAGGAGAAAAGTAGACATGAAGAAAAAAAACGAAACTTGTGGCTGGTTCATAATAGAAGTGTATGTGTTAAAAATGATCTTGTTGATCACCAGATACTGCACTTAGGACCTTGCAGTGTACTGGAACAGAGATAAACCATTCAGTTCTTTTCTCCTGGAAGTCTAGAGACACATCACAGGTCTTGTGTAAGAAGAAATAAATGTGAAATGGAAAGCTGGATAAATGAAGTATTACATGCAGGTCAGGTACCACTCTGGGTTTTTTCTGCTTTTTTTT
>VWZT01016185.1:1086931-1125100 GCA_013397055.1 Pachycephala philippinensis
ATCAGCTCTAGAAAATGCTTTTGATCTTTTCAGGGATGAAAGAAGGATGGAAAAAGGCAGGCAGGAAGGGAGACTAGAAGAGGCAGGCAGGCAGACACAAGGAAGGGAAGGAAGGATGGAAGGATGGAAGGATAGAAAGAAGAATAGAAATTCTTCAGTCTGCCAGCTTTAACTGTGGTGGCACCAACCTGTGCCATGGAGACACTGCAGGAAGGCAAAACCCAAACCCAGAACATTTGTTTATGACATAAGTCTTTTCCTGGAGACCAGCAACAACTTCTGGGGTCCACAGTCAGTATCAGCACCAGTGGCACTGCAGGGTGAGCTGCTGGCAGGTGAGCATGGTAAAACTCAATCACCTGCCTGCACAAACTGTGCATTTGCAGCTTCATTACAGTGAGGATGTTTCCAGCTTACTTTTTCCTGATACTGAACTCCAGCAAATACCAACCTTGCAGGTGTTTGTAGTGCTCTGGCCCCTCTATCACATCATCAAGGGCTGCACACAGCTTCAGAGACCAGAGACCATCACCTTCTCTGCAAGCTGCTGCCTGAGGTGTTGTCACTCCGTAACACAGGGCAGAATGGTTAGAGCAAGCTTACCATCACTTTAGTTTAAATTGCAGTCAGTGCTCACCATGCAGACTGGTAACACCTGTAACTCAAGAAATGTAACAGCTAAATGCCTGATGCACTGTGTGTCCTTGAAGGAAAAAGATATACAAAAATTTGTATATTCAAAACACAGATCCACTTCAGCTCAGATAGTATCTGAGCCAAAGGTCCTCAGGTCTCATTTCTGTACTCACTGGCAAATAGAAGGACAAAAGCAAGTTGAGAATTGACACAGGAGATTTATTAAGGGTTACCTTTAATATAGAAGTTATATTTAAGTTACATCATTGGTATCTTGCATCCTTTTTTCGTTAATCTAAAGAAATAAGCCTCAGGTTGAGACAACTCCCCACACAGGGCTCCTTCCTCTTTTTACGTAATTACTGTATAATGAAAAATCTAAGCACGCCCAGGTCTCCCTCATCCATACCAGAGGTCAGAACTCTAGGACAGAGCTTTTATACACTTCATGATTTGCAGCCTTTCCAGTGGATGCACAGACCCATCTACAGCTATTTTTTAAACAATGCTGTTGTCTGCAACATTAGAGAGGTCAATGCCTTCTTCCCCTTTCCCTTGTCAAGCCACAGCCCACAAGATTAAACCCATCCATCCTGTGTAGATGGCACAGAGCCATGTTCTTGCACCTGGAACTCAACTTTGCATCTGTGGTGTTGCTGCCTCATCAGGAGCCACAGAACATGCCCCCATGTACCCTAACACATGGTATACTCAACAGTAAAGACACTTGTTCATCAGGAAGGGAACCACTGGTTGGAACTGTTCAGGCTCAAGGATTCTGGTCATGGACATCATTGGCTGTACAAGGGAAAAACAAATTCTGGGTAAAAGTAATACCTTTGTTTGAAGTATATATTGAAATGGAGATTAAAAGCAACTAATTGCTGAATTTCTCCAGACATTGCTGAACTAATCACACTTGGTCTGGTCTAGAAATGACCACACTCTCTTTAGGCGCATCCTGATTTAATGCCCCAGATCGGTCTGTTTCTGGCTCTGCCCAGGCACATCAAGATTTGTCCTGTGCTGAATTTCTCCCAAAGGAAAGTGGGAGCTCTAGGTGTGCCAGACCAACCTCAGAGTTAATCAGAGTCTGTTTTTCAGCTTCATTTTACTAGATTTTTCCTCACATGTGGATTAGCCAAGGGACACAGAGATGACATAAGCAAAGGCAGAATTCTAGATGCTCTGGGAGTGCTGAACCCAAACAGGGAAATTTTACAGAGCACCAAAGGCCACTGTCTCTGTAGCGTAGCTAGGCAAGGGCTGTGTTTCTTTTTAAGCATCTTAATAATATCTTGGTCCTGCTTTAAGAGCCTAAGTCCTTAAATGGATATAGGATGCTTGTTTTTCAAGTGACCTGCATTCAGCTGGTGCTTTTTGCTGGCAGTAAACTGTCTGGTGCCCATTCAGTGAGGCTGTGTCCAGGCTGTGTGCTGCTGCATGTGTCTGGTCACAGCAGTTTGCAGAACAAGCTGCTGAAAAACTGAACTGCAAATCTAAGGCTCATCTCCCTTTGCTGGGATGCTGGCAATGGCTGTGTCTGGATCATGCATGTACCTGGGAAGTCACCATGCAATCATAGTGGTTTGGGTTTTTTAAAAAGGACTTTTAAAGGTCGTCTGGTCCAACACCCTGCAACGAGCAGGGACAGCTTCAAATAGACCAGGTTGCTCAGGGCCCCATCCAGCCTAACCTTGAATGTTTCCAGGGTTGGCCACACCTCTCTGGGAAACCTGTGCCAGTGTTACTACCCTCTTGTAGTTTAAAACCATCCCCCTTGTCCTATCACAACAGGCTCTGCTGAAAGTTTTGTTCCCATTTTTCATGTAACACCCTTTTAGGTACTAGAAGGCTTCTATAAGGGCTCCCCACATCCTTCTCCAGGCTGAACAACCCCAGATCTCTCAGTCTGTCTTCATAGGAGAGGTGCTCCAGCCCATCTTTGTGGCCCTGCTCTGGACTTGCTCCAACAGGTCCTCATCTTTCCTGGGTACCCCAGAGCTGGGTGCAGCTCTCCAGGTGGGGGGTCACCAGAGCAGAGCAGAGGGGCAGAATCCCCTCCCTCCCCTGCTGCCCACGGGGCTCTGGATGCAGCCCAGGACACGTTTGGCTCTCTGGGCTGTGAGTGCTCGTGGCTGGGTCATGTCCAGCCTCTCCTCCTGTAGCACCCTGAGTCCTTCTCAGCAGGGCTGCTCTGATCTGTTCATCCCCAGCCTGTGCTGATACCAGGGTTTGCCCCGACCCAGGTGCAGCACCTTGCACTTGGCCTTGTTAAACCTCGTGAGATTCCCACAGGCCCACTTGGAGTTGGTACTGGTTGCTAATGACCAGCATGTGGACTTCAAATTCCAGTTCTCAGCGAAGGCAAGCAATTCTTCAAGGCACAAGATCCACATCTGGAGACCTGCATGTGGTTTTTTTCAAGCTCCAGAAGTTTAAAACATTCATAGGTTGAGTACTAAGCTCTCCAGGGCAGGGCAGGAAGCTGGTAAGTGTCTGAGAGGAGTTTATTAGTTCAGCTATATTTTGTGGGGGTTATTTTTTACCAAAGTTTGACAAAAAAAGTGGGGTTTTTTTCTTTCAGCCTTCAGCATGGAACAGCTCAGCTCCAGTATTTATGATAAAATACCTCAGCTGATTCATGACTGGCAGGAACTGGTTGTCATTGATGGTACACTCATAAAACAAGTTTCAACAAGGCACTCAGTGAATCCAGCCAGCTTCCTTCATCTGCTTGCAACTGGAATTCTGTTTGATGGCTCATTCACCAAAGAGAAAATTTATTATACCTCTGACTGAGAAAGAGTCTTTAGAGCATTTTAGAGTCCTGCTACGGGCCCTGTTTCCAAAGACACACTGTTAGGATGTCTCTGTGCTTTGGGATCACTGCGCAAGGTTAGCGAGCTTGTTAAGAGGAGTCAAATAGAGCAGAGAGGTTGCAATGTGAAATCAAATGTGAACAGACTGGAAACTACTTCACATCTGACTGAAAATTAATAAAAATTAGAAACACTAAGCTATGGCTGTATTTCCTTTCACAGGAATTGCAGGCATTGCCTTTGCGTGGAGCACCAGTGGCATCTAGTGACCATACCCAGAAGCTCACCTCGAATGGATATGAGCACAGAAAGCCACGGTGCAGACTGAGCCAGGGCACACATCACTGACTGCAAACCTGGTCTAACCTCTAGCAGCAGCATTGCATCTCTGGGGCCAGATACTGTAGCACTTCTACAGAGGACGCTATCGTGTCTTGCCAGCTGCAATAGTGAAATCCTCCCCAGCTCTGTCTGTCACACCAGCCTGGGGGTTCAGCAGCAGTGTGGCACACGATGGTTGCCTCTCACACAATGGAAGAAGTGCCTCTTCGGCAACAAACACTTTCCAGTCTGGATGGAAATCAGTGATTCACCTCTGGCAAGTGGAGATAGAGAACGTGTCCAGCAACACCAAGTCACCTGGCCCTCTGCCAAGCAGACAATAGTCCTTTTGTTCCCTCTGGAGAAAGGCCTCTTCTCCAAGAGCACTGGAGGCCAGACACTGAACAGTATTGTTGCAGCTGGGTGAAAAGTTTACTAGTGCAGGGGAAACAGTATAAAAATTATCATACGCAGTAATTTGGAGTTCAAAAGGGCACTATGTTTGTCTAACGTAAGTGACTAGTAGTGTGGGAACAAGCAGAAGATGATCAGGTCTGTACTTCGGTGCAGATAAAACAGAGCAATAGACCTATATTTATTAAAATTAAGGAAAAAAAGAAAAGAAACCCAGTTTCATTAAGAGATGTCATTAGAAGAGTAAGAGAAGCTGCAATTATAAGTCACAGTTGGGAAAAAAATTGTACAATTTCTGACACCTTTTTTGGTGCCTGGAACTAGAAGTTCATACCTTGTAAAGTTCCACTCAGCTCTCCTCTCCCTGAGCACATGTGCTGGTTGCTGGTGAGCCGTAAACCTTTGGCCTCTCAAAGTCTTAACATTGGACCCTTATGCTTATGCTGGGTGGTTGCTAGAGACCTTTCCTACTTTTCCTAAGAATACAGTTACTTCCTTCTTGCTGGCCAAACACCTTCCTTCCACAACTGTCCTTGTGGTGTGTCTGCACAGAGTGGCACCTGCCCTTCACTCTGGCTTTGTACCCATGTGTCATTTAGAGAAACCACTGGAGCTGTTAGGAAAGGAAAGCAAGGTGGAGGAATCATCATGGACAGTGAGCAGCAGGAGCAGAGCAACACCGTTCTTTGTGCCCGAAGAGGGATGAAAAACTGGCTGGGAACTACTGCCCATGAGTCCTTCATCACTGCACGGGCTGGGTGATGCACTGGATCTGGGTTTTCAGCCATATCTGATCCTCTGAGGGCCTGTAAGGCTTTCCAGTCTATTCCCACCCTCTGCCCCTTGGCAGGATCCCTCCAGCTAAGTCCCATGGCATCTCCCCTGCAAGAGAAGGCCAGTCAGCCTGGAAAGGAGGAATCACCATAAGGCTGGAAGCTCAAGTGGAGCCCACAGAGGCAATCCAGCACCCAGCAGGAACCACCACCACAGCTGCTGCTTCAGGCTCACATTTTCTGCTGTTTATTATTCTTTTCCTTCTTGGCCATGTCTCCGTTATTATTATTCTTCTCATGTGAAGGAGGAAATTTTGCTTATGAACCTCTGTTTGTACATGCAGCTGCCCAGATCAGCACGCCACTGGTTTGCTGTGGGTGAGCTGCTGGCCTGGCCATCCACCTCACCTCCGCCTGATGTGCTCAACCCAGATGAAATTGGATGACTGCCCCAAGGGAAGGCTGTCTCTGGATGTGCTGTATTCCTACAGGACTCCATTCTTGGCCATTTCCAACCATTAGTTGTCAGGGAAAAGACATTGGGCTAAGCCAACCAGCATGGCTGTCCGTATGTTCCTGAAAACTCTTATCCAACACCCAGGCAACAAATACAAGCAAGGGTTGGGAGTTCACAAAGGCAAAATACAAACCAAACAGAGAGGAATAGTTGCAAAACTATTGAGTCCTGAGATGCAGAAAGCACCTGTCTTTCCTGATGCAGTATTCAAAAAACGAGGAAAGGATCAAAAAATTTCCCCATGTCACCAACAAATATAAAACATCAGAAGATCAACAAGTGAGAACAAGAAACCATACACATCCTTAAGAGGAGACCCTTTTAGATGGCTCAGTGTGAAGGGAGCCACAGTGAACCTCATCAGAGGGCTCTCCACTGGCATCTCCCTCCTGCCAGGGCTGGCTCCTGCCAGGGCAGGAGCAACCACTGGGCTACCAAGTGGGTGGACAGCACCATCGCAGGATGTGGCACCTTGCTGCCATCAGGCAAGTCCCTGATCATTTTGAACACAAGAAAGATGGGCAGGAAGCAACACGTCATGGATTTGTTGTTTACAACTAAAAAACCTAAAAAGCCACAAAGGCACCAAGGAGTTTGCTTTCCCTCAAAACTTCTTGTACCTTTTACCTGGATGAGTTGCTCCTTCCCTCCTCCCAACCTCTCCATCCACATGTATCACCTCCAGCCCCACCACCATGCCTGCCTGCTTATTTGTGGTAAGCCAGTGTGGTTTGATACAGTTTTATCAGAAAAAGACTCGGAAACTTTTGTGGTTCTTTTTAAACCTACGGTGAGCCAGTAAGTGCTGTGTGCTGCTTGTAGGACGAAGCACAGCTGAAATGGCATCCTGCAGGCTGGGGGAGGCTGTGCCTGAGCATGGTCTGACACTGTAAACCACTTCTATGTCCTAAACTGTGTCAAATATCTTGTATCAGCCCATCAGCTGGAGCAAGCCCTGGAGGCTCTTCAGTGGGAAAGGGTGTGCAGAAGAGACCCTCCACATGTGCATTTTCCTGCAGTGTGCTGGATTCACCCCTCCCACAAAGGAGCACACCTTCCCAAGGATGCTGTTAACACAGACATGTTCAAAGGTGTCCAAGCAGCTTCTGGCTGCCTGAGAAGCCTGTCACCTCGCCAGTCCCTGCTGGCTAACAGCACACGGGCTGAGGGTGCTTGTCTGGCCTGACTGCACACCTCAAAGCACTGTCAGGCCTCTGCAACAACCCCCTGCCTTGAATCAATCCTTCACCTATAAAAAGCAAGGAAAACTGGAGCAAAGTGTTGACTAGGATAGGGATGCATTTAGATGAGTTTTCTATCTCTTCATACTTCAGTGGAGCTGGTGTCAGATGATCCTGGCTCCCTGCCACTCAGCCTTAAGCTACTACTGCCCATGGATGGGCACGAGATAACTCCTTGCAAAGAAGGTCAGGGAAAACTGCAGTACAGTGAAACCAATCACCTTATTTCTGTATGAAGAAATTTCACATGGTTTAAAATAGACGTTGTGAAACCTTGACACAGAGTTTAAGTCTTGAATTTTGAAAATGAGCTTTTACCTGAATTGGAAATACCAGTGTAAAGGGCTGCATTTCACTTTTGCATGAAATAATGTTTTGTTGCCTTTCTAGTAACCACTTTTGTTGTTTTGAATGGACATAGGATTTTTGTTAAGTACAGAAAATTGAATTTGCACTATAGCTGCAGTTGTGGATGAAATAAATTTTTGCTGACAGCAATTCTGAAAAACTTATCTCTACCATCTGCTGTTTTTACTCTCAAAGCATAGACAATTTCAAATAATCTCTGAATAGCTGTGGACCAGTTTCCACTTGCAGAACTGTAAGTGTCCACAAAATGGAATCAAATGCCTGTCCTTTGAGAGCTTTCATTTGATGATGGTGAAACACATGCTCAGAAGTAAAAGTCAACATGATCCTATTAAAATACTCCCCTCCCCCCAAAAAAACAAAAAAGACTCAAGGAATTTAAAAAAACCCCAACAAACAGAAATGTCATTTGGTCAGATGGAAGAGCGCATTAGAAAAAGAAGGTTCAAGGAGAACAAAATGTTTACAGAGCAGACTCCCACCCTCATACTTCCCAGCACCCTCAGTGTTATGATGCCACTCTTCCAAGCACAACTTGCTTCATCACTAGACCTCATTTGCTGAAGGGATTCTTTAAGGAAAAACGTGAAACTTCTCTGGAGTTCCCTGGTTCTCTGGACCTCATCTTAACATTCTGTCTCAGTACTAAGCAATGAAGTTGCTTTTGCTGTATGTTCCAACAGTATTTCAGGTAGAGAATGAATATCCTTAGAGGTACAGAAATGTACCTTTGAGGAAGCTAACATGACATTCTATTTTCTCATCAAGCAGTACTTAAAGAAAACTTCCTCCAGCAAGCATCACCAAACCAATGCACTGAGTAGCTGTCGTTCCTTCACCCCAATCCTAACAGTCCAAGACCTGAGTGCACACTTGTAAATTATTAATCATTCTGAATCACTAGAATGTGTTGTTCTTTCCCCAGACCTATATCCATGCATAATTTGCTGATTTTCTACTCCTTATTCACTTTGTAAAATGTTGAAAATTCATGCACATACTTGGACCACTTTAGCAGGTTTTGCAGATTGACAGTCCTTTTATTTGTACGGGTTCAGCATACAGCCGCATGATACACTGAAGCTAAGAAAAACTGGGGAGGATGATTCACAGGAAAATTTTTGAGAAGTCCATTTCTTCTAATTCAGTGCAGAAACAATTCACATTCAGTCCATAATCAGTGACTAAATTCTACATTATTTTAAATTTACTTAGTGCTGTAAGTAATCATTAGTGACAATACTACTATAGCCTGGGAATAAGGCAGGGGCAAGATCTGATCTACATCTGTTTTACATTTATAGTGTTCATACTTGTATATTATTTTATATGCATACACTTATATGAAACACAGCAAAATAAAACTGTCCCCACAACAATGAACAGAGTATATTGTACAGCTTATAAGTTATGGTATACAGTAAAACTGGTGTCACATACTATAGGCTATGGAATACATTAATAGACAATGATATATTAATTTGCAAATTTAACAGAGAATTTTAAAAAGTAAGTAAGATATTACATACAATGCGGCTGTTTCATCATTACTGCTTTTACTCCAGTTTAAAATATTGGTCCTTTCATGCCACAGGAAGCTTGGAGTCAAGGTAATGAATCACAGTCAGTACATACCATTTGACAGAGCTGCAATGATTTAAGAGCAACCTGAATTTCTTGGAGTTTGAGTACTTGATTTTGCAACCCTGACGTTGAATAATCTATGTTTAGTTTCTCTTTCTGCCTCTGTTATATATATATATAAGTACTTGTCATACAGTATTCAGCAGTTTTGCCTTTTGATTTTGAAATAAATACTCAGTTTATCACTTTCTTTCACACCAAAAAGGAACCAAGACATGGAAGCCCAAGAGTCCATCCCACTAACATAGTGGCTGATGTGTTGGCATTTAATAGGAAGTGGCACTCTAAGTATCTAATCACTCTATTTATAGAATTTAAACCCCTAAACTACTTTGGAACATTCATATATTTTACCTACTGCTAAGCTGGCAAATATTATTTAACTACAAGTCTAATCTAGATAATAGCTTTTAAATCCATTGAAGCCAAGATGCGTCAGAATAATAATCATACAACTACACAAATAGTTGTACCTAATTCCTAATTTTACAGTGCTGCAACTCTCCAGCAGTAAGTAACAGAAATGTAAGTATGTACACATGTAACAGAGAAGGAGCAAACCTGTATTGTGGATGGACTTATGTCTGCTGTTCTCATGCTCAATGATTAGATTTATATTAAAAATAGTATCAGCAGAGAATTGCTGTGGGAAGAGAAGCACAAAATGCTGCTCAAGAATATCTGAAATCAGATGTCACGAAGTGACACTTTTGATTGCTAGGGCTGCTTGTGCTTCTGTTAGTCATGGCTTCTCCAGCTACTCCCGGAGCATGATGATGAGGTCTAACGGGGAAGCTGCTTAACAGTCACAAAAACTGTTACACCTTGTCTGCTGCACTGGACAATTTGTCCTTCGAGCTCAGAAAGACAAGAGGCAGCCATGGGGGGCTGAGGGATTAAAGGCAGCTGGTGATTTAATGTCTGAGTTAGACTTTAAGAAACAGTATGTTTCACATTGCAAATAATTGTTTATTTTACACAGGACCATCAGAATCAACAATAGGGTGCCAGAGTGCATCTTCACTAATCTATCCCATAACAACACGCAAGTACAATTTTCAAAGACACATATTTATATACCTGGTAACCACTTTTGTCCCTGTTACTTAATTAGCAATTAGAAATGCTTTGGGACACACATACACATGCATACATTAAAAAAAAGGCAGTACAAATTCTTTTTTTGCTGTCAGAAATAGTAAGTACCAGGTAGCACATCATCGTTTCCTGGTCCCACTGTTGCCACTGGCAGATTGATTGAAACTTTTGCTCATTTGTGGGAAGTGTACAGTTGGCGTTCTTTCTGTGGGGCCATACAGCCCTAAATTCCTGGCTGTAGCTGACTTCCGAAGAGGCTTGACGCTGGGAAAAGGATTGAAGACTTGTGGCTTCGGGTTCCCAGGCTGGGGCGATTTAGCCAGGTTTCCACTGTCTCTGGATGAAGTGGAAGACTCTGATAAACGTGGCTGGCTGGACTGATGGGGTGTTGACTCCACATCATTTTGGGTATCTGAGGTGAGTTCCAGTGCTTCCAGTTTTAGCTGAACCACGGATACGTTTGTACTGCTGTCCACAGAGACTGGCTCAGACGACTGCTGGTCAGCCTTCTGAGTAGTCCTGTCATCCAAACCACCTCCTTCTCTTTCTCCAAAGTCAGAATGTTTGGAAGCCTCCTCCTTTGCACGAGGACTGTTTGATTTACAGCTCTCACTCTGCTCATCTATCAGTCCTACGGTATCCCCGTAGCCCAGCTGGCCCTTGGCCCTAGCAATGTTCTTCCGATGAACTCGTATATGAGTGCGCCACGGAGAGTTCAGTTTTGTTTTAAGATCTTCTTGGGGAATGGGAGACATCTTCCCCGTAGCATGGCTTGGGATGTGAATAACAGCATTTTTGAGAGACCTGTTATTCAATTTCATCTTCTTTCCTAAAAGAAGGTGGTTTATCACTGGGGAATGGTTTACCTGAGAAGGGAGGAGGCTGGTAACTGGCCCCTTGTCTGAAAGAAAGCATTTAAAAGAAACACAGTATTATTAAAGAACAAAACAAATTAATGTTCTAAGGATCCACCACCAAATTTGATACCTTTATTGAGGCATAGCAGAGGTTTGCAGGACTGAATGTATTCCAAGAAAAACCAACCCAAACTTAAAAATCATCACTGAATTTCACTTATGTCTTAAGAGTCGAACACAAAGCTGCACCTTCTATAAAAGGATTTTCTGTCCTCCCTCACTGCTTTGCACCTATGGGTAAGTCCTGAGCCAGGAATACCATGAAAATAAATAATTTTTTAAAATAGCTTCTTGATTTTTGGCATTGGACTAAAACTGATAGTTTGACATTAATATTGGCTTCTGATCTTTCCCCTCTGTTTCATTTCTCTTCCAACTGCAAGAGGCAATTCAGTCTCCATATGAGGTCAGTCACACAAGCCTCTCCATGAGGCTTGTGTGACTGGAAAATGGAAAACAAATGAAAGTACTTTTGATAGATAAACCATGTCTTATCAAACCAGAGGAGTAGACTCAGAATTAGTGATTAGATGACAGTTTGCTTAAATGACAAACCCAGCCCTGCATCATGATTAGTAAGATTAGAAAGATTTGTGGAAGGTAGGGGTTGGCATCCTTGGGAATCAACATTTTACTGTTCACACTGTTTCTGCTGGCTACAGCCTTTGTTCAATGCAAATTCTTCACTAATATTTTAAAAAAAAATCCTTCTAAATCAAGTTAATGAAAAATTGCAGTTCCATGTATTTCAACACTCATGCTAGCACAGGTTTAGACAACCTAGAAGAGAAATAAAAATGCTCCACAGTGACCCACTTGCACGGTTCAATGCTGACTTAGAAAGATGACACCTAAGTGGGGAGGAATGAGCAGGGTGGGCTGTGTTCAGCTTGTACACCCAGTAAAACCTTCAGCTGTGCATTTTATGCCAGCCCCTGCACTGCTGAGTCAGATAATTAGGGAGACAGACTCCATAACATGGATTGTTAAATAAGGGACTGATGTCCAGCTCAGTCCTCAGAACAGTATTGTTATGGCTAGGGAAACTGCAAGCCACAATGGAACATCTAAGCCAGTTCCTTCAGTTGCATAATTTGCCATGCCCAGCTGAATTCAGAGGAGTTTGGATAACACAGACCAGCTAGGAATCTACCTGCCACATGATCTGAAGCATCGTCATCTCTGCATTTGCTTTTTCCAGTGCATCAGTATGTCAATTCCAAGAATGCCAAAGATTTAAAGTTTTTAATCAGAGAGATCAACGTAATGCACCCAGATAGCAAAGCCACTTTTAAATACCATTGTTTACTTGGTCCCTGGGACCTAAGAAAACCCCAGGGTCATCATCTTCAGATCCTGACAAAAGAAGAAAAAATATCACCTTGTTTTCTGTCTGCACAAAGTGGTACCCACTTTACTACTAATGTTATGTATTCCATCAGTCTTTCTTGTTTTGTCTGTTTGGTTAAATGTAAAAGAATGTCATCTGCCTGGCCTTCATTGATGAAGTTAGTTCGTAATAAATCAGGAAATGAAGCATGTTTTGATGTGTTACCTGCTCTGATATACACATGGTGAACCTGCTGTTGCTGCTTCTTCTTTATCCTGGAATATTGCTTTTTCAGTGCATTAATATCAGTGGTCATACGCTCCATCATCATGCTGTTAAAAGCAGTGTGATAGTCACTTCTGCAAGAGTCTATTGCTCCTGGACTTAATTCTGCAATGTTACTGGAACCAAGACTTTGTTCTTCATTCTGATCTGTAGAAGGAGGTAATAAAGCAGCGGTGAGGAGTAAATTGGCATACTCAAAAGTTCCGCAGATTATTTCCAAGGGAAGTCTGTGTCTGATTCCTATCATCTTATTTAAGTGTAGTCTTTAATTAAAAATTTATTGTAATATGTATATTTAACTAAGCTGTGCTATTTTCAATAAGAAGTATTGTAAATAGCACTACTGCTTAAGAATAGCAAGGGTTTGAGGGGAGGTAGCAGAGTACAAAAGTCAATTAACATGGCAATGCAAAGTTATAAGAAGAGTTCTTCAAATATCCAAAAGTACATCAAGTCACCACTGAAGTAAATACAGTAACAGATTATTAAAGATACTCGGTTGTCATAGAGGCCAACAATGCAAGTTACAAAATGCATTACAGTCAAGCAGGCATGAGATTAAACAACCAACCTAGTGCTACCAGCAAGAAGCATCAAGAAACAGAACACCACAGGGAGAAAGCTGCTAGTAGCAACAAAAGAGCAGCTGAGGATCAGACAACGTGAGAGCGTCTCTCATCAACAGCTGCAGAGCAACAGCAGCAGGGCAATTTATTTTCACAGCTGTTTCTGATGCACCACCAACCTGGCACTCCAGGGTCATGGGGATAATTCTTTTTCAAGGAATGTTTATTTGTCTTTGGCTTAGTTTGCAAGAGCAGTTTGATGTTCTGACTAAGTGCTAGTTTGAAGCAGCAGGTAGAGAGTCCCTCAGGAAGGGAAAAACAAAACACCACAGCAATGGAGAGGAAACTTGCAGCTTACAGGTCTCAGCAAAACCGAGACACAAGAACGATGAAGCGTAAACGGCAACTGCTACATCAGTCTGGGGTTTTTTGAGGATAAAGGTGGAGGCGAGTTGGGGATAAATAAAAATGGCCTCTCCCAAGATATTGTGAAATCACTGTTGATCCAGTACCATTTCATAAAGGCTGATGCAAGTTAACAAACATTCTTTGCTTTTCTTGTTTGGATCAGCATTTTGTACTGCTTATAGAGAATTTGCACTGATGTACATACAATTCTGTCAAGAAATTTTCAATGTGGAAGGATTTGAAAAATAGTGACATTTTGTCAGAACACCCTAAAGCATACCAATTTTTTCTTGAATGTAAATATATCCAAAATATACAACAATCTGAAGGTTTGGCCAAAAGGGAAGTGAAATCACCTGCAGAATTCACTCACTGCTGATAGGTTCCAGTATTTGCCATGCATATACTAATACAGATCAAGGTCATTTATTAAAGGTACACCCTTCAGAAAATGCTGACTACCTAACATCTGACTCAGAAATATGCATGGATTTAGGGTGGACTTTTTTTCACATATGCTTCTTTTTTTGTGTGTGGGCAACATTATGGGGTTGTTTTGTTAACCATTACTGTAGCCAAATCCTTAACTCACACCATCATTTACTGTACACCTACAGCCTTCCAACCTGGCTTTGAAGACATCTTTATGCAGTGCAGAGCAAGTCATTTGGTACCTGCTGTAACCTCTATGTGCATAGAAAACACATTTTCCATAGCAGCTTTCACAGACAGAACTGCAGACAATCTCTGCAAGGTCATAGAGATTTAACTATGTTTTCCAAAATTAAAAAAAAAATCACTTTTACCTTTCACCTGTTTTTGGTACTTTTGGAGCTCTGGTGCCAAAAACCCACTTAATGGTCCAAGACAACCAATTGCATTAGCAATTGAGTCTTCATCATCTAAGTCATTCTCTTCATCACTGTCTCTGGTTCTGCCTAACCTTCTGTCAAAAGAGAACATAAGAGAAGTAAGGAAGATACATTCTTAAATGTGAACATTACAGAGCATTTTTATCTTTTTTAGAAGCATACAAGGGAGGGTTCCACCTGCCTTTTCACCATCTGTGGAGAGTAAACAATAACTCTATACACCATATGCAGTGCATTACAAACTTACCCTGAAAATGAAGTTGATTTTACTGCTGCAGGGAAAGGAGTAATATTGTATGTGTATTTCTCCCTTAATTCTGCCAGTTGTGGGAAAGGAAACTGAGCCATGGTGTAAACAGTCTAGGGGGGAAAAAAGAGACAACTTTAAAAATCTCCACTTTAATTAGCAGTCTCACAAAAGATTTTTCCATGAACAGACTTCCAGTCTTGCAGGATTAAAGGCTGCACATGCTTGCACATTCACATGCTGTAAGAAAATGGTCTAGTTTTATGATTCAGTCAGTATTTCCTGTAAGAAAAATAAAGACTGACTCACTAGAAAAATACACTGTTCAGTTAAAAAAACAAAAAAGGAACTGATAACATGAGCTGTAGGATCCTTTTCAATTCCTATACTCATTTAATAATTATTGTCAACCCCTCCTTGCCAGTACACAGGAAATCCTCCTCCAATTATTATTTCATTTACATGAATGCATCATTTAGGATTTGGGGATCTTTCCAGAAGACCTACATTTTTGCTGAAGTATTCAACAAAGTATTAGCACTAGCACAGATAGGAAGGGGCAGATCCTCATTGATGTGGACTGTTAGCTGATTCATTATTTTACCTGAGAAGTTCAAGAGTGTGTGTGAAAGAAATCACACCAACACAAAAATTATAGCTAGAGAGAAAGGATCCAACATTATCCAAGTTTTCTTCCCCAGTTTCTAGTTTTGATTGCTGATTGCTTTTGAGGGCAAAGGTGGGGTTTGGTAGTTGTTTTTCTAAAATAAGGTCGTCAAAATGCTAACAGATTTTCACAACTCAGAGTTAAAGAAGATATATAGTTGCAAATGCATTTCCTTTCAGCATTACTTTTGCTGTAAGTCACCAGCCAACCTGGCAAAAAGATGCATTATATTCATTGCAATATCACAGTTGATTTGTTCCTACCTACTTTAGTTGCCTTTTTTTCCCTGTTTTTGTTCATTATTCAGAACCTTCAAATAACTGCCAAATAATTCATTGTGAGTCTCAATGTCAGAAGAAAAAAAACAAAACCAAAAATATAATTTCCCATAGTTTCTCTGAAGTATTAAAGCCTTTCCACACCCTGAAAATTAAGAATCTTTTGAAAGACAGCAACATAAAATTTTCTCATTAGCTGTGACAGTAAATCTTCACTTATATATTTTTTTCCTGTGCTATTAAGTCAGTGACATTTTCATCTGAAGGCAAATGGCCTCAATTAAGATGAAAGGAAATTCTGAACAGTTTCTACATAATCCATTCTTGAACCATGCCTTGTCTATGCTAAATACACTAAGGAAAATTGCAAACATGAATTCAGTACTAGACATTTCCTGACATACGGAGGAAAAAAGTTTCCCTAACAGGACTGATGTAAGCACTGAGGAGCAGGAAGGACACTCCTGTCTGAATCAGAGACAGGGCAATAGTGGACCTCAACAGGCTTCTGTGTGAGAACGCTTTTACAGTTCGAGCCATGCCCAGACTCTAAGGAAGATGCCTTCAAAAATCCTGAGCATGAACTGAAGTTTTGCCACTCCATTAAACTACAATGCTACTGTGAAAGAAAAATATTCTCTAGGGCCTGAACAGTGATTTCCCATCAGTCTAGCAGACAAAGGAATTTTATGATCTGGAGAAAGACCTACCTCCAGCCAAACACGTCTGCCTGCTTGTTTGATCTCCACCATACTTTCCTGTTAGGTTTTTTTTCTCATATGTTTCAACTCTCTCCAGAGGTTTGTCTGGAATTTATTTCTACTCTTTATGTCAACGTCCTTCTCAGGTAACTTGTTCCATATGCTAGTTACCCTTTAAGCAAAACAGTCGACTCTGAGTCCTCCATTTACTCCTTGCACCTACTGTTTCAGATTATGCTTTTAGCTTTTGCCTGTCTCCAATCTGTGTCTCTTCCACATCTTCTACAATCTCTTTCATTTAGCATACGTATTTTTAGCTTAATTATTGTTATCAGGCTATAACTGTAGGCCTCGCTTACCATCTGGCTAAGAGATCCACAAAACAAATTTTATGCCAGTGCAAGTTCCACTGAAAATTTAAAAAAATATTGTCAACCAACACCTGTGATATCCTCCCAGCAACACGTCAGAGTCAAAGCATTCTTTTTCTAGTTTTTACACTGCCTTGGATGCCATTTGGTTGTTCTGGGGAACTGTCCCAGAGGGAAATAGCCTACACACACAAAGCATGATACAGCCAAACTTAGCATCTTATTTACAGCCATAAGGGACAGACCCTGGGAACAAGAAAAGACACAAGGAAAAAAACCCTCTATTCTCACCTTAAATCATTTGACAATCCTTTGCCTTACCCTAAAAATGTAAAGCCATCTACACCCTCAGCAGAACACCATATGGGAGGTGATGGGCTGTGGCTTCCAAACAGGGTAAGCCATTTTGCAGACAACTTATCAAACACACTTATCTCAATAGCTGCTCCTCACTGGTTTAAGGCTCTTCTTTCTTTTCACTTTGACTAAGAAAACAAAACAAAAAGCAAAAGCAAAAACAAACCCGAAAGAAAACAGACAAAGCGCTACTCAAGTAGAAAGTTAACAGTGAATACCATTAAATCAGGGTAACTTCCTAGGGAGATAGTCCAAAATGCTAGAGTACCACAGAAAGATTAGCCCCTGTTCCCCTCCATTCCAGTAAATACAAAGGGGTGCCTCTCCTCCAGTTGGCTTCTCATGTCCTCTGTGCTGCAATGTTCCTGGGTGTACAAACTGAGTTAGTTCAGCTGCTTATAAAAATGCTCGCTTTCTGAGAAGGCATGAAAGCACAGACTCAGTCTAGCACACTCTTTTTAGAATATCTGCAGACACCTGGAATACAGCCTTCTGTCTCCATATTGGAACCAATACATACCCAATCTAGAATCTGATGTGTACAACACTTACCCTTTATTCACCCAAACTGTTCAATCTGAAAGAGGAAACTGTAGGCTGGCTTGCTCCTCCAATGCCTCCATTCTCTCCTCAGTAAAATGTTAAGAACTCTTGCCACACAAGGGCCAAATGCGGAAAAGCTTTAAGGCTTCCATCCTAACTATAGGTACTGTCTGCATGGGAGGGATAAAATTGCAGCAACTATACATGCTGGTGGAGAGAAGTAGGACATGAGTCCCCTGTTCTACTTTAGACATCTGCTCTGTCAACACTTCCCTTGAAGGATCAGTTGTACCTCCCTCCTCTAACTCCCAAAAGAAACAAGGCCCTTAGAGCACAATTTGTTTTCCAGTGGTTGAGAAGTGTCTGTTACTCTGGACAAGTAGTTTAGATGCAAATATATATGTTATGCAAGTCTAAAGAGAAGTGAGATGATTGCCACCAGAGAACTCTACTGAAATGTGTAGTGAAGGCAGAGTGGGATATTAATCCTTTCCCACAGTAGGATACTTATCCTTGGGCCATCTTGTAAAAAGTATTAGATGTAAATTAATCATTCTGATTTTTATTAGGGGAAAAGAAAAAAAAAATTGAAAACAAAGCATCTCTGGATAACTTCTCTGAAAAAGCTTAAAGCAATTTAAAAACCAGCATGTTCAAGCAGCCTGGATATTTTCATTAATGCAGTGGTTCATATTTCTTAATTTTTTCCCCAATCAGATATATGGTACCACTTATATGCTCTCTTGTACTCTTGTAGTGCCTTATTCTTTCCACTTAGGAAAAGTGGACTCTTTACTTAGGGTAAAGAGGGCCTAGAGTGAAGACCTCAGCGATGGCTACACTGCCAGTGTCTGCCTTTGACTTGAAGAATGCTATGCAAACTATGTTGTGGTTTCTTCAACTGAGAGGACACACATAAACCAGACACACTGCTCCTCCATACACAGAATTAAACCCGCCACATTCTCCGTATCAATGGCAATGCCATCCCACCTTAACACTCCTGTCAGTGTAACAAAATACCCACATACACTATGAACACACATATGTATTGTGCCAAATACTAATTTTTTGTGGAAGCACGAAAAGATTGCTAATTTGCTAGTATTTGTAATTGCAACAGTTAAAAAACAAAAAAAATCCTTCCATCCCTCCAGCCAGTAAGTTACCCGTGCCTTATCTTCTATTACACACAGTAGCAAAGAAAGAAATCAACAGTCATGAAAGACCACCTCAGCTTTCCCAAAATTATTCTTATTTACAAATGCCGCATCTTGATTTTGTACCACACTGGAGACCAGGAACCAAAATACAATGAGAAGATGTCAGCTTGTGCTGCCCTCCCTACACATCCTCCGTATCTGAACTGTCTTGTGAGGAACCTTAACACATTTTCAAAAAGCATGTGAGTACCTCTGACCAGCTGCATTTCCATTTTTGAAACAGAACAAAGCCACAACACTCACTCCTCCCATTCCTAGAGCTTCCTCATCAGACAAAATATCAATGACCAAAATAATAAAACTGAAAATAATCCTTTACTTCAGGGCAGTACTGTACCAGACTAGGTAAGTGTATTTTGACACAGTCTTCCAACAATAGGTAATAGAAGTCAACTATTCTATTACCTGCTAACAACTGTTATTAAACTTGTGTAGCTTCATAGACTGACCTTTTTCCTTCCCCTAGGACAGGTACAAAGTTTCAGGTGAATTATGTTCTCTGTACTTGCACCCATTTAATCACTATGCTCTAACTCATCAAAAGGAAAGTTCCAGAACTGTAGCACAAAGTCGTTATAAAACATCTAACTAGACAGCACCTTAAAAATATCACAAGAATAAGTGTTACTGTAAATAAATAAATTGTATCTGTGATACTAAAGGCCCTTTCCTTTCCCAAAACAATGTGGGTCTTTGTTCTCATACAATGACATATGCTTTAAAAACTCAGGGACTGCAAGTATTTACAAATGTCTTTGTTTACAGAACACCACTGATTGTTCATGGCCGTTTTTTTTTTTTTTATACCATGAAGGACTTTTTATACACTTCTCACTTCATAAACTCTTATTTCCCACAGTGTCTGCAGAATGAAAAGGACACAGTGTAATAAACAACTAACCAAAACATAAAAATAAGGCAAAAGAACACCCTAAAAATGGTGACTACTAGAAGATTCTACATCTTACTTGTGTAAATCCAATTGGGCATCATATCACAAAAGACTTTCAATTGTCAACATAGAATCAATTTTTATTAAATGAAGCCTAGTGGTTCTTCATATTTCATACATAAAGTAAGATTCTAGCTCTAACTGCAGGTCAACTACTTGTTTCATTGACGTGCTAGCTCAATCCAGTTATCTGAAACTTTTATTCTTGGGAGAATTTAGGTTTCTGCAGTATCTGAACAAAAGTGTTACTTGTTAGAAATCAAGACCTGAAGAAATCAACACAAAGAATACAAAAAATAATTACATCAAAATTACTCACCTGCATAAGTTCATTGCTGTCAATCAGACTGTCTTCAAGCATCTCCTGGGTCAGCTTGCCCATAGTACTGTAAAACTCATCTGCAGTTTCACAACACTCAATTTGCCTACATCAAAATACATGTTGGTTTTTATTTTACTTTTACATATGATTCTGCATGTTCAAAACAAAACTGAATTTCTTGTCATTGTAAAATATGCATTTCCATTAGACAGCTTAACTTTTATTTGCAATTCTCCCTAGACTTCCAAATAATAAAACTGTGCACACAACATTGGAAGAGCTGCAGCAGTAAAAAGATGCACTGAGTACAGCTTAATGTCCTGAGTCCTCATGATAACAGACTCATGTATCTCCAGACAGGCTATTCCCTCTGCCCCTTTCATTTCTACAGCACAAGAATCAATAAACTTTGCCTCCTAATAGCACAAGGGAGTTCTTTCATCAGCTCAAAAAGGGAGCATAAAGATTTCTTAACTGCCTTATCACCCATTCTTCACCATGCACCAACTGGCCAAATTCACTGGCTGAACTTTGTTTTTGTCAAACAGGAAGATATTCACTGGCCAGAAACCATTCCTGTGGAATAAATTAAGTATAGGTACATTCATACATGCCATTGTGTTAAAAAATAATTAAGCTAACATAATGCAGAATGAAGGAAAATTCACTCATCATATTTGTGAATGCTACTTCTAAATAAGAGATGGGAATTTCTTTGGTTTTGGTTGTTTGTTTGCTTTGGTAGTATGCTTTTGTTTGTCTTGTTTTGGGGAGGGAGGTTCAACTGGATATTTTTTCCGCACTTTTCTTTAAATTTCTAAAAACACAGAATCATTCTAAACACACAGAGTGTCATCTAGAGGAAGAGAAATACGAGTAATATGCTTTTGTGAGTTGATGTTCTACATACATTAGGGTCAGCTGCTAAACATCTCTCCTGTCAAGAGAAAAATTTGTTTTATTTATATCCCAAGGAAGTGCATTAATGGCTACATATTGTAACCTCTCCTCTAAAACACAGATACTGGCATGATGAAAAAAAAAATACACTGCCTTTTTTCTTAAGCAATAGAAGAAGCTTCCCTTGATCTTCAGCATCTGTACCTAACAACCATTGAACTATGAAACTCCTAGTGAAATCTTAGCATAGTTTGGTTAAAATAATGATTACGTCGCTAAAAAAGAATTAAAAATTAGTAGAAACAATGGATATGTAGTCAATTATCACCACCTTATGGCTTACCTGCCCTGATACCTTCAGTCTCTCATGATCTCTACATACCCCTTTCTCCACTGCACCTATAATTAACTTCCCCATTCCTTCAGTCTCCCTCAGAACAGAAGTATGATTGAGCCACCCACATTTTAAAAATGCACTTCTCACCCTATTTTCATTTCGAGAATGAATCTTGAGAAGTATGAAGATCATGAGACTATGAACACTATTTCAGGCCCCACTTCTTTAAATCCCCCCTGTTCTAGTTCTAATGGTGGACAAAGAGAAACAAAAATATCACAATCTTCTCCCAGCAAAACCAGTGCCCAATCTTTTACCAGACCTTCTCCCATTCCCCACAAACAACAGTTACAAGATGTGCAGTGTGATCAGCTTTTTCTCTTGGACACATTCTTATTTATTTCTTGATTCTGTTCCTTTTAATTTTTTTTTAAATATGTTTCTTTTTTCTTTAAGCTTTATGGTAAAATCTTCAAAGTCCTAACTTCCTTTTTTATCATGGTGTGAGTTGTAACTTTCACAATTACAGCTTTTAAGTGCACAGAGATCCACTGGAAGGACTTTTTATTGAAAACACTATGTGACTACATATAGATTAATCCTAATGCAAATGATTCATGCAAGTTTCATTCATGAACTGAATACACAAAAAAGCTCTCAGGAAATTATTATTCTAATTATTATTCTTCCAATTAAAAATTAAATGTACTAAACAAAGCCTCTTACAATGCTACTGGCCTGCAGTGCTAATTTATTCAGAAAGAAAAAAGGAAATGAAACCTCCAAGGACAGAACTGAATATAAATCCCAGTGGTTCGGTTTCAGAGCAAAAAAGGAAGATGAGCTTTAATAGTCATCACAAGAAAAAAATCAGTGCAGCTGCTGATGCCAGCTGAAAAATGTTTCCAGCTGAACTAACATCTGCTTGACCTGTCAGAGCCCACACCTCCCACTGAAGCCAGTGACAAAACTCATTTCTCTGGGAGCACTGTAAACTCTTTGGAATGTAAATATTTGCTTTGACAACAGAGGAGTTGAAAGAACTAACCATCTCTCGTGTTCTTGCCATGTGGTGAGTTTCCAAGGCCATAGAGGACTATAACAGAAACTTGGCTTGAATGTGCTTAAAAGCAGAGAATTTCAGGAAAATTCATTTTCAGGCCTTAACAGAAAATACTTGTGTACCACAAAGTCATTCCCTTAGTAACTGAACTCTTGTACTGGGCAAAGACAATGGGCTCAAATCCTTAAGTCTCCTTAAGTGAAACCAAGGGAATTAACATCCCCAGTTTCAGGTACTCAACTAAATTAGTTGGTCACCCTGAAGTCTATGAGCGTGTCTTTACACAGAGTATTTACCAGGTCCTTCAGAGGTTTATGTTCTGGAAAGTCCAACCTTTTAGCACAGCATGAAGACATTATACACAGACAACTCCAACAAGTGGAGACCATTTTCGGCAAAAAGGGTCAATTAATTATCATGTCCATTCTGACATGATGTCAGAATCATGGCTTTTTAAGAAACCATAAAGGTCCTTTTTGCAGCTTTTTCAAAATATAATCATTCTCCGGAAAGATTCAACCTTGTTTAGAAGTGAGACCATCTTCTTAAGGAAAACAAAATTTAAACACGGCTCATACTGAAAACAAAAAACAGATAAAAATGACCACTTACTCTCCTAGCTTTGCCCAGATAGCCAAAGCTACTCTCAGTATAATTTCAGAGCCTTCAAAGAATACTGAATCCCAGATCTTCAGAACTGTATGGTTAGGCAGACAGGTGGCAAAGAGTGTCAGAAACCACTGCATTGTGAAGACATTTGTAAGTGGGGGTTCGTAGCCTCCTGAAGTTAAAAAAACAAACAAGAAAAAAACTTGAAGTAACTGCAATTTATTATCATTTTACAAGGAGTATAAAGTGCATACTAAAATCCACCATACATTCTAGCACCTCTGTTATTGCTCAAAACTTACTTAGCCTGCAGCTGTCCAAAGATAAGCTGAGAAGAGCAATGGAAAAATTACATAGTCACCTTCCATTCTGCTGCCCTGCAAAAAACTAAGCAGCAGCATTGGTTTTGCACTGTAAACCCTGGAATACACCAGCACACTTTTTTCCCCTTATATAAGAAAGACTGTTTCTCCTTTCCCAAAGCCATATGAAAGAAAAGCTTCTATCAAAAAAAAGAAACAAAACAAACCCACCAACTTCCCCACAAAATGCTGCATTTCTTCACCAACTGATGGCATAAGTCTTTATCTACATGAAAGTGACGGTGGCTGTCTCTGTAAAGTCATATCTATTATTTCAATATCCTGATGTACTTGTTAAGTTTCAAACAAGATGTACTATTTCAGCCTGAAACTCTGAAGTTTTACTTGTTATGCTCAGAGAACACTTTGTGCAACCCTGTATCAAGCGATGCACTGAAGGACATGACCAGAGAGGCCAGCCTGTGAAAACACTTTCAAACAGCAAATCTTTCCTTGATACCATTTCTTTGTTTTTTATACAGTTTGGGCATAGCTGAGTGGAACATAGTAGCAGATCTTTTCTAAGATGGAACTCAGGGTGCACTTAGCTTCCCAACTGAAAAAGAAATCACATCAACTAACAAAAAACCTCCTGCCCTCCCCAGAACATTCCCAGATAAAAGAGCTGTAAGTCTGGATGGAATGCTTCGCCAGAACAAAAAAAAAGTTACAGCGCAAAGCCAGTTTTCAGGTAGCAACCCAAGACGTACTTCTCAGTTTTGCACCTGCGTATTGGTAAGGATCCAGGTGAAGAAATACTAACCTGCTCCCACTTGCTCTCACATTGTAACTCTTCCCAGAGGAACTATATGGCCAGCAACTACACAGACCAGCAGGAGGACAGCTGTCTTGAGCTCAGACAAGCAGCTACCTTTCCAAGGCTGCCCTTGTACTAAGCTATGTGTTAGTGTTGTCACTCCATGCTTTGTATATTCTTGTCAACACAATTCTGTTTGCAGCTAGCGGTGGGACCAAATTATTTCCCTTTGTTTTTTCCTGGAAGTACCACCTACTTGTGTTAAGGTTATCAATAATGGAAACCATCATATTTCATCTTAACAATTTAAAATACATATTCTAAGCAATAAACTCACATAAACATTTAAAATATTGTATTTTTAAACCAGTGCTCAGACGAAACAACAGCAAGACAGAGTTTAATAGCATTTTCTGTTGAACATACCTCCACTTTCTCTGTTAGCAGCTCTTTGCAGGGTGTCTAAGTGCTGGGACAGTTCAGGAAGCTTCATTCGTAAAAGATCTCGGAAAACAGCCATATCCACAGAGAGAGCACGGAGATTATTGACAAAGTAGCTATCAGGAAGCACCTTATCAATTAGGTAAATCATGATCTGTGGGGAAAATGAAAGACCGTCATGTAGGACTTATGGAGCAGTTATTTTGTAGGAATAACAGAAAAATAAAATTTCTTTGTTCACTAAAGAATTACCTGGAGCCAGTGGCAATGCATGCTTCTGGCAGCTCCACTTATATGGGGAGAAAATATTATCACTTTGAGCATCCTCAGGTACCCTAGGTATCCACAAGTATTCAAGATGCAAAGACCTCTTGACACTCTCCAGAATTTATGAACCATGAAATTACTGAAATCAATGACTGAAAACAATGTCACTGTAAGTTATGCCCAAGCTGGCAGCATTACCCACACCAAAAGCAATTTTGACACTACTGGTGTTGGAACTGTTTATGAGATTCTCCACTGCTGGAGAGTCTCATTATCCCTTCTCTGGTTAATGCCACAACTAGAAAACTGATCTTGCAAATTCCCTATTTTCTCTCTCCAAAATGCAAGGTACTGTTCTTTAAAAAGAGATTCTCCATACATTTTACTGGGATGTGTTACCGTGTGCTGCACTCCATCTTGTCACTTTAAAAGGTGCTAAATTAAGCAGTGTGAGACATTTTAAGCAGAGATCTGTTTGAAGTGAGATAGCTCAACTACATGGATGGTAATGGATTAAATGGATACTGTCACACTTTTGAGAATGAACAAATGCAACAAAAAAATATGCAGAAGTTGATGTTTATCATCAGCCTAACAGAAGACACTGACCTTCACTTCAGGATCTTTTACAATCTCTATGGCCACTCTGCTAACCATACCCAGAGAGCCTGCACGCAGTCATCCCACCTGCTTCAAGTCTCCATTTCTCTCATATGAGCATCCCTAGCATGTTTCATACAGACCTTAATTCTCAAGAAAAGCATTGCACCTTCATATACAGGCGACAATCCTCCTTCCAAACCCTCTCTTTTCATAAGATGACCACAGAAACAGCTTCTCAGACATAGGACTACCAAGAGCACCACCTGACACAGTCTCACTGCTTTTTCTTTCCCAGCTGCTTGTGACCACATACTGCCACTTGTCCTTGCAAGATTTCTTCAGGCAATAGCAGTCTTATGTTCCATGTTTTAAAGCATGTGGATCAGTAGTCAACACAGGCAAATCAACAGCTTCTACATGACAGCCTTGTATTTTGTCAGATGCATTACCTAACCTTTGCTGAATAGTGGGTCACTTCACTGTCTTGTAAAAATGCGCTTTATTTTGTTCAGATATATTTCAACCAATGGAAGAGTAATTTAATATAGCAACATTAACTTACAACTATGCTATTTGTGTTTTCATTAATTCCTTATGACATAAGCTATAAACCCCCATGTTAAAGATATCCTTTTATAAAGGCCTTTGCTCCCTTCCCACTGACTAGTATTACTTCACTGATCTCAGATATATGAGAGCACAGGGAAGAACAGAAATCTTTTTCAACATTGAAGTTCATTCTGTTTCACCAACATCTGAATTGCTTAGAGAAGACTTTTTCTTTAAAAAGCACTTCATGTATTTACCAGTTTGCAATAGATACTTTCTTTGTAACACATCTCTACATTTTTATTTTTATTATTTGATTCTNTTGAAGTTCATTCTGTTTCACCAACATCTGAATTGCTTAGAGAAGACTTTTTCTTTAAAAAGCACTTCATGTATTTACCAGTTTGCAATAGATACTTTCTTTGTAACACATCTCTACATTTTTATTTTTATTATTTGATTCTGTAGCATTTCTACACAACAACATGCAAGAAAAAAATTGTTTTGAGTTTTGGTATCTATGAGACTTTTATGCACACTTTGATAGCTTCTACACATGCAAGCTGGGATTTTCTTGCTTATCATAATTTCTGTAGGCTAACTTTGAGGCAACTCCAGGGATTTAACTTAATGCTTACCTTAACTAGTGAACACTCAAGTATCACTGGCTGGGCATTCACTGAAGCTACCATGTTGGGTCCTGTGCTGTTAAAGCCCCTTGGCGTCAGTAATACCTGCTGTTTCCTGGCCCCTGGGAGACGCTTCCCGGACACAGAGCTTTTGTTTATAACGTCCTTCCCAGAAACGGGACCTGACCAGCAAGACCTGAGAATGCCCTTGCTCCCTTAACTCCCAGACTCTACAATAACCCAAACAAACCTACCCCATAGCTATAATCCTGAGGGCACCCTTACAGGCCTCTGTAGCTGTTCTGAAGTTACTCACTGCTTGCTTTAGGTGGCAGTGACTACAACAAAACCTAATGCTAATACCCAGTTCTTACCTCCTCCCACACACCCTGTTCCTTTGTTTGCCCTTCCCCTCTTCCCTCTCTCTTCTGGGAAAAATCCAGAAGAAAATTCCTGCAAAGCCCACACACTAAGCTTGAAAAACAAATTACTTTATTTTCCATTCTTATTTTTGCCAGGTAAGACCAGTTTTGGTGCAAACAGCCTTCAGTGCTTCACCTCCCTGGGGCAGTCTGGCTCCATTCCACTGTCTCCTCCACACAAGGAGCCTGACGCAACTCACAATAACAGACAACACATAAGGACGCACACGGTTCTTATCGTCACCTTGGACTTCATAAACCTTGAGCAGTTGTATTCCTATGCTACCATAACGTGTTTGGGGAGCTTCTGGACACTACAAGGTCACAATAAAATGTGATAAATTATAGTTTAAAATATTGAGGAAATCTTAAGCAAGAATTATTGACAGGAAATTCTACTTTCTGATATAAAGTCGGTATATTATAGTATTTTCTTCCTACTACAGGCAGCTGTCTAGAATGAAGGATTAAATACCAACTAGCCGGACTCTACTGCCACAAGCTTTGTATTTTAGGACCTCTGATTGAATTTAAATATTTACCATATTTAAATCATTGTCTAAGGCAAAACAAACAGCTCAGTATCTCAAGAGTCACAGTCATCTTTTATTAATTTGACTCCAACTCACACATACGAGCAAGTTTATTTAAGGAAATTTGCCCATGATCTTGCCAAACCTTAAACCATGTCCTGTAGTAAACTGTGTTTCTATTTTCTGACATACTATCAATTTGATGAAGCTTTCTTTTAATTACAGTAAAAACTGTCTAAGAAAACAAAATACTGTAAGACTAAGGTAGCCCAGAAATTAGCTTCAACATGACTTACTTTCATTTTGAATATTTAGTATTTTCCTAGGATTTGCTTTGAAATGTAGCTGATTTATGAACTGCCTCATACAGAACTGCCACGTAAGATGCTGATAATGAAATTTTAACATCTCAGCTACCTATGGTGTTTGCAAGCAGATTTGGGATTATGGGATAAAATATTCTACACTAAGTAGCAGTGTTCCCATTTATTTTTTATAGCCAAACCCTCAACTGTTTCTGTTTGAAAAAAAAATTTAACAGTGATAACATTCAAACTATTCATTTTAGCTCAGACAAGATAACGAAATAAAACATCCAGTGATATAAATTAGCTAACTCTTTTGAGTCCTGCTCTTTTACGCTGTCTCCAAAATTCACACATTGGTTTGTTCTAAGTTCAATAACTAAAAACAATCTTCACCACTGAAAAAAAAAAATTTTACTCACTTTCAGGGCATCGCCTTCATTGCCCTCCATTACTTCCAGAATAAGTGCAGCTAGTATGTTAAATCCTTGACAATAGCCAACAGATTTATTCCACCTGGCATATGCCAGCAAAACACGTTTTAATACCACTCGATCTTGCTCTGCCTCCTGGCCACAGTAAGAACTGCAGCCAGTTCGGTGAAGGTCCTTTAAAGGAAAAAGAAATTAAAATAAAAATAAAAATGACAAGAAGAGAAAAGATGTGTATTTTCCTTCCCCCGTTAGTTCTCTTGCCTGTCCCAGTTTTCCTTCCACCTCCACCCTCCTAGTACATACTCCCAAAGTCGATGACAACGTTTCTTTTTTAATCTGTTAAACCTTTAGCTTACCCACGAGAAATAGTTTCAGCAAGCTCTTAAGTAAACAACTCCCCTAAAAGATGTTCATAGGGCATTGCCACGGAAGATATTAACAGATCTCTGGGTTTCAAAAAGGCAAGACATAACAGCTGCTTAACTGAACAAAAAAGAGCAACTGTTTTTATCAAAGTATAAAAGAACTACTAGACAACTGAATTTTCAAACCATAAAACCAGAAACCATGTCCTTGAAATTTAAGTGATTTATAAGTGAGAGGAAAAATGTACAAAATGGCTGACTGCTTTAAATATTAAACATTAATCAGCTGAGAAATACAAATAGGCAAATGTGTTTCACTCCTGTAAAACAACTGAAAAATGCTCATTTGCTATATTTTAAAACGTACTTTTTACTCCCAGAAAACATTTGTGTTTATGTACAGAGAAGGAAAAAACCCACTTATGTTCGTTTGTCTTCATTAAACTCCAGTACTTTTTCAAAATAAAAAAAAAACTAAGAATGGAGAAAAAAAATCAGAAATAGCAATTTTTTTCCCAGCTAACACTGACCAGATTAGTGCAAAAGGACAAAAGCAGCCAAAAAAAAAAAAAGAATTTTGGCAGACCAAAGGGAATGATGATACAATTTTTGCCAAAGCAGTTGCATAAATGAAAATAAATCCAAATTAAAATGTCAAATTTTCATTAAAAAATTTTAAAAAGAAGTAACAAATTAGCTGGCTACCTTTACTATCTGGATGCCCATAGAGTCATCATCAGGATTACTTCTTTCATTGAATGTGAAACGCATGGTTTTGTCCCAGTCAATGGCTATACTGTGTAAATACTGATCAGCCAGGGTCAGCCAAACCTAGAAATACATATGGCAAAATTAATTATTTCTCAGGTAAAATAGAAAGTTTATATATATATATATAGTTAGATGAACCTTATCAGCTTCACCCATATGTGATCTGCTGTTAGACTTGAAATACGCAGAAGAGGATTTTAGCTACAACTATTTTTGCACAACTAAAATAATACCTTGCTCCCTGAAACAGAAAGGAAGGAAATGGTCAGCATTAAGCATCCAGATCTGTGGACTGCTTACAAAGATGCAAGTCAGCTGTCAGTGAATTCACAGGGGCCCTGCAAGATGGAAACACAAGGCAAGGACCCTCTTTGTCAGTTCAGACCTTCTATCCTCATAACTAACAAAGAGTTTTATAAAAGGATAACACTGCTGTTGACTTTCCTCAAATTCTACCACGGATATATCTCCTGGAAACTCCCAAAAGAAATCTAGGGGTGCTGGTGCTTCTCTTTATCAGAAGTCTCTTCCTATGACTTTGCAGAACAAATAGCATCTAGTATTCACCATCTGGGATTGATCTGAAAGCGTCACTTGGACCAGAACAACATACAAGAGGGCTTCCTAAACTGCTGGTGCTACAGGGAGTTCTGAAACAAATATTTTCACTACTTTTAAAGCCTAATAATTGCCAGAACAGATTTATGCATGTGTATCCACAACAAAGGCTGGACCTTTCTTAAAGATTTGAAAACTTCCTGAACCACGCCTGAACCTTCCTGAACCTTCCTGCCATGAAAGGCACATGACAGATCATACAATAACAACAAGTAACAATAAAGGATCTTTTTCTTCAGGAAACTGAAAGAAATCATGCAAACAAACTGATCAAGTTTTATATCAGCCATTAATTCACTCAAGTGAGAAAAGCAATTTAGACACTTCCCACAGATTTAAACACTTAGATAGCTGCATAATGAAGGAATTTATGATAGCTCCCAGAATCTCATGTTTTCTGCATTTAAATGTCCCTTCCCACACTTTTGCAAAGCCATCCATGTGGAGGAATGCCACTGTTCTGCCTCCCAACAGCCTCAGCACTGCTGACATCCTACTGATGCAGTTTGACTGGATTCTTTATCTCTGCCAGCCCCAGAAAGCAAATGTCACATGCCACAACAATAATGCAGATGTCAAACCTGCTCCTTTTGTTGACAGCAAAAGAGGCAATCAGCATGCTGCCAACACAAAATACTTCCTTTATTTTGGTATCTATCTTAAAATCATTGTGAAACTGGGGAATGGCAGTGAAAAGACAACATCTCTTTTCTTACCACAACTTCTTTGGTTAGCATCATGTGGTCACATGTGAGCAAACAGAGAGATGGGCAGAGTGAGAAGGAAAGACAGATCTGAGTTGGGTGATGTGGCAAAGCATACACAAGTCTGCTGATTACACAGAACTGGGAGGACTGGCTGATAAGCCCAAGGACACCTTGACAGGATGGAAAAAATGGTCTGACAAGAACCTCATGAAGTTCAACAAGGAGAAGTGCAAAATCCTGCCTCTGGGGAGAAACAATCCCAAGCATCAGTATATGCCGGGGACCACCCACTTGCAAAGCATCTCTCCTGTGCAGAAAGGCTGAGAGAGCTGGGACTGTTCAGACTGGACAAAAGGCAGCTATGGGGGGACCCTACCAGTGTGTATGAACACCTGAGAGGAGGGTGCAAGGAGGATGAAGCCAGGCTCTTCTCATCTGTGCCCAGTGACCGGACTGGAGATAATGGGCACAAACTGGAACACAGGAGGTACTCCCCAAACATCAGGGAACACTTTTTCACTGTGAGGGTGACTGAGCACNCGGGGACCACCCACTTGCAAAGCATCTCTCCTGTGCAGAAAGGCTGAGAGAGCTGGGACTGTTCAGACTGGACAAAAGGCAGCTATGGGGGGACCCTACCAGTGTGTATGAACACCTGAGAGGAGGGTGCAAGGAGGATGAAGCCAGGCTCTTCTCATCTGTGCCCAGTGACCGGACTGGAGATAATGGGCACAAACTGGAACACAGGAGGTACTCCCCAAACATCAGGGAACACTTTTTCACTGTGAGGGTGACTGAGCACTGACGCAGATTTCCCAGAGAGGTTGTGGAATCTCCTTCTTTGGAGATACTTGAAAGTCATCTGGACACAATCTTTGGCAACCAGCTGTAGGTGGCCCTGCTTGGGCAGAGGGGTTGGACCAAGTGATCTCCAGAGGTCCCGTCCAAACTCAGCCTTTCTGTGATTCTGTGACCTCTGCCACCCATGTACCACAGAAAACTGTCTGAGACACTTTCTGGAGTGTGGGAAAAGAATATTTCAGGAAAGAAAAAAGGCTGTTAGATGGGTATAATGATTCACTTAAATTGTAGATTAGAAACAAATTCATCGTGGTGTGAGGAAAACAATGCCACCAAGTCTTTTCTTCCTTCTCCCCTGATTTGTAAAGAGGTACAGTTCAGTTTGGAAAGACAGCAAAAACAGGAAAAGGAAATAAAGCTGATGCATCAAAAACATGTGGAACTACATATATTTTATGAATCTTCAAAAATACTATTTTTATTAAAACTGTGTTTTTAAAGCTTAGATTGTGTGACTCAGTTTTAAAGAAAAAAATATGCCTTTTTTTGTGCTAGCAGACTTCAAACATTGAAGAATGCAATAAAGTAAGTCTAGCAAAATCCCAATGGACCCTTTCCTACAACACTAACTCAGTGTAATTTCCCGTTAATGGTGCACTCTGCCATTCTACATCACTCCTGACTCTGAACTTCCCTAATTTCGGCAATCTGCCTTTTCCCCATCAACTGTTTCTATGAGCATTCTTGTCAGCATTAAGCGTCTATCAACTTCACCTTCGTAAGTGCGACAGCCTACACTGCAGATATGTTCTCCTTTGAGTTATCTTCAGCTGTGGGGGCAATTTCACCAGTGCAATTTCTTGAGACTGACAGAATGACGCAGTAACATCTGCACCAGAATAAGTTACCTAAGCCTCAAGCAGAAAGAACCCAGCTATTGAAAACACCATCTTTACCTGTCGTCTCAGCCTTTCCAGCTGCCCTGTGAGGTTGTCACTGAAGAATGTAAACAAGGAAAAATCCCCAGTACAACTTAAAAGGTCCAAATATTTGTAAAAAAAACCACCAACAGATAGCATTGATGTAATTCACCTCTCCTGAGAAACCTACAGCCAATACGGCCCGCAGGGCATAGAGGTCTACCTACCTTTCTCCGCCATTCCTTTGGGATGCCTGTCGGCAGTCTGGCCACTGCTTTGAGCGCATCATGCCACTAAAAGCAAAAGCATCCAAAAATGGAAAATATCCATCATTAGTTTAATGCTACAGTATAGGAACATTTACTACCTTGCAGACATGCACATTCATTTCATATTACTGCACGCATTTCAGAGTTTAACTGCTTAATCCACTCACAGGGAAGATACAGATTAATTACTTGATGATGTGACAAAAGAATAATATTCTAGGACACAAGGATTTAGGAAATATCTGAGTAAACAATGAAAGCCTATTCCATTTTCCAAATACGAATGAAACAGCTCTTGATGCAATTGCAAATAATATGCTGACATTATGATGACAAATGCACTTCTGAACTAGGGCAAGCACCTTGCCTGCAGGGAACTCACTCCTTTACAAACTCAAGAGAAAAATGAATCAAATTACCTGCTGAAAACCATTTTGACCTAAAGATGGTTCAAGAGTGAATTTCAATTTTGTATCAACCCCTAGAAAGAAAAATGAAAAAAAAAATATGGTCAATATTTCATTTCGCTCAGACGCCAAAAAGAAGTCAAAAAACCCCAAACACAAAAATCCCACAGCTGAAACGAGAACACAAAATTTTAGCTTCCTGTTTTAACAACTACATTTCAACCTGCTTCGGTGAATTTTGTCTTCATAGTGGATTAAAGGGACATGTTAAGAAGTACACGGACAAAATGTTTTTAAAATGCAGAAACATCCTCCTTAATGATGTGGTTTGGATCAACTCATTTCACTAATATTCATATAGTTCACTGTACTACAAACTATACCAGTACACTGAAAACTGTCATATGCATCCACAGAAAAATATGTGTGCAGAGACAGTTTCTTTTCATCTATGCCAGCTTCTTGACATTAAGTTAGTCAAAACTAATTTCTAAGTTTGGTGCACTAAAATTATTTTACTGTTCAGAATGTATTTTTTTTATAATTCATCAGAACATAATGTGCATTTGGTCAGTATTGTTATTTAAGCTTAGATTTTATTTTGGCCGTACGAGGAAACTATTTTAATTGTTATGAAGCAGGCCTGCTAATAGTTCATACACTATTACATAAAATACCAGAATCTCAAGTGGATCCCAATATGGCATTGGAGTATGCCAGATCAACATGATCAGCAGTAACACGTTTAATTTGCTTTCTATCCCCATTGTTGAATGTACAATTCCTTGGTCCTTCAAATGCCGCTGTCCAGAACTCAGGTGCTGAACACGGCATCACATCACATCCCCTCCCTCCCATCTGCTGGCACAAAGAATAAAGCCTGCTTTTATTTTCCTTCCAGAATTTAATACAATGGCATTGTTTCATATTTACAATTATGTTATGCATAGCTTCTCATCTTTCCAGAATATGAAGCCAAACATTTTTAATATATAAATATCCATACACACACACACACACAGGAAACCCAAACAGATTATAATCCTGCAAGGTTTTAAGTATGTAATATCCATGCTAATCAACTCACCAGTAATACCCACTGCTTTGGAGGTCTAAACCTTCAAGTCTGACAGAAAACCCAACCATAGTGGCATTTGCTATTTATGGAATGTAAAATGCCTTTGAGCATTTGCATACTGAAGTGGTGGTAATTTTAAAGCCTTACTAGCTGATAAATATATATTTAAAGACAAAAACTTCTTCTCCATGGCTTTTTTTCTTTGTTGGGGGTGAGTGAATAGAAACAAAGAAAAAAAAAATCACACAAACTCCAGTACTGTTTAGAATTTTAGCATTTTAAATTGCATCACTGAGACCTGGGGATTAGTGCTTTTATTTCCCTGCTTCAGATCTAAAAGACATGCTTGTCAAATCTAGAAAAATAAAGGCTTCAAACCATAATAGATAAGTCTTGAAAAACATTGAGGGATTAATAGCTATTCCTGGAAGTAACTGTTTATTAGTATTCCTTCCCATAGCGCAATGGCACTCAGCAGGGACTCCTACCATGTAAATCTTTTCATGATTCAAAGCAATGTAACAATGCCAGTAACTTACTAAGATTAAATTGTATCACATTTGCTGAAACTGGAAAAAGTGAACTTCATTCTCAAGCAAAAAAAAGTAAGTACTGTAAAACCCTAATACACACAAAAATATATCATGACTAAGAACTCCTTTTGTTAAAGTAACAGATGCTGACACGTTACCTAACACCACCTTGTAGCAAAGAACCAATAGCCTTCCAAAATAACCATGTATTCATTTCCAACCCAGCAGCCAAATATTAATTACTTCACAGTTTTCTGAGACTTCAAGATCTCAGTAACAACTTCTCTCTTTGTCTTAGAAGCTTCCTAAGAAAGACACAATAAGATACTTCCGGGTCTTCAAAATATCAAGTACAGTAAGATAAAATCTCAGAGCAAGGCAAAATCTATCTATAGTTACATGAACATCATGACCAGGGAGCTCACATGACAGTCAAGGTAGCTGTCCCTCCTGAGACTGAAATGAGACCCTTCAAATGAGACCCTTGATTAAATGAGACTGAAATGAGATCATCCATCTACAAAAGTTAATTAAATCACAGCAAACAATTAAGACAGGTGTGAAAATTACTGTAAATGAGAATTACATGACACGGTAACACCGGACTACACAGCACACTCTCTTCAGTATGGTGAGGAAGTGCTTGGTCAGGCCATGTATGACAACCTCTTGTAGAAGCCACGGAATCTGTGTCCCTTTATTTGTTCTCCATTAGAAGTATTTTCCAAATCAAATTATGTGGCAGTTTTGTGGGAGGGAAGGGGAAGAACCATGGGGAGTGAACCACAGAGCATATATGAATTGTTCCTCATTCCCATCCATTTTAAAGAATTTATATTTCCTAAAATCAAAAAATTACAACCTTGCTTAATAAAAAATACAGCAAGTAAGCATGCAAAAAAAAGCTGCAAACTGTACAGAGATAACAAGGAAGGCAACCAGCAAATTGGGAGCAGCATCTCATTGCCCATTACTTATTTCTAGCACAAGAATCATCTTGCTACATGCAGTTTCTGCACTCTGCTCAAGGAATTTGTCCCTGAGCTTTAGAGCTTCAAGGAAATTAATGCCTATCCCTAATTCAACCTCTCTTGGTTTCCTAAACCTTCCTTTCTCCATCATTCCTTTTTTATTCAGTTGTCTTCTCTCCATAAACTAACTTAGATTCCCCAATAGTTTCTTCCCCTCTCAGTACCCCACACCCATACAACCCTACCACATGTCTGCACCCTTTTTCACTGGATTTTCTCATTTCTGACAATCTTCCATCTTTAGGTCTCATTCCTCCTCATTACATAAACACATGCTTTTTGCAGAAAAGACCCCTTCATGCCTTAGAGAACATTTCTTCCCAGCTCCTCTGCAAGGACAGCCTGGCATAGATGTACCACACACAGAGCAATAGTTCCTACTGTAAGTGTTGTCAGTACAACTCAGGCCTTTCACATCAAACCAGCCAGGCTATAGTGTCTAGTTATTAACATATTAAATATCACCTCCAGTTCATACACTTTCAACTGATTCTTCATGCCTGAGAAGCATACTAACTCGTATCAGCAGGGAACACACTGGAACTATTAGCTCAATGAATACAAGGACACACAAAGGTACGTGCTTGACAACAAATTTCTGAAGGGTACAGGAATGCCAAAATAAGCTCTGTTCAATGCCCTTCTAAGCCTGTCACCAGAAACCACTGCAGAAAAGTTATATAAAAAATAAAAAAATAAAAAAAGAGGAAAGTGTAAACCCCCTCCAAGCCCCAGTCCTGTTAGCTTTCCTGTGTAAAATACACAATGACTCCTCACAAGAAACGTCTGTAAGAGGAAAGATTATATCCCAAGGATTCCCAAACCCTAGCAATCTACCACTGCATAACCAAAATATAGCACAGAACCACATAAGGAGCCACAAAAGGGGAGAAAAATACTGTCAGCCAAATATCTGAGTGACAGAATCAAATTCCCAGTCCACACTCAGCAACATTAAACAAAAGGATGGGGCAAAATCTGGGGTTTTTTCAGAAATATCAGACCAGAAGAAAGCATAGGAAGATTATGTGTTTTGATGCACATTTGTGAGCTATAAAGTCATAGCTTTAAACTCGCGAAGTAGCAGTACAGGTTCTTGGCTGTACTTCACAGCTGTTGAAACCTCTCCTACTGAATGCAAATAAATATTTTATCAAAAACAAACAAGGAAAAAGGCCTAAAGCAGCTTTGTGTGCAGTGGGAGCCCATACCTGAGGAAAGAGAAGTGTCAATGTAAACTATCACCTTATGATACTTGTTGTTTCAGGAAGATTCTTAGCCTTGCAATTTATCTCTAGAAGTAACATTCTGAGTAACTCTGTATGAAACCACTTCTATCAGGAGCCAGAGCTCACTGGGATGTATCAAAGCACATCTAAAATCTCCAGCCTAGAAAATCTTCTCAATACAGACAGCTAATACAGACACTAAGTAAACCTGAAGAATATTTAATCCAGCATATTTTTTAAGGGCTCATTAGGTGTTCCATCTCCATCACTCTATGAAAATAGGTATACTGAATGGGGTTATTGTCTTTACCTACATATGAACAATATGGAAACCCCAAACCAGTGGGATTTTTAGGACTATGGTATTCATAGTTATGCCCCCAATCACATTCCCTGATCTTTGTCTGAGTGTAAATACAAGAATGTCATTATCCAGATAACGTCATTACCTGGCATAATAGCAGACTACTGTTGGAGCAAGGGTCTTTGAGAACTACAAGTTAGGAAATCTCCTTGAAAACAGCAACCCCATAAATCTGTACCAAAATGTATCCGAGACCTTATTAATAATAGCCTCTGAAACTCATCTCAAACACAGAGGCAGTGAGCATTGTGTGCTTGATGCACACACAGCTAGTACAATGGGAAACCGATCCTTATTTATTTCCATGTATTGCTCTATGTTTCAGTGGATCTCTGGCTTGCATGCTTTATAAATGCCTACAATTAGGCAACAGATCAACAACGTTTTAGCTACAAGTGACAGTTTTAACACGGTAAATTGAATTTAAATTTCTTGCTATTTCATTTTTAAAAAAATCCGAAATTTTGATGGCAGGCAACTAGAATCTAGCATTCAGTCATGATCACCCATCAGTGCTTCTGTTGAGAGTCCATCTCTCTGGACTAAACACACCAGTTTGCTGACCACCCAGTTCTTAAAAGATTTTGATACTGAAGCAGGATCTAGAAAATATAGCTGCAGAGCTGATGCCTTCCCCTTGGGATAGGCATGGTTGCAAATTTAGACAACACCCTACCGCAGACAAAGGCTGGGCGGGAGGAGGGGTCTCCGGCAGGTCAAGAGTTAGCAGGTTTATCGGGAAAGATCTGCGGAGGCTGCGAGGAGACTTCGGGGAGAGACTGGCGGAAAGCTGAGTCGCCGAGCGCGGGGGAGAGGGGACGGAGGGAGAAATGCGGTAGGGACAGCCGACACAAAAGCGCTGCGAGGCGGCGACGCCGGGCGGGAGGAGCAGGGAAAGGACCGGGAGATCTGGATAGCGGAGCCGGGATCGGCGGGCCGGGCGGGACACGAGCGGGAGGAGTCCCCGGGGGCAGAGGCAGCGCGCTGCCTC
>VWZT01016185.1:1125394-1147951 GCA_013397055.1 Pachycephala philippinensis
GCCGCTCCCCCCGCCCCTCTAAGCCGCTTACGGGCGGCAGCCGCCGCCTCGCCCGGCCGGCGCGGGTACCTGGCTCCAAGGTGCACAGCAGGCGCGGCGCGGTCCGGGAGATGCAGCTGCGCTTCTTGAGCACATTGCTGAGGATGGTGCCCACGCCGCCACCCGAGCTCTGCCGCTTCAGGCATCGCCCCCCGCGCCGCAGCGAGCCCGTGAGTCTGTCCTGCCGCATGGTGCCCGGGGCTCGCCCTAGGGCGGCGGGGTGGGGGGCATGGCACTGAGCGGGGACCTGCACTGCAGACAGCGAAATCCAAGTGCGGGAGACAAGAGGGAGGACAAGGAGAGGAGAAAGACAAAAAGGGAAAAGAAAAAAAAAAAAAAAAAGCTGTTCCCGCCCACAATCCTAGCATCACTGCCTGAATAAACCAGCAGCCTCTCCTCCTCCTCCTCCAGCACCACCTGGGATGCAGCGGGCGAAGGGGAGCAGCAGCTCTGGTTAGAAATAAAGGGAGCCCCAGCGGCCCTGGTGGGGCTCAGCGGTGCCAAAGGGCTCCAGGACAGCTGCACAACCCCACGGGCTGCACGGAGACCACCCGGCACGGGCAGTGCGGACACAGCTCGCTCGAAGCCTGTTAACAGGCGGCAATACTGACATTTCTCCCGAGAATGAAATGAGCTGAATATCCGCCAAAGAGTCTTCTCACGTGGAGCTCGGGCCTACAGCTGGACATAAATAGATAGTCCTGCTGCCCCTTTCAAAAAGCTGTCCTGGGAAGGAGTCCCACAAGCACTACCAGACCGCGGAGCAGGGGGGAGCAAAGAGGATGTCAGTGCCAGAGCAGGCTGGGGTCCTGCTCAGGACAGCCCCAGGAGCAGCACAGGCAATGGCACTGCACAGTTTCTGTTTCTCACTCTACAGCACAGACACCCTGAACATCCTCAGCTAAAATAACAACCTTTTCTACGAATCTACATTGCAACTGCACTTAGAAGTAATGATACGCCATACACGAAATAGTTAAAAGCTATTCAACAGCACTTTATCAGATGCATTTTCCAGTGCTATTTGGCCTAAGAGCATCTTAAAAGGGTTTCATACAGATTCTCAAACTAGTGGTTTGATTGACAAGAAGGAAAAGCATTTGAAATAATGATAGCTTTTACAACCTAAACCACTCAGTGTTTCTGTGGAAAGAGAGCAGATTTATCACACCACATTAGTCAGCTCAAAGACCAAGCCAGTACAAGTCTCAGTCTACCTGCCAACAACTGTAGCTTTGAAACATTTTGCTCCTTTATTAAAAAGATGTGTTTCTCAATCACATCTGAAGAGAGAAAACTGGCAACAGATAAGCAGTAAAGCCAATTATATAAAACATACACAATATAAAACACAGAATCAAGCCTTTTTAAAAAATCAGTTATAACTATCTTTAGAAGTCACTGTTAAGCTCTCAGAGAAGTATGATTTTGATCACACCTCTTTAAATATCTGCTTCGGTTTTGGAGAAGAGTCACTACATTTGAGCTGTTAGCTTGCACTCTGAATAGATAATTAAGTCTGTGTGTCGGTGGTTCTTTTTTTAACAAAGGTGACACTTCCCTGCTGATGTAGATGATGCAAATCACTTTATTTCAGTGCCAGCTGGAGATGATGATTTAGTGGTTAAAGCATCAAATTCGAAATCAATTAGTCTCCCTAGGTGTACCGATTGTACCAATGGGACTATAACAGCAATATTTAAATACAGAAATAGCCGTATTATCTCTGTAATACTATTCTCCTCTTGCCTGAGCACCTTTTGCAAATAGCACCACATCGTTCTTGGATCATTTCAAGACTGACTAATCCAACACCACATGCTGTTGCCCAAAGTCTCAGAAGCCATAACCAAAGTTTCAGAAATCGCTCATTATCTGTACAGTGAGAATCAGTCATCGCACTGAACTACGTTACCTTCAATTTTTAAACAATTAGAAATCAGGTCTAAGAAAGACATCAGTATTTAACTGATGAGGATACCCAGCCCTCAAAACGAGATTTCGGTATCCCTACTATTGCTATTTCTCCTACTTGTCATCTTCTGTCTGCAAGAAAACTGGAAACAATCAGGACAATCATTCTGTGACTGGACACACAGGTACTTCCAAGCATACCATTAAGGAGCTTTCCTGCAAGCCAGCCAATTAATACCATGTTATTCTGAAGAAAAAAATGCAAAATTGAACTTCAGGAGACAAAATGAAGAAGCCAAGCCATACTAATAGGTTTGATGACTCACTGGATCATTAGTACAAATGGATTTTAGAGGCAGGGATAAGCCTCCCATTAAGCATACATATACATATCTTAAGGGCTAGAACCTATCTTCTAGAAAAGGGGATGGCACTGGATTTTAATCACTGATCAGGCAAAGCCTCTAATCTGCCTGTGGCAAGATGCGTCAACCATCATGACTCTAGTTTGACCCACCAATGCACAGAAGTCTGGTCATGTCCACAAGCCCTCACCGGCGTTTACTGACAAGACAGATGACATTCAGAAAGGATTTTGAAGGGAAAAAAAATCAAAATGTTTGGCTAGGCAAGATATTTCAGCTCCAGCATTTTGTAATTATCGTGAGACTTTGCTTTTTTCCTCCCTCTGTACTTCATGTATTCCCTCCCACACAACAGAGTCACTTTCTGAAAAACCTTACCTCCTCATTTGATACCTCTTTACAGTCTTACCACCATCTGCTACACATGCCATTTTAAGGACCGAGAAATTCTTAAGAATACTATGTATATTCTTGTTCCTTTGTTACAATCAACCTTAGGATGGTCGGTCCCAAGATCACCAACAGGTTTTGACCAATTCCATTTACCTTAAACCTCTCCATTCTTTAGCCCACTTCTGTCTGCACTGGGACAATGAGGTAAAACACAGGCAGCCAGAAAGAGACAATGAGTACAAACAGATGGGGCAGCGACAGGAACAGCAGCAGAAACGGGGCCACAGAGCAATCTCACTTTTAAAGAACCTGTTTGCGTGGAGCTTTAACTGCCCAAGCCCAGGATTACTGGAAGGCACAATTCACCGCTTCTCTTCTGATGTGTGCAAAGAAGACTGAATGTAATCAAAAGACTAAAAATGGTAAGATATCTTCAGGTGGGTCACTGTATTTCATGAACTCCACATCCTCCCCTTTATTTCACAGAAAATTGTTGAGACCTCCCTTAATTCTGATTTGCATCACAACATCCCAGTAAAACAGTCAAAGTCTGTGAAGAAAGCTTATTTGCCACACTTCTCAACACCTGTGTTGGCAAAAATACTTACAGCATGTACCCATTAAAAAACATAGTACATATATTCTATGATAATACTGTCATATGATTCATCCAAGAGGATTTTGGAAATTACATTTAGACAGCAGAACTACAGCAGCTGACGATACAGCAAATATCAGAAAGAAATATATATCAATAGGATGAGGGGGGAAAATGTATTGCAACCACAAGGGTAAACCTATTGTATTGACCAAATCATAGGGTCACTGTCTGCTAAGCCCCAGAGGTCCATATACTACTTTAAAAAGCCAAAAAAATGTATCCAGAAAATATAACCCTGTTACCATTGGGTTTCAAATAGCTCTACAGGAGTTAGCAAATAAACCACATACGTTTTGATGTGTATCGTAGTTCACCATGAGGCTCAAAAGAAAAAAAGATTTCACTTTCAAATGACAGCATACAAGAGAAAACAAATGGAATGAAATATGTCCACACTGGAGACAAGAAAAGGTAAGCCAGTTTGAGATTATCCCAGAAGGCACAACTGTTTTAAATACATTTAGCCCATTAAACCATCTCCACCACTGGAGCACAAAATTCCTATCCTACCCAGTTCTATGTGTGTTCTATTATTAAACATCCCCTCTGAAAAAAGAGCCCTGCTTCCTTCTGCTTGATCCTAAAAGCCTAAAACCAAGCACAACCCACCCGGGGTTTCACACTCCTCCAACGCACAAGATGGAGCCACCTCTGACAGCTTGAAAAGAGGTCTCTGGCTCGTTGGGTCTTTGACACCACAGGGGCAGAGGTGCTACAGCGATGCTACAGCGCGTGTCCCTTGAACACAAAAGCCTGTGAGGTGGCAGAGCCCAGCACTCCTCCCACCTCAGCCTGCAAGCAGAGCATCCCCTCCTGCACCACCTGTACTGCTCTGTCCACAGCCCCTGGTACTGACGTGCTGCCTCAGACACTGCAGGGAGTGGATGCTGTGATCCACCAGCTACCTGCAACTATGTGGACCACCAAGCACACAGCCTGTAACACTGTTTTGTGTATCTGTTTGCATCACTGTTGCAGGAGCACCTAACAAGGGAGCCTATGGGCAAAAGTGGAGAGATTTGTATTATGCAGAAGGAGAAACATGATTATGGACTAACAGATTCAGTTCTGCCACCAAGCTGGTTTCTGCTGTCAAACAAGTAATCCAGAGCTGTCTTTACTGCACAAAGGATGGTTCCAGAAAAAATACAAAACCGAATTTTTGCTACTGTATTTGTCCCTAGAGAAGGTTAATTCTACGCACTTGCTGAAAGCAGGGCTCAGGAAAATGGTGCAGTGTGTTCATACACCACAGTCTCATCAACAGAGCATTAATATTTTAAACCTTTTCATTGCATTTGTCATCATTTGTATCACTTTGTACACAAATGTCACAAAAGAGGTCAAGACCTCGTTGTGTCCTGTATCAGACATCACAGACAAAAACTGCAGAGCCAATCCTTGCCTACAAAGGTATTCAGTGCAAATATAAACTACACAATGGACAGGAAATAACATCTATGATTTCCAGGAACAGAGAACAAAATTTATATGATTTAGTCTAAGGAAGTGTGCAGCTAGTCAAATGTTTCCTCTTCCTTTAGACTTCAAGCACATAACCTTATTACTTATTTCCCCCTTTGAAAACTGCAAGCATGGTAATTACACTTTAATAGAGCCTTCCTTTTAAGGAAGCCCTAAAACAGCACACTTGTTCTTGGTGAGCTTATGACAGAGGAGCTGGGGAATTCTCTTATTTATAGGTAAGAGATCTGAAAAAGAATATTGCTTGCATGTTGTTTAGCCATATCTATTGAGGACTAATCTAGAGACAGTCATTAAAATAGTACTGGTTAGTATGGTATATATCTTTTAACAGGAAATTACTCTACAAGTCTGTAACTCATGTAAGGTGCTCTCAAGTGTATATGCACTACATGATCCTTCAGCTATCACAATCAGGATTCAGCCACGAAAACTTCAGACTCAAGATTCTTTGTTATGATCTTTAGTTGTGGGGTTTTGGTTTTTTTACCTAATTATCCCCTTTTCCTCCCACACACATTATCCACTCCTGCCTTCTGTACTACACACTTGCATACACTAGGACAGGATTGATGAGAAGAGAAGAGAAGGTCCCCTGAATAGAGCAAGCATCCCCTGCCCACAAGTGCATGTTGTAATTTATTCTTTGGGAGTGATGGACAGTTACATCTAGTAAGTGTATTTTCAAGTTGAATAATGTTCATAGTCATATTTCTTCTCGATTTTTTTGGCAGATACACCCTGAGAAGTATGCCAAAGTTTTCCATCATTAGTGAAAGCACTTGAAAACATAATACATCTGCAAATCAATTGTGAAAGCAGTTTCTAGCAGTTTACAGCACAATGGGATGGAGCTGTGACAACCAGTTTCCCATCTAGGGAGGCACCACATTCCTAGGCAGTGAATCAGTGCAGGTAAGGCTGACTGCAGTCCCTCAATCCATTGGTTGTTCATAGAGTAGCACACGATGCTTATGCAATTGGATCACATAGGTGAGCATATGAAAGCCCTCAAAGGCATTGCAGGTTGCTAAAACAGACACACAGATGTGCCTGTAACCCCCCTGAACCTACTCATAACCTCTTTTCGTTTGTAGATACATAACTGTTCAAATGAACGAGGGAAGTGCAGAAAGACTTAACATCTGTATAGTACCAGGGCTACAGGCAGCAACAGCAGAACTGCATAAACCCATCTCCCAGACTTGTGCTCGATCCAGTAGAGCAAAAAGCTCCTGTTTTCCCTGTCAGAAAACCCCTCAGCAGTAAGCCAGAAGCTTTTCTTAAACCTGTCTACAACATAATCACTTCAAGCTAACACTGAATATGTTCATATTCAAATGCTTTACTTCACAAATTATTAACTCTCCTATGTCACCAACTCTCACCCCCACACCATTAATAAGCTTGTATTCTGTAGTATCTGGAGTTCCTAGGTCAAACTGGTTTTGAGAATAGAAGAGTTTAAATTTGCTAATAATTCAGCAACCCTGAGCACACAAGTGACAGCAACCAGTGGCAGTGGGCTGGGTACAAAGGGTGGCCTGTTTCACTCCAGGCCCATCACTGGGAATTGACTGTTCCCAGAGCTTAAAAGGAAAGAACTGAAAGAATTCCCAAAAAGTAGAAACTGACTCATGTTTTTCAAACATCATGCAGCACAGATCACAGGCACCTCAAATATTTCAGAAAAAAACCCAAAAACCTTACTGACATTACAAAACATATTTGATGTGGAAACTTTTAACATATGGTTCAATAGCTGCACTGAAAGAACAAGACAGAGATTTTACTCAGAACTATGTGGGGAAAAAAACAGAGCTTAGACTAATTTTGCTCGATCACAAGACAGAAGTTAGTTCACCTTATTATGCCAATAATAGAGGACAACAAACTTACACAACTGAGTACACCTGATATACTTTTGAAGCCATCTGTATTCACTGCAATGCCTCTAAATCCTAATTCTGGGCTCCAGCACTATTGCTACGGGTATTGTACAAGCACAGCAAAACCTCAGACTGCCTGCTTTTGAAAAAAAAGAAATAAGAGAAAACACATTAGCAGACAGAGAAGCACAGGTCAGCAGCAAGATGATCTTGAAAAGCATAGTGGACAGTATTCTTAATATAGGAGCTGCTATTGTTTCTATAGCCTTCATGGCAGACATGAGCTCCAAGGGACACACCATGAATGCATAAGGTCAATAAGAGTGCTAAGAGATCAGGTTTTAATCATCAACATGTTCAACATGGTTAAACACCTATAAGAAAATGCCAGCATGGGGGAATATTGAAAACATACTTGTTTTAAAACACGTGTGGGATGGTGGTAGGAGGCATGAGCCAAGATTGAATACTAAGTTAGAAATTGTAATGATGGGACAACAGAGAACAAAGTAGGCTGTGAAGAGTTTTGGATATTAAAGCAACAAGAGGAAGACAGACTAGATCTACAATGACCATAAGGAAAGCACACACACTAGCATTCATGAAAACATATGTACAAACACTAAAACAGGTGATTAATCTAATGCTGAAGTCCACTTTACGTTTAATTCTTTGTTCATATATATGTTGTCTTCCAAAAGGACAAAAGTACACCCAAAAAAAAAAAGTTCGCAGAAGCTTCCAAATGCTATGTTCCACATGCTTCTAACAAGCTCTTAATCAGAGAAAAATTATGGATAAGTGGATAGATATCTCCATGTTGCAAAATTGGCTGTGTGTCTGTAATTCAACAACAGCATCTAGGTTTCTTATTATATTTTTTCTAATTTGGTTCAAATGCATAAATAAACTCTGAAGTTATAACTGCCACTTGAGGAGCAGTGATGAAGAAAATAAAAGGAGGGGGGAATCAATTTATTTTACTTATTGCCTTCATGTGCCAACTATAACAGTAAAGCAGATCATACACAGCTACCTTAAGTAGCTAGTTGCATCTCATGAGCAAGGTAGAAGATGTGTCATGCAAGCACTGCTAAAGTAACAATATATTTTAACTGCTGTAGTAACCAGTAGTATAAAGTCTAGAGTTAACAACTGGAATAAAAGTCATAGCAATGCTTATATGGTCGATAAAATACAGAGACAACGCCTTTTAAATTAAATACAAAGTAATGAATTGAAGTGAGGTTTTGGAGAGCAAATGACCTTCTTTTTGTCAGAGAAATTATTTGTGTCTACCAAAGAAATTCAAAACATTGTTTTGGTAAGGAATATATTAAGAAGAAAAATTGTTGAAGAGGCCTACATAATAAAAAAATATTGCTGAAAACTATGATTATAAAAGTTAAGAAATGTTCCCTGAACTTGCTAAGCAATATGAAGTAAATGCATATCTTGGCCAGTACTTCACACTCCAGAATCTTGCTTAAATGCTACATGGTAATTTAAAAAAAAAAGTCACTAAGTCAGCAGAAAAACCAATGCAATACATGAAAAAAAGAATTCTGACAGGTATGATTTGTAGTTATGCTTAAGATAATATTGCAGAAAAATGGAGGTCATTGCAGGTCCCAGACCTAAAACTGAACTTCTCTTCCTTTATTAGAATCTGATTATTTACTTAGCACCTAGCATACAAATTGAATTTTATAGTGTGAATCACCAGCTTCATTGATCTGAACTGCTATTTCAGAAACAGCAGGATTTTTATCTGCCCAACATAATGAAAAAAAGCAAAATGATCCTATGTCCCCAAGACAAGATTTATCCACAAATAGAACACTTGGAAAGATTTTAGATTAAAAATTAATTGCCAAAGTTAGAAAAATTATTAATGACAGAATCGCTTTGCTTTGGGCCAAGAAATATTATGGAAATGGGACCGTGCTTATACACAGAAGTTTATATACATTGATTCATACTTATTTGCAGTAATGCTAAGAACGTGCAGCAAAGACTAGGTTCAGAGCATGGAAGGCTTTCATTAGCAAAGAGCCAGTCTGTCCTGCACTGCCCAAGGATAAGAGCCCAGCTCCCAGCATGGATCCTCTCTCCCAGTACACATGGCCTCCATGGACAGAGCTGTGTTACACAGGAACAGAAACATGACCCTTTCTGGAGTTGGGGAGGGGAATGCTGCTGACTCCTGGAGAAGCTCATATAAGCACCATAGAGCTCTTGGAACCACAAACCTTGCTCAGTCAATAGCAAGGCCTGCACCACCACTGCAGTTCTTTGATCAGGTATGCATTGGTTCCCATTTGCAGATGCCACTAGTTCCATAAAGAAAGTTTTGCATGTATGTGAAGCTATTGCAACCCCAAGTCCTCCAGACCACCTAATTCTCTTCCTCTCCCATGTGGGCCATAGCTTCACAGAGCATATTCTCCAAGTGTTGGAAATGGAAGCAGCTAGCAAAGCAAAAGAACCTCAAACCACCTCCTCCACTTCCTGAAAAAAATACACACATTAGTCATTGAAGCAAGTTTAACACAGAGAGTTTTTTTGATGAAGCTCGTGAGATGAAGAGGAGAAAATAGTTATCAGTTCCAACAACATTACTACTCCAAGATTTTAGACTCAACAGTTAAATGACAAAATTTCAGTTCATAACCTACTCTTACAGGGCAAGTTTATTGAATTGGATGTGTTTAGGATTAATCAAAGGCTCATTTAGTACTGAAGCCTAGAGCCATTAAAATTGATTTTGAGCATGTACAACACCACACAAGCATGAGTTTTACTAACAGCAAAGCTCTGATTGTTTATTTATTACTGCGTAGCATGGGACAACTCACTTATTTCCTTAAACACGTGCTTCTTCTGCCAGCCTTCAAGTAACGCTGTCTTAAGTTTGTTTTTCAAAGAGTCTCATACCATCTATTTGTCCAGTGATGTCTACTTTGTCCAACTCAATAGGTACCTGACTTCTAGACCTCTCTAGAGATTACTATAAATATCAATAATATTTAGTTGTTTAGATTAGTATATGTTTTTTAAAAGTATCAGCTCTGTACATTGATTACCTCCTCACTCTGACTTCCTTTAGTTTCACTGCATAATTATTTTTCCTTCAGGACCTCAGGTCCAATAGCTATTTCTGCCAATGAGCATTGGATGAGACAAGAAATCAGCAATAACATGTTGGGGGACAAAAACCCCAACACCCAAACAAACAACGAAAACCACACAACCGCACACACAAAATTAAAGTGTTAGCTATCAATGATACCTAATCCAGCCCAAGAACCAAAAACTGTTCATGGTCTGTATTTTGGCCATATGTATTGTACGGATGGCAAGGAAAACATGTTGATCAGCACCAGGTTCTGTGATTTTAGGAAGTTACCAATAATTTATAGAGAACTAAATTTAGAAGCTGTTTCACTGCAGACAAAACATAGCAAGAAGGTTACAATTTTTACTAAGAAAAAGTAAGTGATAGGCTTGTAAGTAAGATGATCTAATGTGGAGATGGAACATAGACTTGACTTCTTTGACAAATTTCAAGGGTATGTGAGGAGCACTCATTTACTGCTCAGTAAATCAAATCCAGGTTATTAACAGCTTCAAGGAGAAAAACATTTTAAAAATCTGATATTCTCATTTAACTCTTCCTTCAAAGCTACTCAAGTGCAGAATTATAAGCAGGACTATTGATCCAAACAGACTAAGTTCCACAGCCCACTTTTCTAGCATTTTGTTTTTAAATATCAAGCTATCTCAAAGCTGCAGAAACACAGCTGCTGGCACTGCCTGATGGTCCATAAATCAGTCTGTTCCTAGCACTAATTATCCCAAGCAGCTGTTATTCTACATTTGATCCTCGGTATCCAGGAAATCTTTCCTTCAAAGGCTAATGCGACCAAAGAACGTTCAGCATGTACCACTTAGAGATAAAATGCATCTGTGTTACTTAAAGGTCATATACCCTGTTGGGTATTTTCACTAAAGCCCCATTAACCCTCCTACAAGTTCACAATGTTTGGGGATGGTTTGTTTTTTTTTTTCTTTTTTTTTGAAAAGAGCATTCCAGTAGGAAAAAGAACAGCATCGTTTCTTGTACAGAAGTGTAACCCCCAGCAGAATAAAAGAGAATGCTGTGCTCAGCTGGACAAGTGTGAAAGACTATGCATACAATCTAACAACAGAACTTTTTCTCTCAGGCTGTTTCCACATCCAAAAGCTTGTCAGAAAAAGATTAAAGACTGAAATGGCATGATATTATAGTTATGCAGCTGACACAGCCACCCCTGCTGTGAGCTTATACACACAAACAAACCCTTACATCTTGATTGTCCAACATCTGCCATAGATGCCATGGCTCTCACTACCTGCAGGAATCGGAGCAGATCTACCATCAGTTCAGAAGTGTCTAAAGATTTGTGAAATATGAATATACTCAGGTGCATTTCTCACACATCACTGCTTCCCACGTGGCCTTTGGCACCACTGGTTGTGGAGCCAGCTTCCTTTCAAATTGCTGGTTAGTGCAATAAAACTCCTAGGTTATAGCCTGGATGTCAATTCTCGCAGCAAAGCACAGGAACCCTTTTGCACACAGACGTGCAGGCTGAGCCCTTTGCTCAGCTGGGCCCTACACCCCACTGCTGCTCCCACAGCCAACACTCACCCTGCTCCAGGGCAGACATGCAGCTGCTGGGCTGCAGCAGGATGAGCTGTTTCACACTCTTCCTGAACCTACGTGGAAATTGGCACTTCACCTCATTTAATCACAGTAATCCCTGGGTGACTAAATAAAAGCTTTTCCAGTATTTTGGAACTATTAGACTAACAAAACTTTACCATTGATCAGGTATCCATCTGAATAGCTGCAAATGAGCAGAGGGAACAGCAATGCCTGCCAGTTATTTCTCATGTCCTGACTGACTGACAGGGACTGTAGACAGAGAACAGGTTGTTCTGACTTTGTTGTCTCCAAACCCTAGCATCCTTCCTCCAGCATGCCTCCTCAACTGGAGCTAATCAAATCCCACCTTCCAAAGTTACTTCGGTACCAGAGAAATAAGAGGTCACTGGTTTGAGAACCACTTTTTTCAGGCAAATTAGTATATAAATACTACAAGTATTGCTTGATAAGTAATCCAAAAAGCCCCCCACACAATAATCTGTTGCATTAATTCCTATTTCTAATACTAAGGAAGTATTTTATGTAACAAGTACTCTCCAATACATCAATTCCTTGTGGCACAGCTGTTGTAAAAAGTGTAATTCAGTGGAGTCAAAATTCTACATGCATTACAAAGCTAATCCTGTGAGGTTAGCTACATCTTTGCAACAGCAACAGGATTACTGTTACACAGAAAAACACGGAGAAGCAGCTAAGCAGTCAGCCTCCAAGTTGTATGCATACCCAAAATAAACACAACCTCGGGTGTAGCACTAACTCAACCAATTTCCTTGTTGTCACAGCTGCTAGCACACTGACAAAGGATAGTTACACCAAATGCTGCAGGACAAGAATTTGATCGTGACTCTGTGATCTGCATTTTCTGTTGCAAACTGGGCCTGGATTGAGCAGCCAGATAATTGCTTACAGAATGATTTATTGAATTTACTGTTCAGTTCCATGACAAACAATGAAATATTTATCCTGCAAAGTAATTTTTTAATGTTGTAACCACATTCAGCTGTTACTATCCCACCAAGTTTCTACATCATTAAAAAAAGTACTGAACTATTTATTAGGGAGGAAGGGAGGCAGAAAGGGAGGCAGGGAAGAAAGAAAACTATTTGTAGTTAGATAAATCAGTGGCTGATTCTCTCACCATCTCAAGTGACCATTGCAAGGTGCACCTTTCATTTTAGAGGCTGAGGCCAGCTACAGAACACACCTACACAACACACTTCAGACAGGCCAATTTAGCCCCACTACACCCTCACCCCAGATGTCTGCCATTTACAGGGCAAGCATTCAAAGTGGGCCGAGATGGAAGACTGCAGGAGCATGGCTCTCCATTTCACAGGGCCCACAGCTTATAGAGAAGTGGGATGCCACAGCTGGCTGACCAGGGTCTCCCAGGTCTCACCACACTCCTGAGGGTGAAGGGCTGGTATGTCTCAGAGCAGCCACCTGTTTCTGAGTGAGGCACGTCTGGGACCAAGTTTGATGCTCAACAGCCAGAAGTGAACAGGCAACTGAAGACTTCTCTCAGAGCCAAGTGCCCTGAGGTCAGCTGCTCATTTTGCTCAGCTTTCACCTAGCCCTGAACCCCTGGCATCTCCCCTTCTGAGGAAAATCCCACCCCTCCAGACAAAGCAGCTCACTGAACTGGAAAATGAGTGGCAGCAGTGAACCAGAAGGCAGCACCTTCCTCAAGGACGTAATGGTCTCTTAGTCAGCAGGCTCCACACTGTCCCCAGGAATTTACCAGCAGCAGTGACCCCAGCTCCAAATGCAGGCAATTCCCTATTAACAACAGCAGTAGAATGACACTTAAAAGAAAAAAGTGCCAGTCAGATGTAGTCTTATACCCTGTGGTGACACTGAGCACAGCCCAGTGTCACTTGAAACAGATTCCCAGGATTTTCAACAAAGGCAATCTTACCTCTGGCTCCTGACGCTAGTCAAAACAGCCACCAAGAGAGTTTGCTTAGTTAAATCCTGAAGAATATAGCTGAAGGAGCCCATGATAAAAGCCATTTTCAAGAACTGCTGAAATTTTAGCCAATTATGAGATGGTATTTTTTCTGAGGAGGCTGGGAGTTACTTTCAGTAGACATAAGACACTTGAGTGGTGAGACTCGGGGACAAAGTGGTTAGGAAAGTATGTGACACAGAAAAGTAAGGATTCATATAACCCCTACAGACTCAGAAGGAAAACATATGGCTTAGGAATGCATGTGGGCTCCTCAGCTCCCTAACCAGCCTGGCAATCCCAGTGCTAAGCAGACAGAGAGCAAGCTGCAGAGATGGCTTGCTGAATGTTCCCAGGAAGATCTCTGTAATATAGTTGGCTGAATCCACTCTAATGGAAAGGTTTGACATAAAATACCAGTTTGTGGAAAGCAAAGTCCTTCACAGCAAAATGTCATCTTTGATGAAAACAGATTTCCAAATGCTAAAAGCATGATTTTGACTCTTTTTAGGATTAAACATTTTATCATCTTAATTGAAAATGGCTCATTACATAACATGAAATGAAAAAGGCATCTGAACAAAGCATTTCAATTTGAAATGCAGGCTTTCAGAATTTTGCTTCATAAGCAATTGACTCTTGTGAGTGGGTGCTTTATTTCATACTGGAACAAGATATTTTAGTTGCTGTATCCTTAAAGCAGAATTTCCCTCAAAAGTGAGGATTCCAGGTTCTGTAATGCTCTGAGAACTTTGTTTTTGCCACCTTTTGAATCTGATATTCTGCAGTGATGCAGACCACACGAACTTCTCAGTCAATATATGACCAAATTAGACAGCAAATCCAGCCTCTTTCTTTCAATGAAAAAAGAAAGAAAAAATTATCTTTTCAACACCAGAAAAGTAAAGAAACTTTACTTCACCTTCGGAGTAAAGAAACTGAAATTAGCCTCAAAGTGGCCTCTGAGAGGTACCAAATCTGCACAATCCCACAATTTGCCAGGTTTGTAAGGAAACTGACTGCACAGTTTACCCATTCAGAATTTATATTACAGCTTTGTTTTTACAGTGGAGAATATTGGCAAGAGAAGATGGCAGTCAGTTGAAGTATTTTTCATTAGCCAGCCAAGGGCTCTTCTATTGACTCACGCACCAGTCAGCATTCTGGGGCTAGCACAGATCATCCTGAAGAGCTGGCTGGAGACAGTGCAGTGGGGTGGTCTCCCCGCCCAGGGCTTACCAATGCTACTGCTCATCAAGTGATCAAAGATGTCAAAATTCATTACTTGCAAGATCACACTCTGTGTTCACATTCCATCAGCAGCACAATTACACTTTAAATCTGGGTACTAAGTTGATAGTTCTCTAGAAGAATATCCTATGAGAGGGATGGTACACAGTGCTATACCAGAGCTTTACTGACTTCCTGCTCTGTTAAACTACTTCCCCAAGCCCCAGCATCCTGGCTGTGCTGCTCAAAGACCAGTTCCCAGATTATAGTCTCATCAAAGGAAAGTAACCATGGAATTCACTACCTAAAAACTCCTTGGGATTATTCTGTTAGTGGTAAATTGTCAGTCTGTGTTCCACACAGCTGGTATTATGTTTGACAACACTCAAACTCTCTCCTAGTCAAACTAACAGATGCCCAGAATACACAATCTAATTTACATTAGCAAATACCAAACATGACACACACCTACTTTCTGAAACATTTCTTCATGACCTGATGCACAACCATGAAGGTTGCTGTTTGCAGTCCTTCCCCTCCAAGTCTAGTGTTAAAAGAAAAGTAATCCTTCTCAGTCCAGTCTCCAATTGCAATTGAATAAGCTTTTAGATTTTCCAGAATCTTTGCTGACTGAAGCTGAATGAAGTACATTAGTCAAATGGCATTTAATTTTATATTCAACACTATAGATGGCTCATTTGAAGGGCTCTTCAATAATATTTTCAAACATCACACAGTTTATTAATAATGCTGGACAACAGTGAACAAGTTAGTTAAGATCACACTTAGATGTAGAGCCATTTTCCTGTGTGCATGCCCATCCCAAGGGACCAGTAGGTGAACTTCATCCAGATCAAAAGAACTCCTTCCCAGTGGCCCAGTGCAGCTGACGGACCAAGCACACAGCTACCATCCCCACTGAGCCAAGCTGCAGCATCACTAAATACAGGTTCTCTCCTTTTCTAACTGCTCCATTACCTCACTCTTGGCAAACCAGCACAGGACACAGAACGGATCAGAAAATCCTTGCTAACCAGTGCTCAGCCCACCTCCACTAAACTGCCACAGCACCAATATTCACTGAGGAACTCAAATCTTCATAAAGAAATAAAAAAAATTAGACCAGAGCAATTGGGGTGTTCCAGGTTAAAGCATATCTATACAACTGCAACAGTACATCAAACTACTGGGAAGTGGGGGGGAAGAAAGAGATGTCACAGGCAAAATTTTATATGCATGAATTATTACATAAGTACTTGCCCCATGTTGCAAGACATCTGATCCAGAGTGAAATCAATCACCGAATCACAGAATACCAGGCTGGAAGTGACCCCAAGGATCATCAACTTTTCTCAATAAAAACCAGGTTTAGACAAGATGGCCCAGCATCCTGTCCAGCAAAATCTTAAAAGCATCCAACATTGAGGAATCCACTAGTTCCCTGAGGAGATTATTTCAGTGGCTGACTGTTTTCATTGTGAAAAATTTTCCTCTCCTCCAAGAACTGTATCAAGTTCAATCAAATCAATATTAGCTGTGTCCACACTATATTGTGTTAAAGTTGTTCTTACACCTTTAAGCAAACTTTTATCTTACAAACTAAAAATTGTGAATTTCTGGCTTGGTTTTGTAACCATGTTTAGGGAAGAAGAGGGATGGAGAAAATGGGCCAGATAAGTAGTACAAGCAGGAAAAAGACAAGGAAGAACATATAAAGGGGACCAAGGAATAATGTGAAGAAAACTCAAGGATGGGGAGTAATCTGGGTAGACACTGCAAGATAGACAAGATGCAGGGATGGGGAAAATGGAACAGAGCTGAGAAGTCCAATATTTAGAGACTGGGTCATGTAAGAAAAGCTAATAAAGCATTTTGCAGGAAAAAAAAATAAGATGGGACGGGACACAGAGATGCAGTAGGACTGAAGCTCAAGGGAGGGAAGAAGGGAATGAGGAGACAGAAAAGAGAAATTTAATCTAGATGTATGAAAACTTTTGCATGTCTAAGTTGCACTTTTCCAGGTACACATGTTAATGTAATCTTGCTCAGTTCTTTCCTGATCAATTTGTGCAAATAACATCAGGCCATGCTTTCCCAGTTTCCACTGGGTTTCCCCGTGAGAAAAGTTGATGCTACAGAGACAGTAACTCATTCTCAGATATTGAGGAGACTTTATAGCCCAGCCTTCTACCAGGAAACTGTCCATGCTCTGGGGACATGCGGGAGACAAACCTGTGCTCAGACGATGCCAATTCATGTTCCTTTCTATCCAATTAAGATGCACCCAAAGAGATTGCAAATACCACTAATAAATACAGGCATAACCCTCTGAATTTCTGTAGTTAGGTTCCAAAACATTCAGCTCACTTAGTCAGGAGCTTCTGAATAACTTTGACAACCATGCGGGAATTAATTATCTCAGTTATAATTAAGAAGGCATTTGTCACTGTTTTTCATCTATTTCACAAATGGAACCTAATATTTCCTTTGTGAATAACATTTATTTGACAACCTGATGCTAAATCTTTTCATCCAATTCTTGCCCGACTGCATTTGTAAAGTACTTCCCTTCATGCTTAAGGAAGGTTGATGGCTTTTGTATCCTTGTCAAAACCAGATACACTTCTAGTTCTGCACAAAATAAAATATTCTGTCTCCCTCTACTGGCTCTGCACTAAATCAAACCAGAAAAAGGAAAAGAAAAACTAGAAAGCAAATGTTTATTGTTATCTTAGAGAATTCTATACAGAAACAATGCTCAAATAACAGAATATTAATACTTTAATCATAGTTTCTAAACAAGTATTACAAGAGAGAATACTAAGAATCTTTCTGGACACAGCATGAGACCCATTTTAAGTTATTATAGGTACATAGCACCACCACAGCAACACAGCTATGACAGAGAAATTACTTATATATTTGAAAAAATTTCAACTAAAATTATTTCTTCATAAAAAAAAAAATACACGAGAATATTAAGGAACTTTCTATTTCTGTAACTTCAGCTAATTTTATATTGAATTAGATTTAAGCATTCCTGCTTGCTTCCAGCCAGAATGACTTCAAATTGATGCTTTTATTTCTAAATAAATTATACATAATACATGGTTTTGGTTTGGGTTGTTTGTTGGTTGCTTTTCAGGTTTGTTTTAATTAAAATCAATCAACATTTGTGATTCAAGGAACTTCTGGTTTGCAATTTGATCAGTCAAAATATATTTAGCAATGAAAGCAAGCTGTCACTACATAAAATACAGGGAGATAAAAGAAAGATGAGTTTCATATATGCTTTAGATGACAGCTGCAAAACCTTGATTTTTTTCTTGCTACTGAATTCTGCTTTTCTCAAATGATACAATTAAGTGCATAAAGCACTCTGCTTAGCTTCTAATATGGACTTGAAATAGTTCATACTTCTCCAAAACAAACATATATCTTCTTACACCAAATAAGTGAAAATCACAAGAGAAACACGTGCCATGTTTGTCATCAGGTCATCACTGTGGTTTCTCTCTTACTAATTTTCTTCATTGCAGTATTTTATTATTTGGGTAAAAAAAGTATTATTAAAATGAAACTGTTCAATCATATATCCTACAAACTAGAAGTACAACACAGTGTACTGATTTTATCATATATCCTACAGAACAATTTATCGTTCCTTTAACAGAGCCATGACCATTCACGTGTCCAACCAAAACACATTTCACTCTGCAGTGAATTTTATTTTCTATGGTAATACCTATTTGTATGCAAAACATGCATCACCTACTAGGGACAAGGGTCAGCAGCAAAATGAGAAACACAGTAAGTTATGAAGTCGTCCCTGGCAACTGTTCCTCTACATTTACTCCACCCACTCAGGAGTTCAAATGCTGCAGGCACTGTGCTGGCTATCGGTGGTCCTGAAGTACAAGCAAGTCAGATGTGGGCTCCCAAAGCTGCCACAGGGCCAGGCCTCTTCTGTGCACACAGCAGAGACCAAGAGCCAGCACAGCTCTAAGACTGAGGAGTGGATGGCTCCCTCTGTGAGCTGCAAAACTCACAGATCCTGAACTTTCAGACACTGAACACAGTTTTGAGCATCGTGGTTTTTTAAACAGTACCTGTTTTTTTCTCTCTGTAGAAACAGGTTAAAGCATGATAGACATTCCGTCAGAAAATAAGAGATCAAATTTATCAGCCCTGTAATTTCTGAACTAACTGAAATTACCACTAGGAGTTAATTTGTCAAGCAGTATTCAAAAAGGGTCAGACAGAATTTCCATCTTTCCATGAAACAGTATTTGTTTGCAATTGGTCTGTATAGATTGCTTAAAGGTAGCATTTAAACATCTGAACTTAAGGTTAATTGAAAACTACAGTTCCACCTCTACACAGAGATTCCACTATGTGGGGAAAAAATATTCAGAATTTACTGTCAAATCCTCTATATATAAAGAAAATTCAAGTAGTCCCATTTAAAAAGAGACTACAGTACATACTTGCATACTAGTGGCATGGACGCCTTGGTTCTCAAGCTGACGTTACGAAAAGAGTTTTTGAGAAGAAATATGCCTACAGAGTACATGACAGCCAAAAACTTTCATGCCAGGTTTAAGTAAAACAAAGGAACGCTTTTAAATGCTTAAAAATTAAATTTCACATTAATAGACAAGCTCTTAAGTAGACTACATTCACACATGCCACTACAGTAAAATTCTTTTAGTAAAGTCTTTACATGCACCTCAAAGCTCCTACAGACATTTTTATGAAAAGACCATGCTTTATTTACTGTACCTGAAGATTTCTGTACCTGTCACGCTGCATGTTAATGAAAAAATAAGATGGAACAATAGGTTATTTTCACATGTCCTTTCTAAAGGCATAATTTCTATTTATTCTTATATATCACGTTACATGCAGTTTTACTTTAGCAGAACTACCAAAAAGCACTTCAGTCTATCTTAAGGTGAAAACTTTGCCAAGTCAAATAAAAAGGTTTCACTGTGCAGGAGAAAAAGGCTAAACAATGAAAGAACAACATTTCTTCTCTTTCCCATGCACTCCCTCAGAAACCCCCAAAACACCGATGCTGATAAAGGGCTTTGAGGGAAATAGGTTTGTTTTTACCAATACGCCTCACCTTGGATCAACTTGATAGAAAGGAGTTACAGCTAAGGCTACAGCAGCTGAGCTAGTTGACCTTTACCTGTTTCCAGGTACTGCTAACATCATTAGGAGCCAGTCATATCTAAGGAATAGCATAGCCTGGCCTCTTGACTTTAAATTAAGTGTGAGGGCTTAAAATACTGCCCACATTCATTAAATAAACTACTTACACCAGTACACTGAAAGTACTTACAGCGTTTCTGGGAAACTGCCTGTAAACAAGCTGTGACAATGTCACAGTTCTTCTGGACCTTTTGCACAAGCCTGTCTTTCTGCTTCAGAAGACGGAGCAGCTTTGCTGATTGAACGGAAATTCTGTAATTCAGTTCTCGTTTTATAGTTGTTAATTCATCGACATCTGCCAACAAGCAGAGAAAACAACTTCAGTACAGGCCAAACATTCACAAACAGCTTATTGTAGTTGACATGCAAAGGCACTTGCCCCACAGACATTTACATATACAAGCTTTCTATAAACGACAAGTTCTATTGACTGGGGTAATTCCCAGTTGTAAACACTTTCAGAATCGGAGCCAAAGTCTTTAATTTTCTTTTAAACAAAAGTACTTCAATTTATTGCACAGAGTATGAATCTTAACAATTATGCTGTTATAAACTCTAGGAACATGACAGATGTAGCCAGAATATATCGATAATAGTGCAACCAGGGGATATGTTTTAAATACAGTACCTTCCAGAAGCTGCCTATGCATGGACAACATACACATTTGTAACAGACAAGGGAACATGTTCAAGAAGTTGCCCGCAAAGCTACAAATGCAACTCCAGAATGAGCTCTAAGTGGGAAATTCTTTCCACTAAGATGCAACTAGACGGCTTCAGTCACGGCCTCAATTATCTCCACTGGTCAGTCACAGTGCGAGCAGACCCCCTGAGTTCATAAAATGTCTCAGCTAACTTCTAATATTCCTGCTGTCCCCCCATAAGGTGAGGTCCATTAGTTTTCCTGAGTCCTCTGCTCTGTTCTCAAAGGCTCACCCCACCAGTGAAATCCTAGGTCTTGCTTATCACATGCTGACCTCTTCAGCTCCTCCCTGTAACAGCCTGGTACAGCTTGCCACCAGCATCTACACAGCTGCCTGCTCCCTGCAGCTAAGTTTTCAAACTTTCACTTTCAATGCAACCCCTGGCCCCTGATGCTGGAAAGAAAATCAGTCCAAAAAATCCCTTCTTCAGTAACCTGATATAATGAGAAAAATACATATGCATCCAAGAAAAGGAACTATCAGTGGGATGGTAAACAGCTCAGCTCATGTGGCAAAACTTTTTCAATAAATCTGAAGAGCTTAAAGAAAAGGACAAATTAGGCTGAAACGACCATCAACCATGGGCTAGTGAAAAGTATAACCGCAAGGAGAAGGGAGCCACTGATAAAAAAATTCTGTATTTTATAGACACTTCCCTGTTTCAGCACCTGCTGCTCAGATGGAATTCCCAATCACTTGTACCAGGCAAGGTGATTTAAAACCAGATCTATGGATTTTGAGAGCAAAAAAAAAAACAACTTGCATTCCTACTAACTTATACAGTCACCACCAGAGTCATCAGGTGAGTTTTATTCTTTCCTATTCATGCCAGTTAGCTATCCCTGTAAAAACAAATAACTTGGCAGCAAAACTAATGAGTTGAAATACCACAAAAAGTGTTTCTCAACAAGAAAATTTCCTGTGAGTCTCAGGTTGCCAAAGGACACGCAGAAGAACTTGAGCTACATCCTAGTAACATCAGATGGCGTATCATCTCATTAAGAAGCCAAACACGGAAGCAGACAGCTGTTTGAACAGCTCTGAAAAACAGGCATATTTAGTCACCTCTTGGGTTTTTTCCTCATCAAAAGCAAAAGTGATTAAACATCAGGAGACAAGAGGCCTTTGTTCTCTTTTCCTCTTCATTGATTCAACTTGGAGTTGCACATCTCGGTCTTTCACAAACATGCACTGTTGAGGCTATCTAACTTTCTTAAGAATTATTTGAAAATTTTATTTCAATTCTGATTAAGCCTAGCATTTACATTCTTCGTTACACCCCTCTTTTTTCCCGGAAGACATGCCAACCTCCAAATAAGCTTTACAGTTGTCCAGTTTAGTTTATGTCCAGTAGAACTAAAAGGATCTGAGAAAAACACCTCTTTCTTATGACAATGTATGTATAGCATCTCTTCTAGATTCAGAAAATAAGGACTGAGAAAAGGAAAGGAAAGGAAAGGAAAGGAAAGGAAAGGAAAGGAAAGGAAAGGAAAGGAAAGGAAAGGAAAGGAAAGGAAAGGAAAGGAAAGGAAAGGAGGACAATTATTCATTACTGTAAGTGAGGAAAAGCACCAAACTCGCAGAAACACAGGAGCTTGGGCAGTCCACCACAGAAACTAGTAGCAGACGACCCTAATTCTGCTTCTAGGGCACCTGAAACAAAAGAGGAGAGAACAGCACAGGAGGCCCTGGTCTGAAGGAGCTCTCAGCTAACAGTACGTGGGAAGCTTCTGGGAGCCACGGCCATGCAGAAAGCCTGGATACAGCCACAGAGACACGTGCGCGCAGGCACGGAGGGCACCTTCGGCAGGACTCCCTCGCAGGCACAGAGGGAAAGCGAGGCGGCAGGGGCAGCTCCCGGCCCCGGCGGGGCGGCGGCAGGGGCAGGCAGGCGGGGCGGGCTGTACCTTTCAGCCGCAGGTACTTGACCTGGCTCGGCCGCTGCTGCAGCTCCCGGAGGGCGCGGGAGCGGGCGCTGCCCGAGGGGGCGGCCGCCTCGGC